>JANAVB010036615.1:287500-843567 GCA_029216955.1 Iris pallida | reverse complement strand
GTTAAGAACTGACGAATACCCGAGTAAGAAGGGCATCATTAGGCTGAAGAGGATCAGTCATCATTCAAATGATTAATACTGATTGGGAGATGAAGTACCATCGACTGCATAATGGTAGGGAATTTATATTTTGGCGGAAACTGCATTTTCTTCCATTCGGCGGGATAGGGTTGTTTAATGCCCAACCGTTGTAAGCCTTCCCTTTGTGTATAGGCTTCAATTGATTCCGCAATTGTTCAACAGCATCATTAGCATTCCCTGAAGATTGAGGATTGCTAGATTGATTAGTAATAGCCGGAGGAGGAACTGCATGGTAAGCATCACCCCCAGCACCATTTGGCTAAAAGTAACTGAGCTGGTACTGTAATGTTTGGAAAGGTGGTACCCCCAGACCAGGTTCTGAGGAGTGGAAGAAATCAATGGTTCAGGAGTTATGACCGGTGGAGTGTGCTGAGCCATAATAACATCATGCATTTAGCCATCATTTCGGCCATAGTCTTCAATTGTTCCTCTAGTGCAACAATCCTTTGATTCTGATTGTTAGAACCAGAAGCATCTTGTTCTTCAGTAACGTATGCTGTCACTTCTCGTGCCATGATAGATGACACAGTTTGTTCAGAGTCATCACTGTCGACAGCAAAGTCCGAATTACCCCCATCATGAGAAGTAGACCGATCACTGTAAGGAAGATTCCTTTGACCGATTGTTTCTCGGCTTCGAGATCGAGTATGCTGGTAAACACCATCATCTGATTCTCTAAGTCGGTCAAGATAGTGCTGGCTAGGTCTCCGGGTCTTTCCGTGCTTGCATTTTCTACCCCCAGAATCTCTGGAAGTCATGTTGACAGAGGCAAACATTACCTCTTCTTCATCATCACTCTTTTGATCAATAGAAGGGAAAGTCAGACGCTCGAAGACAGAACGTTTGGTTGTTTGGCAACAACATTTGATAACCACTTCGTGAGGATGATTGCAATGATGAACTTGTGATTGTTTGGGAGAACTGGGGGTGATATTCCGTTTCTGCCTGAGATGATCCCGAAGATCAGAGACAACGGGACGAGAAGAAGTAGCAGGGATATACTCATAGATGACATTTGGAACATGATTCCGATTTCGTAAACGTTCGATTCCATGAGTATAAAGAGAGGTACTCATCTGATTGGCGTAATTGTCAGGATTCCTTGCCTCAAAAGGTTGATATTGAGGCAAGTTGATCTTAGCATGCTTGCGTTTTACAGAGGTAGGTTTTGATTGGGGTTTTCTATTAAGATATGCCCGTAAATCATTTAAACCGCCCCTGGGAACCTCAGTTTGTGAAACTTGTAATTTGCCTTGTTCGGATCGTGAAATCCGCAAATTAGGCAATTCCTGAATATTTGCCTTGGGAGTAGGTAAAATACCTCTCTGATTAGTACGAGAACCCTTGTTAAGGGGGATATTCGTATTAATAGGTGCAGAGGCACTATCAGTTGGATCCTCCTCGATAAGAATCAAAGAAGACTTGGAAAAGGCCAGAGGACCTTTCCCATTGTTTTGAGATGAAGGGATAGCTAAAGAGCATTTCCCTCTGTTATCTTTCAAGTTTTGAGCTTGGGAAGATTGGGAGAAGACCAAGGGGCCTTTTCCTTTTGATGGAATGGAAGAAGGAACAGCCAAAGGACTGTCCTCAGCAAACTACGCCTGAGCAGTTTGGGGTTTCTGGATTCTGGAGTGATTCGGAGTAGACTGCGCCTGAGTAGACTGCGCCTGAGTAGACTGCGCCTGTTTAGTCAGGGCAGCAAATGTATTGGATTGAGCCTTGGCAGCATCAGAAGATTTAACTTGTGCCAATTTGGCACAAACTGTGCCAGAAGAAGGTTTGGTGGTAGACTGCGCCTGTTTCCCTAAGGAGAGAATAGACTGCGCCTGATTGTGAGGCAGAGATTGTGCTGTTTTGACATGAACTGTGCCAAAAGATGGTTTGACAGCAGACTGCGCCTGTTTCTCTAAGGAGAGAACAGACTGTGCCTGGTTGGCATGTTTGGCCGCAGACTGCGCCTGAACATTCTGTTTCCCTAAAGAGGGAACAGACTGCGCCAGGTTGCTAGAGATAGGCACTGGTGTCTTGGAAACAGCAGGTTGTGCCGAAGAAGTGGCAGCGTTCTTCATCAGAGAAGGAGCAGAGTTCTTGGGAGCCCACACTGAGCGAGTCTTACTCTTGACGGAAGTCGTAGTACGACGAGGAGTGCTTTGTGCATTAATCATTGCTTCGTAAGCCGTTTGGTCGACTTTCACGACCAAAGTCTTCTGCGTCGAGCCGATAGACGCCGTGTCACATTGAGTTGTCACCTTTTCATCAGAGGAAAAGGTCGGCCCCAGCAGAGTCGCCATTTTGTTTGCAAAAACAAAAGTATGATCTTTATTTCACAAACTTTGTAAAGAATATTACAAGAATTCTGGGAAAGTACAACTATAGGAATCCGATCTGAATGACGATCGCTTTATCCCTTGGACGATGTGAACTTTGAAGACTTGAATCTCTGAAGAACGCAGCAGCACTTGGACGAAAACTCTGATTTCTCTTGATTGTGTTCGTGATGTGTTGAATGGAAACGAAACTCTATTTATAGAGTTCTGAAATAACTGTTTTGGGCAGTTATTCTGGAGAGCGCCTGGTTGAAGTGCGCCTGTTTTGAGCACGTATGACAAACTGCGCCTGTTTTCACTCCATTATCACGAACGTGCACCAACTGCTCTAGACACGTGGCATTATTTGATTAAAATGCGCTTGGTCGTGTACAGTTAGTGGGACACGTGTTGGACATGTAGAGTGGTAGTTAGGCATTGATTTAGTCAAAGCGCGCCTGTTTCAGGGACACGTGGCAAGCTCTGAATTGATGTTGTTTTGAACTGCGCCTTCTTCGTAGGCGTAATCTGCAAAGTGTGCTGAGTTTGGATAGAAGTAGGCGCAATCTGCGAAGTGTGCTTGATATAGTCAAAAGTAGGCACAGTCTGCGAAGTGTGCTTGATATAGTCAAAAGTAGGCGCAGTCTGATGATAGCGCCTAGTTCTTTGATGTAGGCGCAATCTGTTTAGACAGCTGTCATATCTTCCTCGAGCGCCGCGCCATCATAGGAATGATAGCGCCTTCTCGATTTTCGTGTTTGTCGGGTAATGATGACTCCACGTCAGCTAAGCGCGATTTGTGAAGTTCGCCTCTGTGATGAAGAAATAGGCGCATTCTGAGTTTGTTGGTGAAGTAGGCGCCATCTGTGTGTAGACGCGTTCTGATCAATCAGTTGAATCAAACCTAGGCGCGGTTTGATTTTTTGGACCTACACACACGTCTTTGCGTGCGTGCGTGGATTTCTTATCATTTTCCACGCTCACTTTCCACGCTCACTTTTCACGCTCACGCTGTGCGTGCGTGAGTTACTTTTCACGCTCACGTTATGAGTGCGTGAATTACCCTTCACGCTCACGCTGTTTATACGCTCACTACTTCCTACTTAACTTGGCGTACCTTTTTACGCGTGCGATTCCTGCGTGACTTATTGGCCTTAGCATAGACTTGTTGGCGTGACTTGTTGGCCTTAGCCTAGACTTGATGGCGTGACTTCCTGACCTGGGTGTTTCTATTTGTTCTCTAATTTATTTATTTAATGGTAGCATGATAATTTTCCCATTATATCCTTATGCCTTTCGCATGAACTCGATAATCTTAGCATGTTAATATTTTTGATACATATGGTTGTGTAGAACGTGCCCTGTGTCTTAATTGGTTTATGGATACCCAGTGAGACTGGAACTTAACCTTGAGAATTATAGACTCGACCCCATTTAATACTAATTGACTTTCATGCCTTGTCACCATTGATGACGATGGTTATCTTGACTAAAATTGATCATGCGTTCCTAGTTGGAACTAAGAGACTGGCTAGTCGTCTTATTGAATTGAATGAATGAGACACGTTCATGTAATGAACTATTGTAATCGACTGGCTGATCCCGAATATTGACGTACAGGCACATGCAGGCTTCAATTTATTTATTTATTTATTTATTTATTTATTTATTTTTCTATAAAGCAGTATGTGTACTTTATGGTCAAGGCATGATTATTTCGTTGTTAGATTTGA
The DNA here is from genome assembly GCA_029216955.1 of Iris pallida. Classification (NCBI taxonomy): domain Eukaryota; kingdom Viridiplantae; phylum Streptophyta; class Magnoliopsida; order Asparagales; family Iridaceae; genus Iris; species Iris pallida. The sequence goes on along the minus strand of JANAVB010036615.1, from coordinate 839,447 downwards.
TTGTTGCATTACGCTATGTAATACCTACAACCTAGACGCACGGGTATCGTTGTAGAGTTGCGCATATCGTACCCCGTACGAAAGTACTCATTTGAATGACCATGATCTACGGCATGAGATTTCACTCAACGTAGGGACTATTAAGATAAATAAAATAATGATTGCATGGAGAGAATGGATCCCCGAGTTCTTACATGGCAGCCCTCTTGGGACTAGTAGTGTCCAACAGGCCGGCTGGTTCCCACAGATACTGTAAACCTGCCACACGGGCAGGGAGCGGTATCTGTTTATATTATTATTGTATATTGTATATTGATGACGGGCGTCCCGCTGGGACTCGTCTAATTCATGATTGGCGCAATTGATTGACTGGATAGACTAGCCTTGCTCGCACATAGTAAGAACTGAGGAATTCCTAATTGCATAATTCCAGGATAACTTGGGACTCACAATAGCAAGCCGTAGGAGTTGATTGGCCGTTCAAGATGATTGTTTGTGTACTGTACCTACTCTGTTGCCTAACTGAGATGATCAGAATGTCAGGACATGACGGGCCAACTTCTGTCCTTGTTTGGTTGGGAGGTTGGTTCGAAGTGTCGTGATGTTATGTGAATCCTAGTGGAAAGCAGAGATCTATTATTATATTCTCTTACTTACTGGTTTAATCCTTCATATCGTGCTTCCTTGTGGTACTTGCTATTAGAGGTCTAACCTCTCTGGTTTTGCATGGCCAGATTTAGAGCCGGTTCCCGAGGACTCAGCTTACTTCCACCTCCAAGATGGTCAATACTAGAGGAATGATCGCAGGAGGACTCGAGTGGGTTCCTTACTTCACCGCTCGTTTTGTTATTTACTTTATACTTAGCCGTTTGGCACCGACATGTTAGTCGGATAGTCTTGCACTTGCTTTTACATAATTGTAACTAAGTCAGACTACAGCTGATAACAATTGTGTATATGTTACTACATCATCTGGCTATGTTTTGTAAAGCCAGATCTCAAGGACATTTTGATTAAGCGTTTGGGACGCCTTACTGCTTTATCTTACATGTTCTCTATTTTTGCTTCTTGTTTGAATGATTGAGACAATAGATGTGAAGTGACCATAGTAAGACTTTCATGTAGTATGCACCTCCTCGTCTGGTTAGACGGCATTGATCGTATTATACGGTATTCATCTACCCGTAATACGTAGCTGGCTGAGTCATTCCCCCGCTCTCCAGTATTCTGGTTCTGGGGCGTGACAAGGTTTTAGTGGTGGCCCATGCAGGTCTGATTTCAGACTTGTGGGGTGTTTTGATTTATAGGATGTCTCAATCACACGTGTCCCCCCTTAATCTCATGATTCGTTATTCTCAACCCTTGCTTGACATTCCGGTATCCTTTGACTTCATTGATCCTTCATGTCCGATTGTTTGATTGTTCTCTTGTCCCTTTTCTTAGGGGCACTTCGTCCGTATCGGTCAGAGCTGGGCAGCAACAACAAGGGCAACATGGGCAACATGACCATGTTGGTCAGCAACAAGGGCCAGTCTCACCTCAGGAGACTATTCAAGAAGAAGTGATAGTAGAACCAGCAGCTGAACCGCGGTATCCAAAAATTCCAACACCAACCATAGTTCCACCTACCCCTGTGGAAGTGGACACACCAGCCCTTCTGGAGATCATGAGAGGAATGATGGCTACTCAGCAACATCAGATGTTGGCCCAGCAGCGCATGCACACTCAGCTACAAGAGCAGAATGTGTTGCTCAACCAAGGATTGCAGACGGCTTTGGAAAGAGGAATGAGGACTGATTCAGGAGCATCAGCCAGGTTTTGCAAGTACAACCCCCGCCGTTTCGAGGGCACGGAGGATGCCATCTCAGCAGATGCATGGCTTAAGGATATGGAGGCTATTCTGACAGCAGCTAAGGTACCGGCAGAAGAACGTGTAGATCTAGTGAAGTTGTTACTTCAGGATCTCGCACGTGATTGGTAGGAATCAGAGAAAGTGGGCATCAGACGTCCTGTGGCTTGGGACGATTTCACTGCAAGATTCAAGACCAAGTACTATAGAGTTGTGGCACGGTTTGAGCTACAACAGAAGTTTATCAACCTCAGGCAGGCCGACAAGACTGTGGATGCTTATGCAGCGGAGTTCTGCAGATTGAGTAGATTCGCCCCAGAGATGGTAGCAACAGAGAGCCAGAGGGCCATGAGGTTTCAGCAAGGGTTTCATCTTGAACTCTTGCAATTGATAGAGGGGCACAATTACCAAACTTTTGACGAAGTATTGACGGCAACTCGAAGGCATGAGATCACCATTCAGAGGCTTACGACAAGGACTAGGGGTCAGAAGAGATCCCACAGTCAGATTGAAGGAGGAGGGGGAGCAGCGCCCCGAACAACAGCACCATCCACTGGCATTCGTATCCACGATGTGGCGATACGAGGACCAGCACCACCACCCAGGCAGCAGCAACAACAACAGAGGAAGAACCAGCAACCCCCGGCGGGCTGTACTTATTGTGGGAAGATGGGGCACACTAGAGATGTGTGTCGGACATTGAATGGACTGTGTCTGATATATGAAAATCTAGACCACCGGGTTACCACGTCCCATGAATTCGAGGTCAGGAGGACCAGGGCAACAGTTTCCTGCTCTGCCAGCACCAGGGGCAGGCCAGTATCGAGGACCAGCGATGGCAGTAAGGCCGTTGGCACAGCGTCCGTTAATGCCGCAGGCTCAGATGTTTCGGCAGCAGGGGCCGCCGATGCAGCAACACCAGCATAAACTACCCCAGCATCATCAAGGCAGGGGCCAGCAACAACATCAGGCTAGGCCGCAGCATGGAAACCAGCAAGGAGGTCGAGGGCAAGCATTCACTCTGTCCTTGGAGGAGGCATTGGCATTGGGAGATGTTGTGGCAGGTAACATTCTCGTCGCCTCATATCCCGCAGTAGCATTGTTTGATTCGGGAGCATCCCATTCATTTATATCTGCACAATTTGCGACACGACTAGGAATGGAGTTCGAGGCATTGCCAGAGAGGTTGAATATACTCACTGGTAATGGGCACGTAGGAGTTAGTAGAGTTAGTTTAGCATGTAGCGTTGTAGTTTGCGGGCATTCTTTACCCGCCCGGTTGATAGAATTTCCTGTTGGAAATTTCGACGTTATCTTAGGCATGGACTGGCTGAAAGACAGTCATGCGACAATAGATTGTCGTAGAGGGAGTGTGTCTTTTGATATTCCAGGCATGAAGCGGTTCACCTTAGTCAGAACAGGGGCAACTCAACAAGAGCAGGGAGTAATAACGGCAATGGAAGAAGTTCAGATTCCGAAGGTAGTTGAAGAGTTTCTAGACGTATTTCCTGAAGAACTTTCAGGTCTACCACCAGTTAGAGATATTGAGTTCAGTATAGAATTGGCACCAGGAACTAAACCGATATCAGATCGAGTTTATAGAATGGCGGATTCAGAGCAGGCCAAGGTATATCAGCACATAGAGGAACTGAAGGAGAAGAAGTTCATCTAAGCTAGCGTGTCACCATGGGCAGCACCAGTGGTACTTGTGGGGAAGAAGGATGGGTCATCCAGATTGTGCATTGACTACAGGAAGCTTAACGCAGCAACAATGAAGAACAAGTACCCATTACCCAGGATCGACGACTTATTTGATCAGTTGAGCAAAGCTAGAGTTTTTTCCAAGATAGATCTTCGTTCAGGGTACCATCAGGTGAGGGTTCGGAAGGAAGATATTCCCAAGACAACATTCAGGTCGAAGTATGGGCATTATGAATTCTTAGTAATGCCGTTTGGTTTGACCAATGCTCCAGCAATATTCATGGATTTGATGAATCGCATCTTTATGCCATACTTAGATCAGTTTGTCGTGGTATTTCTCGACGACATTCTCGTATACTCTGCTAGTGAAGAGAAGCATGAAGACCACCTCAGAAAAGTGTTGTAGGTTCTGAGAGAGAACCAGTTGTATGCCAAGCTCAGCAAGTGTGAGTTTTGGTCGGATCACATTTCATTTTTGGGTCACATCATATCAGGAGCTGGAGTAGCAGTAGATCCCAAGAAGATAGAAGCAGTAGAAAGTTGGCCAGTACCCAAGACCGTAGCAGATGTGCAGAGCTTCTTGGGATTGGCAGGATATTACAGAAGGTTTATGTCAGACTTTGCAAGGCTTTCAGCACCCATGACCCGCTTGACCTGGAAGGATGTACCATTCGTTTGGTCGGCAGAATGTTAGGCATCATTTGAGACTTTGAAGCAGAAGTTGATATCAGCACCTATTCTTACATTGCCAGTTGGACCCGGAGGTTTTACAGTATATTGTGATGCGTCAGGTAAAGGACTTGGATGTGTCCTTATGCAACATGGGAAGGTGATAGCATATGCATCTAGGTAGCTTCGGAACCACGAGAAGAATTACCCAACTCATGATTTGGAGTTGGCGGCAGTAGTGTTTGCTCTGAAGCTATGGAGGCATTACTTATATGGTGACCGAGTGGACATGTACACAGACCATAAAAGTCTGAAGTATATCTTTACTCAGAAGGAACTAAACATGAGGCAGAGAAGATGGCTGGAGTTGATCAAGGATTATGACGTGGAGGTTCAGTATCACCCAGGCAAGGCTAATGTAGTGGCAGACGCTCTCAGCAGGAGAGGCGGCGCATTTATGTTGACAACACAGAGGCATATCTTAGAAGACCTTCAGGAGATGGGCATCGAAGTTATACTTTCTAGTGATGTAGAAGTTCTAACAAGTCTGCAAGTTCAATCCGACTTGGTAGACAGAATCAAGGCAGCTCAGGCACAGGACCCAAGGATTCAGAAGCTTAGGGCAGAATGTGAGTCAGGACTCAGGAAGGAGATGAGAATTCATGAAGATGGTACACTTAGGTTTGGATCACGTTTATGTGTGCCTAGTGGAGATATCAGACAGGAGGTTATGGCAGAAGCTCACAGTTCTCAGTATTCTATTCATCCTGGAGGGACCAAGATGTACCAAGATATCAAGCAGCATTTCTGGTGGAACGGGATGAAGAGGAAGATAGCTAGATTTGTTTTCCGTTGCTTGGTATATCAGCAAGTGAAGGCAGAACAGCAGAGGCCAGCTGGGTTATTGCAACCGCTTCCTATTCCAGAATGGAAATGGGAGCATATTACAATAGATTTTGTGACCGGTCTACCGAGATCACCAAGTGGTAAAGATGCTATTTGGGTAATCGTAGATCGGCTTACGAAAGTAGCACACTTTCTTCCTTTCAGAGTAGGACAATATACAGAAAAGTTGGCAGAGTTATATATGCAACAGATAGTCAGGTAGCATGGAGTCCCTGTCAGTATTGTGTTGGATCGAGATACCCGTTTTACATCACATTTCTGGAAGAGCTTACATCATAGTCTGGGTACCAAGTTAAGATTTAGCACGGCTTACCATCCGCAGACGGATGGGCAATCAGAAAGAACGATTCAGACTTTAGAAGACATGTTACGAGCATGCACTCTAGATTTTGGAGGGTCTTGGGAGAGTCACCTGTACTTGGTCGAGTTCTCATACAACAACAGTTATCAAGCCAGTATCCAGATGGCGCCATTTGAAGCACTATATGGTAAGAAGTGTAGGTCGCCGCTTGCATGGGATGATATCGGGGAGAGGAAGATGTTAGGCCCGGAAATGATTATTCAGACGGTTGAAGTGGTTAATGGAATTAGAGAGCGACTTCGAGTTGCGCAGGACCGGCATCGTCATTGGGCGGACCAGCATCGTAGGCCGTTAGAGTTCTCTGTTGGGGACCACGTATTCTTGCGGATCTCACCTACTCGTGGGGTCATTAGATTTGGCGTTCGCGGGAAATTGAGTCCGCGGTACGTGGGCCCATTTGTTATCCTTGATCGGGTAGGCGATGTTGCTTATCGTTTATCCCTCCCACCTTCGTTACGAGAGGTGCATGACGTGTTTCATGTATCTCAATTACGCAGGTATGTATCGGACCCAAGCAATATCCTCGATCACTCTGAGCTGGTTGTTGGTACCAACCTGTCTTACGAGGAACAGCCTGTGTCCATTTTGGACCGAAGAGAGAAGATACTTAAGAACCGAACAATTAGTCTTGTCCGTGTTGCTTGGGGTCATCACTCCTTGGGAGAGTCAACGTGGGAATGTGAGGATGATATCCGATCACGGTATCCACACCTATTTGACTCACAAGGTATATCTTTTTATGTATACCTTGATTGTCCTGATTCTTCATGCTTATCACCTTATGGGTAGAGCTACTTGATATGGTAGATTGATGAATTTACATATATAGTACTTGCTTTTGATATGGTAAAAATGATTGCTTGATCACTAAAATTGCTTGTACTTGGATTAGTTTAGCTCTGATATTTCTATCCTGCTTGGATTTGAAATTCCGAGGACAAAATTTTTCTAAGGTGGGTAGAGATGTCACTCCCCGTTCCCAGAATGCGTATTTTTATACATGTACAACTCATATGTATTTATTTAATATTTATCATGTAGTGAAACCCTCACATATCTAGACAGCCGTGACCGTATAGCGGTGTGGATTCCATTCCGTTATACGTAGCTGGCTATGTCTGCCCCCGCTCTCCAGTATTCTGGTTCTGGGGTGTGACACTATTTAAGGCCCCATCCCCTTCTCTCTCCTCATAACTCTCCTTTACCATTACTTCTTCTTCTTCTTCCTCATCACTCTCTCCACCAACCAACAGCAGGCAAGTACATCTTGCTTCTTGCTTCCCACTTGGAGAACCATTTTTATGGTTCATTTGTCTTCCTCTCATGATCCTGAGAGAGTTTAGTACTTAGCATTTTTGATTTCTTTGTCTTGTTTCTTCTAGATCTAAGTTGTTGTATTCTCGGTTGTTCATGGGTTTTGATCTCCCAACCTGGCGTGTATTCTCGGTTGCCCATGGGTTCTGAACCATGGGAACTTCATTTCTGGCTTGGAACGAAGGTTCAGTCACGCACACGTTCTTACGTGTCTGCGTGAATTTTTAGTCACGCACACGTTCTTACGTGTCTGCGTGAATTTTTAGTCACGCACACGTTCTTACGTGTCTGCGTGAATTTTTAGTCACGCACACGTTCTTACATGCGTGCGTGAATTTTTAGTCACACACACGTTCTTACGTGTCAGCGTGACATTTTAGTTACGCACACGTCTTTGCGTGCATGCGTGGATTTCTTATCATTTTTCACGCTCACTTTCCACGCTCACTTTTCACGCTCACGCTGTGCGTGCGTGAGTTACTTTTCACGCTCACGTTATGAGTGCGTGAATTACCCTTCACGCTCACGCTGTTTATACGCTCACTACTTCTTACTTAACTTGACGTACCTTTTTACGCGTACGATTCCTGCGTGACTTATTGGCCTTAGCATAGACTTGTTGGCGTGACTTGTTGGCCTTAGCCTAGACTTGATGGCGTGACTTCCTGACCTGGGTGTTTCTATTTGTTCTCTAATTTATTTATTTAATGGTAGCATGATAATTTTCCTATTATATCCATATGCCTTTCGCATGAACTCGATAATCTTAGCATGTTAATATTTTTGATACATATGGTTGTGTAGAACGTGCCCTGTGTCTTGATTGGTTTATAGATACCCAGTGAGACTGGAACTTAACCTTGAGAGTTATAGACTCAACCCCATTTAATACTAATTGACTTTCATGCCTTGTCACCATTGATGACGATGGTTATCTTGACTAAAATTGATCATACGTTCCTAGTTGGAACTAAGAGACTGGCTAGTCGTCTTATTGAATTGAATAAATGAGACACGTTCATGTAATGAACTATTGTAATCAACTGGCTGATCCCGAATATTGACGTACAGGCACATGCAGGCTTCAATTTATTTATTTATTTATTTATTTATTTTTCTACAAAGCAGCATGTGTACTTTATGGTCAAGGCATGATTATTCTGTGGTTAGATTTGATTGTTGCATTACGCTATGTAATACCTACAACCTAGACGCACGGGTATCGTTGTAGAGTTGCGCATATCGTACCCCGTACAAAAGTACTCATTTGAATGACCATGATCCACGGCATGGGATTTCACTCAACGTAGGGACTATTAAGATAAATAAAATAATGATTGTATGGAGAGAATGGATCCCCGAGTTCTTACATGGCAGCCCTCTTGGGACTAGTAGTGCCCGACAGGCCGGCTGGTTCCCACAAATACTGTAAACCTGCCACACGGGCAGGGAGCGGTATCTGCTTATATTATTATTGTATATTGTATATTGATGACGGGCGTCCCGCTGGGACTCGTCTAATTCATGATTGGCGTAATTGATTGACTGGATAGACTAGCCTTGCTCGCACATAGTAAGAACTGAGGAATCCCTAATTGCATAATTCCAGGATAACTTGGGACTCACAATAGCAAGCCGTAGGAGTTGATTGGCCGTTCAAGATGATTGTTTATATACTGTACCTACTCTGTTGCCTAACTGAGATGATCAGAATGTCAGGACATGACGGGCCATCTTCTGTCCTTGTTTGGTTGGGAGGTTGGTTCGAAGTGTCGTGATGTTATGTGAATCCTAGTGGAAAGCAGAGATCTATTATTATATTCTCTTACTTACTGGTTTAATCCTTCATATCGTGCTTCCTTGTGGTACTTGCTATTAGAGGTCTAACCTCTCTGGTTTTGCATGGCCAGATTTAGAGCCGGTTCCCGAGGACTCAGCTTACTTCCACCTCCAAGATGGTCAATACTAGAGGAATGATCGCAGGATGACTCGAGTGGGTTCCTTACTTCACCGCTCGTTTTGTTATTTACTTTACACTTAGCCGTTTGGCACCGACATGTTAGTCGGATAGTCTTGCACTTGCTTTTACATAATTGTAACTAAGTCAGACTGCAGCTGATAACAATTGTGTATATGTTACTACATCATCTGGCTATGTTTTGTAAAGCCAGATCTCAAGGATATTTTGATTAAGCGTTTGGGACGCCTTACTGCTTTATCTTACATGTTCTCTATTTTTGCTTCTTGTTTGAATGATTGAGACAATAGATGTGAAGTGACCATAGTAAGACTTTTATGTAGTATGCACCCCCTCGTCTGGTTAGACAGCATTGATCGTATTATACGGTATTCATCTACCCGTAATACGTAGCTGGCTGAGTCATTCCCCCGCTCTCCAGTATTCTGGTTCTGGGGCGTGACACCAATACAGCCTTTAGATCGCGATGTGGGCATTATGAGTTTCTGGTGATGCCATTTGGACTGACTAATGCCCCAGCCGTATTCATGGACTTGATGAACCGCATCTTTCTACCCTATTGGGATAAGTTTGTAGTAGTGTTTATAGATGACATCCTCGTCTATTCCAGTAGTGTAGGTCCTAAAAAATCAAGTGGCACCTATCAACAAAGTCAGAAAATCAAGAAATACAACTTTCAAATGAACTGCGCAGACATCAGATTGCGCACTCTTCAGATTGCGCACACCAGATTGCGCACACTCTCAACTGCGCAGGCTGACGTGGCAAAAGTCATCATTACCTGACACAAATCAAATCTTCCTGACAATTGACAGCACGAAGAACGAGGAGACTGCTCGTTTATTGCGTCGCACAATGCTCGAGGACGGCTGACAGCTGGCAGCGCAATCCATTTCCTGCGCAGTCTAATCCTGCGTAATCTGAAGCCTGCACAGTCCAAGTCTGCGCAATCTAAAGCTAGCGCAATTCAAATTACACGCTCTACCAACACAACTGACAAAGTACACATGGCATGCATGCCATCAATTGTTCATTACGTGGCAACCGTCTATGCATGATCATGCGCATTTCAATCAAATGATACCATGTGTCCAAGATAGTTGGCCCATGATCCAGTAACTGCCTGCGCAGTCCACTGTTGCGCAATCCAATTGCTGCGCAAACCATCATACGCAGTCCAGAACAACTAAAAGTTAGTTATTTCTTAGAACTCTATAAATAGAGTTTCAAGTCTCCATTCAAGGGGATCAAGCATTAGAGATCAGAGATCAGAGAGTCCAGGAGTTCTTGCCCAAGTGCTACTGCATTCTTCCGAGGCTTTTGCCTTCAACTTCCGAGGCTTTTGCCTTCAGTTTCCAGAGTTGTCTTCAACTTCAGAGGCTTCGTCTTCAAAGTTCACATCGTCCAAGGGATAAAGCAATCGTCATTTAGATTGGATTCCTACAGTTGTACCTTTCCCAAAATTCTTGTAATCTTATTACATAGTTTGTATCAATAAAGTTTTACACATTTGTTTTTGCAAACAAAATGGCGACTCTGCTGGGGACGACTTTCTCCTCCGACGAGGAAGTAGCAACTCAATGTGACGTAGCGTCTATCGGGAAGACGCAGAAGACGCTGGTTGTTAAAGTCAACCAGACAGCCTACGAGGCGATGCTCAACTCCAAAACCACTCCCCGTACTGCAGCCACTTCTGCCAAGAGCAAAGTGCACTCAATATGGGTCTCCAAGACTGCTGCACAATCTGGCAGTGTTGCCACCAAGATTGCTGCGCACTCTGTTGTGCAGTCTGCTAGCCAGACTAGTGCACAATCTGCTGTGCCAACGGTTGCACAGTCTGTCTCAACCACTGTTGCACAGTCTATACCAACCACTGCTGCGCAATCTGTTGCAACTGTGACACAGGCCACTTCATATGCTGCCTTGTCAAAATACAAGACTCCTATGTCCCTGGCGCAGTTGGCAGCAACTTTTCCTGCGCAAACCAACACTCCAGCAACTAGAGTGCATCCCAAGCACCCTGAAGCAAGAACTCCTGATGCGCAAATCACAGCTTCTGTGGCTAGAACCAGTGCACCCTCTACCAGAATTTCTCATGCGCAAGTGGCCAATGCGCCATCCACTCATGCACAAACTACTCCTGCGCAATTCAAGAGTAATAGCCCTTTGGCTAAATCCTCTTCTTCTCATAACAAAGGGAAAACTTCTGTTCCTCCTCTTAAGCACTCTGCTGTTCCAGCACAATTCACTGGGGGTAGTCCTTTGGCTAATCCTCTTTCTCCTCAGATCAAAGGAAAAGGCCCGTTGGTCTTTTCTCAAACTTCCTTATTTCATGACTTGGAAGATAACAAAGGGAAATGCTCTTTAGCTATCCCCTCTTCACAAAATAAAGGAAAAGGCCCTTTGGTCCTTTCTCAATCTTCTTCGGTCTTTACCGTAGAAGATCAATCTGAACGTGCTTCGGCACCAATCAGTGCAAGAATCCCTTCAAACAAGGATTCTTCTTTCCTTTATGACAAGGGAACTTGCACTGATCAAAGAGATATTCTGCCTACCCCGGTAGCAGAATTCCAAGACCTTCCAACTTTTAAGATATCCCGTTCTAAACAGGGAAAACTGTTAGTGTCTCAAACAGAAACCCCTGGGGATGAATTTGCAGACCTAAGAACATATCTTAACAGGCCAACTTCGGCAAAACGTAAACAACCTATGCCGAAGGTCAAAACTCAAAGACAAACTTCCAGGAGCAAAAATCCTGACACCTATGCCAATGAGGTGAGCACTTCCTTGTACACACAGGGGACAAAACATTTGAAGAATCGGAACCATATTCCAAATGTTGTTAAAGAACACATTCCTCAAACCTTTCCCCGTCCCGGCATAGTTTCTGACCTCCGAGAACATCTCAGGCAAAAACGGAATAATATCTCGACACCTTCAGTTCAATCATCTGATCATCATTGTAACCATAAAGTCATCATCCAATGTTGTTGTCAAACAACAAAACGATCTGTCTTCGATCGTTTAACTTTTGCTAAAACCGAACCGATATCAGAGGATGAAGACGAAGTCCTGTACGCTTCTGTCAACATGACTTCTCGAAACACTGGAGGTAGAAAGTGTTCTAAACATGGCAAACCTCGCAAACCAAGCCAGCCGTATTTGGATCTTCTCCAAGAATCTTCCGAGGGAGTATTCCAACATACCCGTTCCCGAAGCCGAGATACAATCGGTCAAAGGAATCTTCCTCAAGATCCTTCTGGTCATTTCCTTCTTTCTCAGTCAGGAGACGATTCTTTCTCTGACTACGATGCATACAGCGAAAGCTCTGAACAGACAGTGTCCTCCACAGTACCAAGAGAAGTGACAGCTTATGTTATCAATGAAGATCCAGATGCTTCAACTTCTGCAAATCAAGAACTGCATATAGCTGCACTTGAAGACAAGCTGAAGACCATGGCTGAAATGGTCACTAGTATGCACTCCATCATTGTGGCACAACATGCCACACCACCGACTGTACCTACTGCATATCCTGAAATTATAGCATCATCGGTACCTGTCAATACAGGGCTGGGGGTAGTGTCTCCTCAAATGCCTCCTATACAAGTGCAAGTTCAAAATACACCCAGTCAGTCAGGGGCTGGGGGAAGTGCTTATAATGCTGTTCCTCCTCCTACCACTCTGACTCAACCTGCTTCTTCTTCATCATCAGAGGACGCCAATGAAGCTGTCAAACTCTTGCGAACTCAGTTCGAAGCCTTCAAAGAAAAGGATAACTTGCAAAGGTTGGGAATCAAGCAGCCTTACCCAGTTGAATGGAAGGAAGTTCCATTTCCTCCTAAATACAAAATTCCAACAATCTCTCTATTCGACGGCAGTACCTCGCCAAGCCAGTTCATCAATCATTTCGAGGTAATGACTGTTCAACTTCAACCAAATGACGCTCTTCTTACCAGAGTGTTCGTCGGTTGTTTAGCCGGCGTAGCATACGACTGGTACAGAAGTTTGCCCGATGGTTGTATTACTTCTTTCTCAGGGCTCAAGCAAATCTTTTTGGAATGATTCTATGAAGAATTCAATGACATGACTATGTCTGCCCTCAATAAAATCAAACAGAAATAAAATAAAACTGCTGAAAGTTTCATCGAACGGTTCCGTCGAGAAGCCTTGAAGATGCCTCCAGGAACTCCTGCTGCTGTTACCATAGACACCTGCAAGGCAAATCTCTTGCCTATCATCAGCATGTGGACAGGGTCAACTCAATTCCAAGACTGGCCATCTTTCATTGTCAATGCCAAAGCAGCTGAAGTGAGTGCTGAGAAATTCAAACAGCTGGGGGTACAAATGTCTAACCCAGATCGTGACGAACATCAAACATCAGGCGGCGGTAATCGTCAAAACAACCGCAAGAACAAAGAGACTCTGAACATTAATTTGAAAAGCAAAGAATCTTTGGCTGTCAACGTAGCTCCGTCTACATCCACCTCCACTCCTTCTGTACCTCAACCGAGGGAACCTCGTCCTAAGGTAGAATATTCTTTTGATGAGAATGACATTGCAAGCATCTTTGATTGCCTACTCAAAAGCAACAAAATCCAGCTCCCAGACCCAAAGAAGCCTGATGAAGTCGGTAAGATCGATCATCGTAAGTATTGTGTCTACCACCGATTCATTGGACATCCTACTCGAGCGTGTTATGTGCTCAAGGGTAAAATTCAAGAGCTCGTCAATACTGGCGTCGTTACTCTACATCAAGATGAGAAGACTGTTACCGCCAACATGGTCTCGGTCCAGTTCGGTAATTTTCCCCCGCAGATGATTCAGCATGGTGTCATTCCCATTCCAAAAGCTACCCTTGAGATTGAAAATCTCCCTTCTCCACCAAATAAAGGTCTCATTCCTTTGTCTCTTAACAATGGCGAGGTTATGTAGATCCATCCCGATCTTGCTTCAGAGTTCGAGGTTCCCTCTTCTTCTAAGAAGAAAGATCGCTCCAAAGGCAAAACAAAGATTTACAACATGGTATCTTTTGACCCCATAGTGGATGAAAAAATACTATTGGGCACCAGATCAGGGAAAGCTTATCTGAAAGATTACCCTGAACCTCAAGAGAATCCTGCCTCTTCTTCTGAGCCTGCTCCAACACAACCTGTTTCTATTGAAGAAATCCCTTCTACATCCTCACCGGTTGTAGTACCTATTCCTCCCAAGCCAGCGACTGCTGATAAAGGCAAGCAACAAGTCCGGTTTGATAAACCTTTGAAGAAATCATCCTCTACAGGACTTGAGAAGCCTTATAATTTTGATATATTGGCTCAACTAGCTAATACACCAGCAAGGTTGTCTATCTTTGAGCTCTTGCGTCTTTCCAAAGAGACGCGAGAAACTCTAAGTGAAGCTCTCATGCAAGCTGAGACTTGTCTAGCCCTTCTCAAGAAGCCAGAAGCAGAGCCTGTCTCTTGTCTCCATTGTCATAGTGTTCTGGAGTTAATTCCTAACATCACTTTCACACAAGATGATATGCTACTTGAAGACAATAGGCATGATCGTCCTCTCTACTATACAGGGTATGTCGACTCGATGAAAGTTGATCGTATCTTGATAGATCCGGGATCTGCTCTCAGCATTATGCCAAAGACAATGCTCGATGCTCTAAAAATCCCAGTTCATAGTCTTTCAAGCACAATCACTACTATCTTGAGATTCAACCAAGGAAGAAGTGAACCTTTGGGTAAGATTCGCCCAAAAATCCAAATAGGCAATCTTCGCACAAAGGTGACCTTTTATATCATCGACAATCATGGTTGTTCTTATAACGCTCTTCTGGGAAGACCCTTCCTCCATGAACACAATGTTGTTCCATCGACTCTTCATCAATGCTTTAAATATGTTGATGATAAAGGACAAGTTCACAAGGAAGTTGCAGACCTTTATCCTTTCAAGGGTGTCGAAGCATATTGCAACGACGCTCGTATGTACAAGGATGAATTCATGAAGGTTGTGCTAGCCTTAGACACTGAAGAAGAACAAGAAGCAGTGCCCAAAGACACTCTTATCATACCTGTCAAAGGACGAGTTTCTCATCCTCAGTCTTCTAAACCACTGGCTATTCACTTGCCAGTCCAGAGGCAATCTACTGATAACGATCAGGATAAAAGGGAGCTCACCTCTTCTGAGCCACTTGTTATCGACTTACGTCGTAACAAGGACAAAAAATAGCTCACTTCTTCTGAGCCACTTGTTGTTGATTTAACTCATAACAAGGAAAAAAGAGAGCCCACTTCTTCTGAGCCGCTTGTCATCGACCTTCGTCGTAACAAGCTTCCTCCACGTTCTTCTTCTCCCCCTCTTGTAATCAATCTGACTAAGCCTACTAAGGCTAAAGGTCCTGCTGTAAATACAGATGTACAAATAAATGAAAAAGCATCTACTTTCCAGTATACTGATGTTATTTATCATACTAAATGCTATTTGGATATGTTAGATAGCTTCAAATCATTTACAATGAGAGTTGTACAATCTCTTCAAACAGAAGTTTCATGTGAACACCCAAAAGATTTATATCGTATTGTTCCTGCTCGCAAGAAAGGCGAACGTCCAATACTTTTTAGTAAAAGACCGGAACAACAATTCAGTTATACGGATGATAGTAAAGTTAATGACACGGGTCATCTTCAATTCCGTCGTTACAGTCAACAGTCAAAAGACATCGTCCGAAAGATGGGTTATGACTTCAAGAGCGGCCTCAACTACGGTAAGGGCAGAAAGACTCCTCTCCGTACCGCTGTTCCACAAGGAAAGTCAGAAATGTATTATAGCAGGACCAAAAGAGGTCTTGGATATGCTTCTCCTCCAATGTTATCCCCAGCAGTCTCCGATTCCGATAGCGAAGAACGCTCCAATTCTTCTGATTCCAGATCTTGGGATTCCGACACGAGTATCGGTGAAGTCCATCGGCTGGTTGTATCATCTAACATGGTTTTTGTCGAACTTCCAGAAAGCTATGACGAGGATGTTGAAGAAAATCCTGAAACAGATCCTTGGGTTCAACACATGGATAATCAATGGGTACTTCGCTTTGAACAGCGAGAACCTCCTACTGAAGATCAATTAGTTCAAGTTGATGTAGGAGAAAGTGGGTCGCCTCATCCAATCTTCATCAGCAAGAATCTTCCAGAAGCAGACAAACAAGAGTTGATTCTTCTTATTAAAGAATATATCGATGTCTTTGCCTGGAGTTATGAAGATATGCCAGGTTTAGATCCCAAGATTGCTACGCACAAACTGAACATTTTGCCTAATGTAAAACCAGTTAAGCAGCAACAACGACATTTCAAACCAGAAATGATGGACGCGATTGATGATGAAGTCAAGAAGCTCATAGCTTGTGGCTTTATTCGAGAAGAGCAACATCCTGACTGGGTGGCCAACGTTGTTCCAGTTCTAAAGAAAACTGGCAAAGTTCGAGTCTGCATCGACTTTCGGGATCTTAATGAAGCATGTCCAAAAGATGAATTTCTTCTCCCTATCACGGATGTCATGATTGACAATACTTGTGGGTTCGAGTGAATATCTTTCATGGATGGATTCTCTGGATATAATCAGATCAAGATGAATCCCGAAGATGAAAAACATACTTCTTTCCGCACTCCCCGTGGTGTCTATTGCTATGCTGTGATGCCATTTGGTCTCAAGAATGCTGGTGCAACCTACCAAAGGGCTATGAGCACCATCTTCAAAGATCATCTCCGCAAGACTGTCGAATGTTATGTTGATGATATCGCCGTCAAAAGTCGTCTAAAAGAAGATCACATTCAAGATTTGAAAACAATCTTTAATCTCATGCGCCAACACCAACTCAAGATGAATCCCGCTAAGTAATTTTTGGGTGTCTCTAGTGGTAAGTTTCTCGACTTCGTCATTACCTCTAAGGGTATACACGTGGATCCTAAAAAGATCAACGCCATTCAAGAAATGCGTCCTCCACGCAACCTAAAGGAGCTACGAGGATTCCAAGGTCGACTTGCGTACATCAGGAGATTCATTTCGAACTTGTCTGGACGCTGTAGACCATTCACTCAACTAATGAAGAAGGGTGTATCTTTTATATGGACTAAAGAATGTCAACGAGCATTCGAAGACATCAAGCGGTATCTCATGAACCCGCCAGTTTTAGTGCCACCAATCTCTGGCATTCCATTCTTGATGTATGTCCGTGCTATGGATCATTCATTGGGTGCTTTATTTGCCCAAAAGAACAAAGAAGGTCATGAACAGGCCATCTATTATCTCAATCGTACTATGATTGGTGCTGAACACCGTTATAGTCCGGTCGAGAAAGAATGCCTAGCTCTTATGTTCGCTGTGCAGAAGACAAGGCATTACATCATTGGGCAAACTATTCATGTCATATCCCGGGTTAACCCTCTTCGGGTACTCATGAAGAAGCCCAGCACACTTAATTTTCGGCTGGCTACATGGGCAATCCTGCTAGCTCAATATGACATGATATATGTTCCACAAAAGTCTGTCAAAGGTCAAGTGCTGGCGGATTTCTTGGCGGCTCATCCTGTACCAGAAACATCCAAGCTATATGATAAAATTCCAGACGAGAGATTGGAAGTCAACATGATCTCTGAAGAATTTCCAACCTTGGCGTCTATTCTTCGATGGTGCATCCAGAATCGGACCAAATGGTGCCATTGTAGCAGGTGTTGGAGTTGTTCTTGTTTCTCCAGATGGATCAACCATCCAAAGAGCCTACTCTCTAGATGAACCCTGCTCCAACAATGTAGCGGAGTACAATGCCCTACTCATCGGCCTTCAGTTAGCCAAACAATTGGATGTTGAATATCTCGAAGTCTACGGTGATTCTAAGCTGGTTGTTAACCAGGTTAGAGGAATCTATGAAGTCCATCATCAAGATCTGGTACCTTATCATGAAGTAGCAATCAACATAGCTATATCATTCAAAGCTTTCTTTATCGATTATGTTCGGCGAGCTTGCAATACCGAAGCGGATGCCCTGGCCAATCTTGCAGCTGTCTTAGCTATCCCTATCAAAAGACAACAGGTGGTGGTTATCTCCAACCGAAAATTGTTCTGCATTGAAAATAATCGTAATATTGAATTCAGCAATCTTGCTGAAGTCAATGTTATCGACGAAGACTGGAGAACTCCTTTCATCGACTTCGTGGTTCATGACATACTCCCCGAAGATCCTAAGGAGGCTACGAGCGTTCGTCGACGATCTCTCCGATTCTACTACAATCAAACCACCAAGACACTTTATCGGCGAACTTATGACGGTCTTCTCCTACGCTGTCTCGCTGGTGATGAAGCACGGCAAGTGTTGCGCGAAGCTCATGATGGTGTCTGTGGTGCACATCAACCTGGTCCTAAATTGCAGGATCGCATCCGACGCATGGGTTACTATTGGCCCTCTATGGTATCAGATGCCATTGAATATGCAAGAAAATGTCGTGCTTGTCAAATCCATGCAGACTTCATTCATCAACCATCAGAATTCCTTCATCCGACTGCTGCTTCCTGGCCTTTTGAAGCTTGGGGCATGGATGTTATAGGTCCCATCAATCCTCCTTCTTCTAGAGGACATCGGTTCATACTGGCAATAACGGACTACTTCTCCAAATGGGCTGAAGCTATACCTCTGGCTGAAGTCAAAACCAGTAGCATCATCAGCTTTGTTAAACACCACGTCATATACAGATTTGGTGTACCCCGAAGAATCATCCATGACAATGGACCTCAATTCATCAGCCAGAAATTCACCAGATTCTGCGATGATCACCGGATTGACAACGTCGCTTCAACAGCCTACAATCCTGCTGCTAATGGATTAGCTGAAGCCTTCAACAAAACCATTATCAAGCTCCTCAAGAAGTTTGTATCCACTAACAAACGAAACTGGAGCGAAAAGCTTGGTGAATGTCTTTGGGCTTACCGAACTACAGTTCGCAATCCTACGGGCTTTACGCCCTTTTCTCTGGTGTATAGCTGTGAAGCTGTTCTTCCTCTGGAACTGCAAATTCCTTCTTTAAGGATTGCTATTGCTAGCGAGCTCACTACAGAAAATAATGGTCTTCTTCGACTTCAAGAATTAGAAGCACTTGATGAGAAGCGATTAATGGCTCAGCAGCATAT
This sequence comes from Iris pallida, assembly GCA_029216955.1. Lineage (NCBI taxonomy): Eukaryota > Viridiplantae > Streptophyta > Magnoliopsida > Asparagales > Iridaceae > Iris > Iris pallida. The sequence goes on along the minus strand of JANAVB010036615.1, from coordinate 820,502 downwards.
TGAGTTATACCAAGCTCGCATCTCGAAGACTTTTAATCGTAAAGTTAAGGTCAGAACTGTCATGCCCCGATTCGGGGAATCGCTCGCTTTGCTTCGATTCACGCCGAATCGATCGTCCTCGCTAAGGCGTGATGCCGTACAAGTCTGGAGTTGCACTTGTACAAGGCTAGAACATGCACATTTAAATCACTTTGAAATATTTGAAAGTAAGCCACAGTTGCGGAAACATTGAGACACAATATAGGAAGAAGAAATACTCATTTTATTCATAATTGTAGTCAGAATACAACTTTTCTCGATGATATTTGAAATGCCATTTCGGCTACATTGATTCATGAAAAGAAGTACAACTGATAGGCTGCCATGAAATAACTTCCCGTTCCATACATCATGCCCCTTTAGTACTTTGAAATATAAGCAGCTATCTTTTGAAAACTCCGTAATACTTTGTGCATCTTTAGGGAAAACAACTTGAAAGGAAACAGCAGTTCAGAAAGCTTTAATTCGGACGTGCGCCTGAGCCTTCTCCAGTACCTGTGGAGGAGGGGTCAGCACATTATAACAATGCGCTGGTGAGCCCCGTTGGCCCACTCAGCTAAACCAACATTTTATTAATGACAAGCATTTTAAAGATATGAACTTATTAGGGGCATGCAACATTCAGAGTAAATCATAATAATGTAACATGGAATAAACCATGTTTACTTTACCATTGGCCGAATCCAGCTTTCCTGCACAAGATACAGGATAATAATAATAATATACTTACCGTCCCTGCATAAGACAATCGTTAGCATGCATTCGGACTGGGTCGTTGGTGAGACTGCACCATAAAGGACTTTCTAACGGGTATTACGGTGTACCATTCCAGAGTAGGTTGCAAGCCTAGTCGAATGTCCCGCAATACCTCGTGCCACCATAGCACGACCAACTGTTTCCCCCTAGGTCGAGCCGGTCCCCGGTGCCCCAAGTACCGTCCCGAGGAAACTACTCAAACCTTGTGCACAAAGACGTCCATGACCACGCGAATGCATAACCGACTCAACAGTACACAATTGCATGGTGTTAGTAAGCCAACATTAGATACGTAGCATTCTCATATTCAACATCTCAGGCATCAATTCATTTCCCACATTTCAATGTTCAAGGGACAAGCATAATTCTCATTGTTGTTAACAGTGTAATCAATTCTTTCAATGTTCTATGGACTAGCATTCATTTCAATGTTCAATCTCTAGCTTCTTAGTGGTATTGACTTGTGGCATTAGCAACTGATATCGATCAACGGATGTTGCAAGACAATTATTTAGTTGGCATGAAGGAATAGCGAGAGGGACAATACCACCATAGAGATCCACACTCACCAAATTAGAAAATCGCCAAGAGAGAGAGGAACACTTGTACGCTTAGCCTTCCGTCACGCGTCAGTCTACATTGGCACCAAAAGTTTGATTAATAATCCATCTCGTTGTGTTCTCTTCTCTCAGAATTCTCAAGAATGAATGCTATGCAAATCGATGAAAACGGGCAAGAATCAAATCATCGAAAATCGTCAGAAAAAGCATCCATCAAAACCAAGCAACAAAACCAGCAGCAAAAACATCCAGAGAAAACTCTTGGACGCATTTCAAGAGAAACCAATCCATTAGTTGGAAAGTTCTTATGCACTTGTCCGTGATCGATTCGGTGCCGACGGTAAGTTTCCCCAATACTCGGTTTCGACCGAGTTAGCCAAGCCACAAGCCTTATATAGTGAACCGCTAGGAGCGGGACACTACATAATATACCACTAAGAAAAAGTTTCGTCCTCGAAACTTAAAGCAAAAGTCCTACCTCAAAATTATCAAACAGCGAAGGGTATTTCCCCCGCATCTCTTCCTCTAACTCCCATGTCGACTCCTCTACAACATGGTTCCGCCACAGCACGTTGACTAGGGGTACTGTCCGATTCCGCAAAACTTTCTCTTTCCTGTCCAAAATCTGGACAGGTTCTTCAGTGTATGATAGGTCAGCGCTCAGCTGCAGCTGGTCGAAGTTCACTACGTGACTTGGATCATGCACGTACTTCCGAAGTTGATATACATGGAAGATATTGTACACATCAGCCAGAGCCGGAGGTAGTGCAAGTCGATAAGCCACTGAGGCTACCTTCTCCAAAATCTCGAAAGGTCCGACGAATCTCGGGCTTAGCTTTCCTTTCATCCCAAACCGCATCACACCTCGCATGGGTGTGACCTTCAAGAAGACATGATCGCCTGCTGTGAATTCCAAAGGCCGTCGATGTACGTCCGCATAACTCTTTTGTCGACTTTGAGCAACTCTAAGTCTTTCTCGAATTAAGCGAACTTTCTCGACGGCCTGCTCCATAAGTTCTGGTCCAAGCACTTGTCGTTCACCTACTTTATCCCAGCATATCGGTGATCGACATTTTCGTCCATACAAGGCTTCGTACGGGGCCATTTGGATACTTGCCTGATAACTGTTGTTATAGGCAAATGCTGCTAGTGTGAGATGCGCGTCCCAATTTGTCTTCGAGTCGAGCACGCACAATCTCAACATATCCTCAAGGATCTGATTTACCCTCTCTGTCTGACCATCAGTCTGCGGATGGTAAGCTGTACCGAAGTTCAACTTTGTGCCCATAGCCGAGTGCAGACTTATCCAAAATTGTGACAAGAATCTTCCGTCTCTATCCGATACTATAGAAGCTGGCACCCCATGCAATCGGACAATTTCGTTTATGTAGATCCGAGCCAACCGTTCTACTCCCCATGTAACTTTTATTGGAATGAAATGTGCCGACTTGGTTAATCTATCCACGATAACCCAAATCGCATCATTTCCCTTCTGAGTTCTTGGCAAGCCGACGATAAAATCCATACAGATATTATCCCACTTCCAAAGTGGAATAGCTAAATTTTGTAGTTCTCCGCCTGGCCGTTGATGTTCGGCCTTCACACGCTGACAATCCATGCATTGTGACACGAATAGCGCCACATCCTTCTTCATACCATGCCACCAAAAAGTTGAGCGTAGATCCTTATCCATTTTCGTACTTCCCGGATGCAAGGAATACTTCGTGAAATGAGCCTCGGTCAGTATTTCCTTCCTGATATTCTCATCCTTAGGGACGCACAATCTCCCCTTGACACGAATAGTGTCATCTTCAACGGTAAAGTCTGACGCCTTTCTTACTAGAATCAACTCGCGTACCTTCTGCAAAAACGGGTCATCCTTCTGAGCAATCTTAATCCTTCCCTGGAGACTCGGCTCAAGTTGCAATTGAGCCAACTGTACATTCTGCGGACGGATCCTGAATTCGATGCCCATCTCTTCAAGATTCCGTAGTACCTCTTTTGCTATTGTTAGGGACCCAACAAATTTTCGACTCAAGGCATCAGCTACAACATTTCCTTTACCCGGCGTGTAGGAGATTGTCAAGTCATAATCCTTGATCAATTCTAACCAACGCCGCTGCCTCAAATTCAATTCTTTCTGTGTGAATATATATTTCAGGCTCTTGTGATTCATGAAGATCTCGCAGGACACACCATAGAGATAGTGTCGCCACAATTTCAACGCGAACACAATCGTCGCCAGTTCTAAATCATGTGTTGGATAATTCTTCTCATGCTGTTTGAGTTGTCTCGAAGCATAAGATATTGTCTTCCCGCGTTGCATGAGAACACATCCCAGACCAAGTCCCGACGCGTCACTGTAGATCTGAAATCCCTCAGAGCCTTCCGGAAGTGCTAAAATTGGGGCCGTGACGAGCCGCTGCTTGAGTTCTTGGAAACTACTCTCACAGTCGTCCGTCCACTTAAATACGACTCCCTTTTGAGTCAGGCGAGTCAAAGGCGAGGCAATTCTCGAGAAGTCCTTCATAAATCTACGGTAGTACCCGGCTAAACCAAGGAAACTCCGTATTTCACTAGCTGATGCAGGCTGCTTCCAGTCTACCACTGCCTCAATCTTCTTTGGGTCGACGGCAACACCTTCCGCCGAAACAACATGTCCAAGGAATGACACGCTGTTCATCCAAAATTTGCACTTGCTTAGTTTTGCATAGAGCTGGTTATCCCGCAGCGTCTGAAGTACTTCTCTCAAGTGCTCGACATGAGTCTCCCTGTCCTTTGAGTAGATCAAGATGTCATCGATGAACATAACAACAAACTTGTCTAAGAACGGTCGAAACACTCTATTCATTAAATCCATAAAGGCTGCTGGAGCATTGGTCAAGCCGAATGGCATGACCAAAAAATCATAATGTCCGTATCTTATACGGAATGCTGACTTAGGAACATCTTCGGGTCTGATCTTCAACTGATGGTATCCTGAACGAAGATCGATTTTTGAAAACAAGGTCGCCCCTTGTAGCTGATCGAACAGATCATCTATTCTGGGCAAGGGATACTTGTTACGGATGGTTGCCTTGTTTAGTTCTCTGTAATCGATGCACAGCCGCATCGTCCCATCCTTCTTCTTCACAAATAGCACTGGAGCTCCCCATGGAGATACACTTGGGCGAATGTATCCCCGGTCTAGTAATTCTTGTAGCTGCACCTTTAGTTCCTTTAATTCTGTCGGTGCCATCCTGTACGGCGCCTTAGATATCGGACAAGTATCCGAAAATGTGTCAATTGTGAATTCAATTTCTCTATCCGGCGGCATCCCAGGTATCTCGTCCGGAAATACATCGGGAAACTCTGCCACAATTTTGGTCTGATTCGAGCCTACACTCTTCATTCGAGTGTCTTGGACAGAAGCGAGAAAGCCTTCACACCCTGAGTACAGCATGTGCCTTGTTGTAATTGCTGATATGACCATGGGTCCTTGGAACGCCGAGCCGCACGAGTAAGAGAATTCCGTTTCTCCGGATAGGCGAAACACAACTCTTTTATCCGCACAGTCGATTGTTGCATGACAGGCACTGAGCCAGTCCATTCCTAATATGATATCGTACTCTTTGATGTCGAGTACAATTGCCTCCAAAGATAAAGTCTTGCCTCCAATCTTAATGTAGCCGTTCCTGCAAATCAAAGTTGCAGGCATATCTACTCCCGAAGGAGTACTAACACACAAAGCTGACTTTAGTTGAGTCATACAAAATTTATTTTCCGTTGCAAAATCAGAAGAGATAAAGCAATGAGTAGCGCCAGAATCAAAAAGTACCCTTGCAGGTATGCATTTGTACAACAACATACCTGTTATAACATTTTCTGCGGTCTGGGCCTCTGCCTGAGTCAAGGCATAAACCCTTGCTTGCCCACCTTGTTGTTGATTCGGTGCATTCCCGTTCGGAGCTGGTAAGGCTGGTGGCGCTTGGCCACGATTTTGATTGTTGTTCCCCCGATACTGATTGTTGTTTGGTCCACGATGATTATAGTGCTGATCCCGTGGGGGATTCTGATTCTTTCCCTTTCTGCATTCAGATGCCCTGTGGCCCATGCCGCCACAATTGAAGCATCCGACTTGGCATTCTGCTTGCCGATGCCGATACCGATACCGGTTGCACTTGAAGCAACGCGGTCCTTGATATTCACCTCTATTCTCGCCAGCGTTATGACGCTTAGGAACGTCATTCCTCTCTGCAGTCAAGGGTCGTTTATGGTTGCTCCCCTGGTTGCGTAGTGTTGTTCCACGGCCAGGTGGATGAAATCTCTCCATCTCAAGAGCTGTTTCATACGCCTCCCGATAAGACGTACACTTCCGACTTAGAACATCCCGCTCCAGGCCCTCATTCAAGCCTTGCACAAATCTCCCTCGCTTGGCGTCGTCATTCGGTACCATGTACCCAGCGAATGCGACTCTCTTCAAAAACTCTGTCTCGTAGTCATGCACTGACATACTGCCTTGTCGAAGTGCAATGAACTCATTCTCTTTTTGTTGACGGACAGCAGGTGGAATGAATTGGACAATGAAAGCCTGCTTGAAGGTCTCCCAAGACATCTTCAAATCCTGATTATTTCCGCAAAGTGCCTGTCTCTGCGAAATCCACCATTCCTGGGACTTGAGACAAAGTTGTACAGCGGCACACTCCACTCTCTTACTGCCCTGAATCTCTAACATTCGAAAATAGCCCTCCAGTGTGTTCAAGAAGCCCATCACCTCGTCTAGCTCCTCTTTCCCATTAAATTCAGGCGGGTCGCAACTTTTAAATTCAGAGAACTTGAAGCTCGGTCTCTTTCGTGTCGGCGTCTCAGATTTCTCCGCCGGCACTTCCACGGTCTCGGTTGCTACGGCCTTTGCAGAAACATTGGAATCGGCCGACAGCTTGGTGACAATCTGAGTCAGACTATCCACTTGTTTTTGTTGAGCATCCAACTGCTCCTGAAACTGATACTGAAGCTGCTCTTGAAGCGCGCGATGTTGAGCTTCGCTCTGCTTCCTTTGAGCCTCCATTTGCTTAATCAGTTTCTCAATCGGATCCGACGATGAATTCGTCTTTGAGCTATCACCCTTAGTCATTCTAAAACAAAGAAATAATTCCATTAGCACTCATAAAATATTTATGGGCTTATTGTATGGAACATTATTTCATGCCAGCGCTATCGACACCATAAATCGAGAAAATTTGCATCAAGACTTCCTTTCGAAAAAAATATATTTTTTTTAAAATCCGAGGATTCTAAACCGTGCTCTGATACCAACTTGTCACGCCCCGATTCGGAGAATCGCTCGCTTTGCTTCGATTCACGCCGAATCGATCGTCCTCGCTAAGGCGTGATGCCGTACAAGTCTGGAGTTGTACTTGTACAAGGCTAGAACATGCACATTTAAATCACTTTGAAACATTTGAAAGTAAGCCACAGTTGCGGAAACATTGAGACACAATATAGGAAGAAGAAATACTCATTTTATTCATAATTGTAGTCAGAATACAACTTTTCTCGATGATATTTGAAATGCCATTTCGGCTACATTGATTCATGAAAAGAAGTACAACTGATAGGCTGCCATGAAATAACTTCCCGTTCCATACATCATGCCCCTTTAGTACTTTGAAATATAAGCAGCTATCTTTTAAAAACTCCGCAATACTTTGTGCGTCTTTAGGGAAAACAACTTGAAAGGAAACAGCAGTTCAGAAAGCTTTAATTCGGACGTGCGCCTGAGCCTTCTCCAGTACCTGTGGAGGAGGGGTCAGCACATTATAACAATGCGCTGGTGAGCCCCGTTGGCCCACTCAGCTAAACCAACATTTTATTAATGACAAGCATTTTAAAGATATGAACTTATTAGGGGCATGCAACATTCAGAGTAAATCACAATAATGTAACATGGAATAAACCATGTTTACTTTACCATTGGCCGAATCCAGCTTTCCTGCACAAGATACAGGATAATAATAATATACTTACCGCCCCTGCATAAGACAATCGTTAGCATGCATTCGGACTGGGTCGTTGGTGAGACTGCACCATAAAGGACTTTCCAACGGGTATTACGGTGTACCATTCCAGAGTAGGTTGCAAGCCTAGTCGAATGTCCCGCAATACCTCGTGCCACTATAGCACGACCAACTGTTTCCCCCTAGGTCGAGCCGGTCCCCGGTGCCCCAAGTACCGTCCCGAGGAAACTACTCAAACCTTGTGCACAAAGACGTCCATGACCACGTGAATGCATAACCGACTCAACAGTACACAATTGCATGGTGTTAGTAAGCCAACATTAGATACGTAGCATTCTCATATTCAACATCTCAGGCATCAATTCATTTCCCACATTTCAATGTTCAAGGGACAAGCATAATTCTCATTGTTGTTAACAGTGTAATCAATTCTTTCAATGTTCTATGGACTAGCATTCATTTCAATGTTCAATGTTCAATCTCTAGCTTCTTAGTGGTATTGACTTGTGGCATTAGCAACTGATATCGATCAACGGATGTTGCAAGACAATTATTTAGTTGGCATGAAGGAATAGCGAGAGGGACAATACCACCACAGAGATCCACACTCACCAAATTAGAGAATCGCCAAGAGAGAGAGAGAGGAACACTTGCACGCTTAGCCTTCCGTCACGCGTCAGTCTGCATTGGCACCAAAAGTTTGATTAATAATCCATCTCATTGTGTTCTCTTCTCTCAGAATTCTCAAGAATGAATGCTATGCAAATCGATAAAAACGGGCAAGAATCAAATCATCGAAAATCGTCAGAAAAAGCATCCATCAAAACCAAGCAACAAAACCAGCAGCAAAAACATCCAGAGAAAACTCTTGGACGTATTTTAAGAGAAACCAATCCATTAGTTGGAAAGGTTCTTATGCACTTGTCCGTGATCAATTCGGTGCCGACGGTAAGTTTCCCCAATACTCGGTTCCGACCGAGTTAGCCAAGCCACAAGCCTTACATTGTGAACCGCTTGGAGCGGGACACTACAAGAACCTTTCAGCAAGGAGAACTTGTTCTAACGGTCAGACGTCCTATGACTATGACTCATATGAGCAAAGACAAATTCGATGCGAAGTGGGAAGGTCCCTATGTTGTAAGCAAAGTCTTCTCAAATGGAGCCTATCAACTCTCTGAGCTCGATGGTCGAATTGCTATGATGCCTATCAATGGCAAGTTCCTTAAGAAGTATTATGTATGAATGTAAATATTTGTAAATCATCAGATAAGTTCAAGTTCATAAATAAAATTTAAATTTTATTTCATCATGAATGATAGTACATGATACTAAGGAAGGTCACTATCATCCTTCTCTACATTTAGACGCGGACCACTGCCGTCCTTCTCGAAAACATGATCAGCAAAAGAGCTGAGGACCTCCTTGCTGGAACCTACGAGGAACTTGCAAGCAGCCATCCTCATGGCTTCCTCTTCTCCAGTCTTTCCCGGTTCAAGCAGAAGGTCCAGGATGTCTCGTGGTGGCTTGGGTGCAGACGAACCTTCACCTGCTTCTGCTTCCTTTGGCTGAACCGGATCGGCAGGGCGTTCTTCAGTGCTCTTCTGAACCTTCGGGGCGACTTCAACCTTCTTGGATGCTTCTCCAGATGACATTTTTATGTTGAAGAGTGGAAGTGCTCGTTCCTGTCATATTTCTGTCATATTTATAAGCAAAGATTCCTCAAACAACGAAGTGAGACATTCATCTGACGGTTCATCCGTTCATTTATTACCCCCCGACGGTTCATCCGTTCATTTATTACCCCCCGACGGTTCATCCGTTCATTTATTACCCCCCGACGGTTCATCCGTTCATTTATTACCACTTGACGGTTCATCCGTTCATTCATTACCACTTGACGGTCCACCCGTTCATTTCACCTGACGGTTCACCCGTTTATTCATCATCACTTGACGGTTCATCCGTTCGTTATCATCCATTTTTGACGGTTTGTCCGTTCATTTCATTATTTGACGGTTTTCCCGTTTATCTTACATACATTGACGATTAATCATCGTTCATCATACACATCAGCAACTTGTCGTTTTCGATTAAGTTGTCAATTGAAATAATAATATTTAATATATTCTGCCACATCCATATTACCTCTGAGCAGATATAATGAATATAATTATTTTCTACAAAATTATCAAGAAATATATCATGTTTCGTACCTCTGAATTTTTTTTATCTCTATTATTTATATCTAAACAAGATATGCAACAAATAATGGAGCCACAACAAAATGTCTTTTATTAACCAAAATATGAGGTATTACAAAAGCACATAAGCCACAAAAAGAGACATAAAAGTACAAAATGTTCTACTAAGATGGAGGTATTATCAAGTTGGCAATCTGCTGCTTCAGAGTCTGCAGCCGTTCTTCACGGGTGGACATCACCCTCCTTCTGGCTTCTTCCATCCCGGTTTCTTCATTGAAAACGGGCATGGCTACCGTCCGGCGAGTAATCTCTGCACCATGAGTTGCCACGTACTCATCCCTCTCCTGAGTCAGAGCATTGTATTGTTCAATTGCAATTTGATGATCAGTAATTTTTTCTTCTAACTCTTTCCGGAGACGAGCAATCTCTGCTCTTAGCTCAGCAGCTCTTTGCTCTTTTCTCTCAGCCATTAAGGTCACTGACTCCAGCTTAGAGTTATACTCAGCAGATTTTGTGGAATAGGCCTCCAAGAGATTCTGAAGATTTACCCTTTCCATATCAGCTGCCAGGGCCATTTGTTCGAACTCTGCCTGCACTAAAGATTCTATTTCCTCTTTGTTGAGCTCCTTATAATTCTTTATGGAGACTTCCAGCTCATTCAGTATATGGTCGAGGAGAGTGGCCTGAGCTTCGTCTCCTTGCTCCTTTATAGCCCTCACCAAGAGAGAAGTCGGATTTCTAACCATGAAAAAATCAGCAACCTCTTTGTCTATCATCTTATGAACTAGAGGTCCCAAGGACTCAAAGAAACATCTGGTGAACGATTGGACGACTTGCTGATTAATTGCCAGAGTCCCAGGAGTCGCAGCTACTCCTGTTGAGGACGAGGCAGCAGGATGCTCGATCCTTTGCGTCTGGATGGTAGGCTCTTTGAATAGAGGAGCCAAAGTGGAACTAGTCGCCCCTCCTGGTTGTTCCTTTGCAAAAGTAAAATTGTCATTTTGCCAGTCGTTTGCCAATAATCAAGAAGATCAAATGAAGACAGTCTTACCTTGGCTCGATCTAGCAATAGGCCTATCCCCTGCAGGAATGGACTCTAGCTGAGCAGAAGTAGCCTCAACCATAACAGCTTGGCTACTGCCCGCTTCAGAACCACAAGATAAATGATGACTACTACTAACAATCACCGTCGTCACAGGCGCTATGTCCGTACACGTCGGAGGTGCTGGAAGAATCTCAAGATCTGCAGGAAATACAAATAAAGATATTAGTTATCAATCTATTTTAAAGAGAATTGTTAATTCCATTCTATACCTTGAGGATCAGTGGCGGGAGTTTCTTCTGGAACTTCTTCGTTTGCTGCTTTTTCTGAGGACGCCTCTACTTCAATATCCTTTTTAGGATCTGAAGTGTCATCGGCAGCAGCAGGAGACATGTGTTCTTCATAATCCCTGTCGGGATCTTGTATATCTTCATTTTTTGAAGAGCTTTCTTCATCTTCATTTCTTTCCGGAGCATTTCCGCTGGTATTTGTAGCTTGGTCAATATAATCTTCCAGGCCGTAATCACACTCTTCTAGAGCTGCAATTACTTCATGTTCCTCTTCTTCGCGGAGGGTTCTAGGAGTTGGAGGAAGTCGAGTCGCCTTTGTAGCAGGCGGAGGAGACTGCATTATCTTCTTCCTCTCTGGGCTCATCGGCCTCATTCCTCTCTTCCATTGGCTCAAAATCTTCCCTTTGACCAGACTCAGGGATGGGAGTGGGAGATGACATTGTGATGCCCGCTACGGCATCTGATACGATTGAAGGCAAAGTTTGACCTCTACGGACTAATATTTTCTTTCTTTGTAGAGGTATTTCAGGACTCTCTACATTTATTTGCTCGACTTGTCTTTGCACGGAAGTCGGTGTAATAGCTTCTTGTTGAGTTGTCTCGGCCAATTGCCGAGATTGAGACCTTGTGGTGATCTTCTCTGAAGAATGATCTAATATCAGTTTCTTCTTTGCTGCCGGAGCGGGAGGCTCCTCTCTTCTCCTCTTCTTCGCTGGAGATTTACCCACCTTCAAAGAAATACGCATTGCTGCGTTTACCTCTTGAGGGAACATAATATCCCTTGAGGCTTCCAAGGGTGCATCTGCCAGTTCATGCACCTCATCATTTCCAGGGAGTGACAAAGCAACTCTCCCTTTCCTCAATCTTGTCGAAGAAGCGAAGCTATCTGCGAGATTAAAATTCTCAGCAAAAGTGTTCGCGGATGTATAGAATACTGAATATGTAAATAGCATCCGAGGACCATGAGTGCTATTTGCTGGCATCGAGAATATGGCTTTCGTATCTCGAACATTATAATAAGCCCAAGCTCGGGCCCCGTCTATCAAAAAACCTTCGCCTCGAAGGCAGGTGATGGCATTTCCCACGTGGAATTGATCGTACCCGAACTGCCGAGCAAATCGACTAGGGAGATATGGTTCTAAATAACACTTCTCTTCAAACCGGTACACCAAATGAGACGGTCGGATTGTCTTCAACCATTCAAAGGCTGCACGGTTCAGAGGTTGCATCTTCGAGTCAACCATATTTGTTGGCATTTGATCATATCCAGCGGGGAGAGGGGCACAACAAAAGTTCCATCCTCTGTTCAGATTCAGAGCATATCTACATTCGCTCAAAGAAGTGTACTTCCATTTACCATGGGAGTATCTCCGTAAAAAGCTGCCGTCAACGGGTCCCATGCCGGGGTCCATTAAAGTGGGATAGTGGAGAAGCAACCATCCAAATAGATATGTATACGGTAGTTCTAAACGAGAAAATTCTTTTTCTCCTCTGGCTTTTAACATCAGATCAACATATAGACGTAGACTGGCATTCAACTTGCAAGTCATTGCTGATAACAGGTCCATTTTGTAGCCGAAGACTAACTTTACGGCGGCAAAAAGAACACCGCAATGAAAGCGGTCTACTGCACTAGATCCTGGGACCACAAACCGACGGAGCCAATATGTTAGAAACCCCGCCAGTTGAGCTTCTTTTGACATGGGTCTATATCCCATTCTCAAGTAACTCTCAAGGGTGTCCCCTTTCTTTAAAGGTGGACATTGATAATCATCTTTCATTTCTTTATCAAAGTTGCCACTTCCTTCCATCAACTTCATCACTTCTGTGTTGCTCAAAGGCTTAAAAAAGTCAGGATAGCACCTGTCGTGTTCCTTAGTCTTCTTCTCTTCAATATGATTAAGGAACAGATAAGGCAGCCATTTCGACGAGTAACAAGTATTGGAGGTGGCACTTTTGTAATATAAAGAACAGATCTTGTAATGGCATAGCAGTTCCTCAAATACTGCTACCATTGCTGGATTCTCCTTTCTAAGTTTGTCCAACTCATCATTGGTTGGAACAAATTCTTCATATGGAGCGTCTGACATTGGCAAGTACGAGATATACTTCATCTCGTGGAGTGCAAATCCAATTTCTCCGCCAGGGGTCATGAAAGTCCATGTTCTATAATTGTATCTTTCAGCTAAAGCCAAAAATAGGTGTGAGTTGGGGTAAAACCATAGACAGTAGCATGCACTGCTTGGTACAAATTGATTTGTTGAAGTCTGTCTTCAAATTTGGTCAGAATCCAATTTGCTATGCAGTTCCATCTTTTATAATCTGGATTCACCAATCCAGTTAATCTAATGTCCTGTTCTGGGTACTTCCCTTCGGCTTTCGCAAATTCGTTTGCGAATATTGGTGTTCTGACAGGCATCAACAAGGAGGAATTCTCTGACGGAATACAACCAGGTCTCAAGCCTCTCAACAAGACACTGTATCGATCAGAGGAGCTGTAGAACATGTCTTTCTTATTCGGCCCCTTCTTCACGAAATTTTTTCCTGCACGGGCATCTTGGAAAAGAGTGAGGTTCCATTCCATCTTCCTCGGATAGCTCGCATGAGCATACCGGGATAAAGGGCGACAGCGGGAAATATCTGGTATAAAGAGTGTCCTATCCTCCTGATGGACAATTCTTTCTTCCATCTTCGGTCTTGGTTGAGAGCTTTTCTAAAAAGCCTCACCGAACAAGAATAATGGTTTCTTATGAATAACAGCGTCTGCTGATTCCAGAGGTTGTCCATTCATCAAACACAACAAAGTTTTATTGTCTTGAGATATCAGAATAGCCTGACGGGAGGTCGGCAGATCATACTGGAGATAATGTACATGAGAGAGATCCTCTTTATACTCTGACTCTGAAAGAGTTCCCACAAAAATTTAGTATTCTGGATCTTCTCTCACATTAACTGCATCAAACAGAGAAAATAAAATTTAGTACAAGTCAGGTCAAAGATTCTGTCATCAGTTTATGCAAACATCAGAATGCGCAACATCAGAATGCGCAACATCAGTTTGCGCAAACATCAGACTGCGCAAACAAACAGTCATCAGTTTGTGCTGACAATCTCGTGCAAATCAGCAAATTGCGCTGACATCTGCCAGCGCAGTTCAACCGATTACGCAGAAAGTCGTTCTTCATAAAAATGAAGAACTAACTGATTTGTGCAACCAGAACCCTAAAGAGGGTGGCGCAGTATGATCACATCTCTAAAAAGAGATGGATTCTGAAGAACAGTGGGATCAAAACCCTAAAAAGGGTTTTTGATTTAAAATCCTTTACCTGACATTGTAGGGTACGCGGATTCATGACGAGAAGCTCGTCGCGCAGCCCTGGTTGACGATTCGGCGGGGGCCTTCCCCTTAGCGGCGGCGGAGGATCGTCGGGGAGCCATGGAGATCGTCGGAGAAGGAAGAAAGAGTTCAGGGATTTTTTTTCAAAAGCACGAAGAAGGCAAAGTAAAAAAAAATGAAATGAAGAAGAGGGCTATTTATAGTTTTTTTAAAACGAAACGGCCGCCTCAGATTGCGCCTGAAATTGGGGACAATCCCTCAGATTGCGCAGCCAGCTCACTTCTTGCGCAAATTGATTCAAATTTCAAAAATTCAAAGTATTTCGAAATTTTAAATAAATTCACATTTCGAAAACTTTGAAGGGGGTCTTGTAGGTCCTAAAAAATCAAGTTGTACCTATCAACAAAGTCAGAAAATCAAGAAATACAACTTTCAAATGAACTGCGCAGACATCAGATTGCGCACTCTTCAGATTGCGCACACCAGATTGCGCACACTCTCAACTGCGCAGGCTGACGTGGCAAAAGTCATCATTACCTGACATAAATTAAATCTTCCTGACAACTGACAGCACGAAGAACGAGGAGACTGCTCGTTTATTGCGCCGCACAACGCTCGAGGACGGCTGACAGCTGGCAGCGCAATCCATTTCCTGCGCAGTCTAATCCTGCACAATCTGAAGCCTGCGCAGTCCAAGTCTGCGCAATCTAAAGCTAGCACAATTCAAATTGTGCGCTCTACCAACACAACTGACAAAGTACACATGGCATGCATGCCATTAATTGTTCATTACGTGGCAACCGTCTATGCATGATCATGCGCATTTCAATCAAATGATGCCATGTGTCCAAGACAGTTGGCCCATGATCCAGTAACTGCCTGCGCAGTCCACTGTTGCGCAATCCAATTGCTACGCAAACCATCATGTGCAGTCCAGAATAACTAAAAGTTAGTTATTTCTTAGAACTCTATAAATAGAGTTTCAAGTCTCCATTCAAGGGGATCAAGCATCAGAGATCAGAGAGTCCAGGAGTTCTTGCCCAAGTGCTACTGCATTCTTCCGAGACTTTTGCCTTCAACTTCCGAGGCTTTTGTCTTCAGTTTCCAGAGTTGTCTTCAACTTCAGAGGCTTCATCTTCAAAGTTCACATCGTCCAAGGGATAAAGCAATCGTCATCTAGATTGGATTCCTACAGTTGTACCTTTTCCAGAATTCTTGTAATCTTATTACATAGTTTGTATCAATAAAGTTTTACACATTTGTTTTTGCAAACAAGTAGTAAGGAGGAACATGAGAAGCATCTTCGGACAGTTTTGCAGACCTTGAGGGAGCACCAACTCTACGTGAAGCTTGATAAATGTGAGTTTTGGTTGGATCATATTTTGTTCTTGGGGCATATTATTTCTGGAACAGGAGTGTCAGTAGACCCGAAGAAGGTCGAGGCAGTGGAGAATTGGCCTGTTCCAAAGACGGTGGCAGAAGTGCGTAATTTCTTGGGGTTGGCAGGTTACTACAGAAGATTCGTGGCAGACTTTGCCAGGATTTCGGCACCCTTGACGCGTTTGACGCATAAGGATGTAGAGTTTGTTTGGTCAGCAGAGTGTCAGGCATCATTTAAAGAGTTGAAGAAGAGATTAATCTCAGCCCCGATCTTGACACTTTCCGTAGGATCGGGAGGGTTTACAGTGTATTGTGACGCATCCTGGAAAGGACTTGGATGTGTATTGATGCAGCATGGTAAGGTGATAGCATATGCATCACGACAGCTTCGAGATCATGAGAAGAACTATCCGATCCACGACCTGGAATTAGCAGCAGTAGTGTTTTCGCTCAAGTTATGGAGGCACTATTTATATGGGGATCGAGTGGAGATTTACACTGATCATAAGAGCTTAAAGTATGTGTTTACCCAGAGGGACCTGAACATGAGACAGAGGAGATGGTTGGAATTACTGATAGACTTTGATGTAAATCTTCAGTATCATCCAGGCAAGGCGAATGTGGTAGCAGATGCCTTGAGCAGGAGAGGTGGTGCATTCATTCTAACCACACAGAGGCATATTTTGGAAGATCTTCAGGAAATGGGAATTGAAGTGATCATGCCGCAAGATACGAGAGTTAAGGCCAGTTTACAGATTCAGTCTACTCTCGTAGAGAGGATCAGAACAGCTCAGGCGGAGGATCCGCGAATCCAGAAGCTTCGATCAGAGTGTGAGTCAGGTCTCAGGAAGGAGTTAGTAATCCATGAGGATGGTACACTTAGGTTCGGAAACCGTCTTTGTGTACCAGGTGGAGACCTTCGACACGAAGTTATGGCAGAAGCTCATAGTTCTCCTTATTCCATTCATCCCGGAGGTACAAAGATGTACCAGGATATGAAGCAATACTTTTGGTGGAATGGCATGAAAAGGAAGATAGCAAGGTTCGTATCCAGATGTTTGGTATGCCAGCAAGTGAAGGCAGAACAGCAGAGACCAGCAGGATTGTTGCAGCCGCTTCCTATCCCGAAGTAGAAGTGGAAGCACATCACGATCGACTTTGTGATCGGTTTACCTAGATCTCCGACCGACCGAAACGCAGTTTGGGTAATTGTGGATCGGCTCACGAAGGTTGTGCATTTTCTTCCTTTCAAGTAGGGCAGACTACTGAGCAGCTGGCAAAAATATATATGAAGCAGATTGTGAGGCAGCATGGTGTTCCAGTCAGTATAGTATCAGATAGAGACACACGGTTCACCTCTCACTTTTGGCGGAGTTTGCATCAAAGTTTGGGCACCAAGTTGAGGTTCAGTACAGCCTATCATCCGCAGACGGATGGACAATCAGGGTTTTATGGATTTTTATGGTTTTGATCTATCAAACTTGGCTATTTTCGAAAAACAATGGTCCTATGTTGTAGGAAATTTGATTCTACATAATTTTGACCTTTGAAAAGTTAGATTTCGATTTGTTTGGAGAAAGTTATAGCCGGAACAATATTTGGGTTTCTCCGAGGTTCGCCTACGCTGGCTGTGGCAGGAAGATGAACAGTTTGCTGCTGCATGGCATTTCGTAGCCGCATAAGCAAGGCAGCCGCATGGCATTTCGCAGCCGCATAAGCAAGGCAGCCGCATGAGCATTAGCAGCAGCATAAGTCTGCTTTAAATTGCTGCCGCATGGACTTCGTCCTTCTTTGGCCGCATAAGACCTCACCCTCCAGCCGCATGCGCCCTGACCTTGTCCCAGCCGCATGGCGCTGACTGTAACCACCACTTTTCTAAAATGAGAATAATTTTGAACTTTTATAAAATTGATTATTTAATAATAGGTTTAAATCATGTTATTGATTTATTGATAAATTTTAATTATTTTAATATAATTAAATTAGTGTTTTGTGATTTTGTTCTTTGGCTAGTGTAATCTTAGAGCTGCTTAGCCTATAGACTAACCATGACCATGGAGGCCTAACCCATGTGATTAGTTTAGCTAATTACCTCTTTTTTGGCTAAGGATATTTTGGTCATTTTGTGACTTTTGAATTATTTAGGATTTTGATTAATTGGTGAATTTTAGATTATTTTAATAATATTTAAATTAATATATTGTAATTTTGGTCATTTTTCATATTTTAATATTTTAGGAATTTTTATATTTTAATATTGATTTTACGGGATTTGTTTAGTCGGATTTGAGTTTCGTTTCGTTCCGACTTGTGTTAGTGACCAGGGTAGCTTAGACTCTAGACGGGACCCCAAGATTAGTTAGTCATGGCCCACAAATTCCACTAATTAAGTTAGTGTCATTAGACTAATTTCACTTGCTTAGAATGGTTAAATTAGAGACTTAAACTTAACCTTTTTTACCACAAACCTTGTCATGACTTAAGTTGACCCAAATGAGACTTGTAGGGGCATCTTGGACATTTCACATAGGCCCATTAGGACATTATGGACAGCCACCTATAGGGGGAGAGGTGTCTCTCTCTTTCATTTCACACTTGTCTCTCTTTTTTTCCCAAATTTGTTCTTCCCCAAACTTGAGAGCTTCCCTCTTGATTTTGATCTCCAAATCCCTCCATTCTTCTTCCAATCTTTCACCATTTCTTCTCATTCAACCAAGGAGGAGGTGCTAGCAAGGATTGGGAGCAAGGAGCAAGGAAGGGTGTCCATTTTGGAGGAGCTTTCGTGTCGAAACCGTGTCCTTTGAGTGTATCATTGGGATCCCACTTCCAATAGGTATAACCATCTCTCTATTTCAATTTCTCTTGCATTTTAGTTAGATTTGAATCCATAGGATCCACCTCCATGCATGTACAACCATTAGATTTTAATTTGAGGCTCTTTGGAGTCCTCTTTAGGAAGTTTGAATAGGTTTGGTGTCCTACTTGTGGAGTTTCCAATATAGGACACCCCATGTGTTTGTGTTTATGTAAATAGGCTATTTGTGGTTTAATTTCAGTTTTAGGATGGTTAGAGAGTGGATTGATCTTAGTTAGGATGGTTAGAATAAGTTTTATTTTGATAGCTATGTTGGTATCCAAGTATCTTGGCCTACATGTGTTTCTTTTATTCAAAACAACCCAAATTCGTCATAATTTTTATCCACGTTTTTAGTAGCCAGAGCAACTTAGAAATGCCATAACTTTTAGCTCAGAACTCCAATTAACCTTCCATTTTTTTTAAAAGAACCGTATCGAAGTTAGCTTTCCAAATATATATATTAATAGGCCAAATTCGTTCTAAAACTTTCTGTAGAATTGTTTGAGTGTCAGCTGTACGAAAGACGAACGCGTTTCGGTGTTTTCGCGATTTCGGGAGCTTCCGGACACGAAAATACGATCCGTTTGAAGTTTCGGAAAGCTAACACGAAGAGCTACAACACTTTAATCCTATAATTTAGTGAAGGCCCAATTGGTACAGTATTGATTTTAAGTAGAAGAGTGACTATGCGACGTAGGCATTTTGTGTAACCTATAGTATGGATATCATATGAATGTAGGTATCATAGGTTGTCAAGAATATGTATGATATAGTATATATATGTATATAGATATATATATATTATTGTTATGTAATATATGTTAGTATAGTGTGTGTGTTTGAATGAGATAAGGATGTGTGTGGTTAGTGGAGAGAAGTGAGATTGACAGAGGATATGTGCTAGTGTGTGTTTGATGTTGTATAGATGGTAGTGTAGTGTGTGTGTTGTGAAGGTGAGAGAGTTGGGAGGATCATGTCATCCTATTTGACTTGAGGCTAGTGTGGTTTGTTGAGTGATTGTATTTTGTTTGAGTGGTAGTGTGTTTGTATATAGATGTGTGTAGGTGTGTTAGAAGAGAAGGGTGGTGGATTTGGTATATGTGTTTGTGTGTGTGTTAGTATTGGAGTGGAGAAGAATTTAAATGTTGTATGTATGGATATGTGTTAGTATGTTAGTGGTTATGATAGAATCTATCTATGTAGAGGTTAGAGATATCTTAGAAGTTAGATAGTGATAGCTTGTATAAGTTAGATAATTAGTTGTGTTAGTCTATGTTATTGTTAGTTAGAGATGACATATGTTAGTTGGTTAGAGTTAGAGATGGATATATATACATATATGTTATGGTAAGATATTAGTTAGTGGATGTTAGTTGTGTTAGGTTTCTAAGTTAGAATAGATGGTTAGAAGTTATATGTTAGAGTTGATTAGTATCTTATATTAGAGGTATAAGTTAGGATATAGAGTGATATCTTGAGATAACATAGTGGTATCTTAGGATATTTTGGGTATTTGTCTAGTACCTTAAGGTAATGTATTTACCTACAAGGTAAAGGGGACTTACCTACAAGGTAGAGGGGGTTTACTTTATACTAAGGTATTAGCTACTAAGGTATTGTCTATCTAATAATTAGGGTGAATGGTTAGAGGCTAGATATTTAAGGTATTAGTATTAGAGGTTAAGATTTTAGTTTCCAACCAAGATAATGGGTTTACCTTATTACAAGGTAAGGTATTGGGTTTACCTAGATAACTAAGGTTAGAAATCTAAGTTATTGGTTAGCTAGTAGCTTATGATAGATATTAGATATCTAAGATTGGTATCTTGGTAGTTAAGGTATTTATACCTAGACTAAGGTATTGGGTTTACCTAGATAACTAAGGTTAGAAATCTAAGTTATTGGTTAGCTAGTAGCTTATGATAGATATTAGATATCTAAGATTGGTATCTTGGTAGTTAAGGTATTTATACCTAGACTAAGGTATTGGGTTTTCAACTAAGGTATTGATATTAGGATATCAATAGGACTAAGGTATATGGTATCTTGGGATAAGATATAGGTTGGTATCTTACTAGTATCTACGTTAGTTATCTTAGGATGTAGATGAGTGGTATCCTAAGATACAAATCAGTATCTTAGAGGGTAAAAGTAGGATCTTGGGGTAAAGTCTAAGAAGGGGTTTTGATTGTTAAGATGGGGTTAGAAATGGGTTGTCTTGGTAGGTAATGGTTAGATAAGGGTAGTTTAGTCTATTTTGACCCCCGTTGACCAAGAGTTGACTTTTCGATCAAAGTCAACTACGAGTCAACACTTTACCTAGAATTGACCCAAAACCAAACCAGAGTTGACCAGTTGACTAAAAGTCAACTGTTAGTCAACATTTGCCTAGTTTGACCTAGGGTTGACCTAGAGTTGACCAGAGTTGACCAGTTAACCAAAAGTCAACTATAAGTCAACCTTTGACCCAGATTGACCTAGTTTGACTTGGAATGACTTTATGTGACCTTATTTGTTCTAGTTTGGCTCAGTATGACCTAGTTTGACCTAGTTTGATTTGGACTTGCATATCATGATTTGATTAGCTTCCCTTTTATTATTAAACCATGTTTTGACTTATGATATCTCATCTTTAGGTCTGTGATTACTCTGAGCATCTGTTCACCTTATCAGCTCAGGACCGCAGGCGAGTACATTCACTGATAGCTTTCATTGTCTTGATATCTACTATATCCGATTCAGTTGTAGTGTCTTACTCGATTTCTAGTCACGATAGTTCACAGACTAGTATATGTTGGATCATGACATGGGATGTTGTTCCTAGATTTTTATGGTATATTGGTACATATTCTGTCTTATTTCCATGTATTGGTATAGACACCGATTCCAAAGGGGACTTGCTACCCTCTTATGGAATCCCGTGTTATGGCGTGTCATGTCCAGATCCATTATACTATTCGGAGATGTAGGAGTTATTAGTGGTTGTGTGATCAAAATTCCCATATTCTTTTATTGTACACATTGTTCATAGCTATACCCTCGCCTCACGACGGGTAAAGCCTTACCCTACATCGTTCATAGCTTTCCATGGTGACCGGCCTTACCGCTCTATTGTACACATTGTTCATAGCCGGTCAGATGAAAAGCCTGATCATATTTTTCCAAGCCGATCACATAATGTACTAATAATTCAAGGCACCTTTTATATTTATTATCGTAGGAGGCTGAGTTCTGTTCGGGAGAAGGGTTACAACCCCGGTCCTTGTTTGGTTTAAGGGTTGTAACTCGGCTTCCGAATAGTTCCCAAGTCGTCCTATATATATACATATTATCGTCCTATTTAGTTCTCACATCTTGATATTTATTTCCTGTTGAATTTGTCTTGTATTTCATTATACTGTCTCTTATAGAATTTGTCAATTCATATGGAACTGCTGTTAGTGTTTGTACTTGCTCATTTTTCTGACAGGATACCGTTGATATATTACAGATGATTCTGAGGCAGATTGTCCGACCTATTATGGGGTCGAGTCTGATGGAGTAGACCTGGACCGTGGCTTGTTAGTAGAGCCACTAGACTTTGCTCACCCTGAGTAGAGTAGCTTAGTTAGGTTTGCCTGGCCTGTGAGCCAGCTAGAACTTTTCAGACAGTAGTATTTTATATTATATTCTGTGACTCTGTGGTGTTGTGTATAGCTTTGGGCTTGTGTGGATCTCGAACTTATTTCCTGCTTTCATCTATCATATTTTCTTTCGTGCTATCTATCCTAGTTTGCTTTTGTGATTGAGACTGTATTGCTATGTCACCTCCATTCGGAGTGTATATACTGTACAGGTACCTTTATCTGTTTAGTTGTAGTATTTATAGATGACCTAGACAGCGTTCTACCGCCGATGCTGTGGCGTAGGCTGGACGTAACCACGTACTCGGGCCCCTAATCAGGGTGCGGGTCGTGACACTGACAGTTTCAGCCGCATAGGCCCAGTGATGTTCTAGCCGCATGGGACTTAGCTCCTTGTGCCGTATGCGCTTTTTCACGCTGGTCGCATAAGCCCGGTTCTTCCCTATCCGTATGAGTTCCTTCAGCCGCATGAGTTCCTTCGGCCGCATACACTCGTATTTTCCTAGCCGCATGCGTCCTGTTCTTCTCCCAGCCGCATGCGCTTTCATTCCTGGCCGCATGTGCCCGTTCTTTCCTTCAGCCGTATGAGCCTCCATCACTCTGGCCGCATGAACTTGGTCCTCCCCTAGCCGCATGAGCTCTTTGCTCAGCCGCATGAGTCTGGGCTGTAGATAGTCTGGCCGCATGACCTTATTAATTTTGAGCCGCATGTGCCTGTCCATTTTGAGCCGCATTTTCTTGTTGATCCTTCGGCCGCATGAGTCTCAGCTGCCTGTTCTCTTGTGTCTTAGTCCTAATTTCTGAGCTGACTACCTATGTGATGGCTGGATATCCCTATGTGTGTACCGAGGTACAATCTACGTGAGCACCGAGATGTTATCCTATGCGCTAAGTGTTCCTACATGATACCTGCCAGTACCCCCTAAGAGTCCAACTTTTACATAAGTAATGGTCAGTAGCAATGACATGGTATGTGTTGTGTGTTACATTACACCAAGAAGGAGGTATATATGCATGACTCCATGAGCCAGTACGGATTCTTTCTTGGGGTACTCGTACAATGTACGACATCTAGAGGAGTGAACATGTGACCACGACATGTGAACTCTGAGTATAACCTAGGGATTAATTAGGCAACTAACTTGGTAGATGTATTGGGTAGGATGAATCCCGAGATCGTGCCATACTGGCCACCCCAGGTTCAGTCCTGACGTGTCGGGTTGGCCGCCACGGATATGGTTTTATTCTCCTATAGCGGAAGACTATATCCGACCTCTACGAGCTATGTGTTATATGTTTTAGCGCGGTAGCCCTCCGGGGGACTGGTGCATATTCTACGTGTTATATGTCTTATGGTTTGGCTAGCCCTGCTGGGTTGACACGATATGAGGATTCCTTTTAATCAGTATCGCGGGGACAACTCTGCCTAATATAGAAATCCGCAGGAATGAATGGTCGCTCGGAAAATGACTTGACTGTGCTTGAGCCTTCCGTTAGTAGCCGAGGGACATGGACTATCTTGGTGCGTGGTCCAACCCATGTCCTTGTTTGGTTGTTGGGTTGGTCTATCGTGCTAGGACAGGCTATGGACCGAGGTTACGACCGGAAGCTTATTACTAATATTATTTTATGCCTGGGTTTTATCTCACTCTTTTGTGCTCCCTTGTGGTACTTGCTATTCGGGGCTGACCCCGATGGTTTTGTTTGGCCAGATCACGTAGCAGAGCCTGAGGATCCGAACTTCTTCCCTGACGTCAATGGTGCATACTAGGAGCATGGCTGGCGGGAGACTCGAGTGGGTTTCTTCTCCACCACTCTTGTATCTTTACTTATGTCCTGGCGTTTAGCCACCGGCACCTGTTAGCCGACAAATTTAGACATTTTGTCTCTTGCACAATTGTAATTAAATCAGACTGCAGCTGAGTGCAATTATGTAACTTTGACTCTCTGGGACTAGCTAACTTATAAAGCCAGATCCCCATGATCATTTTGATGAAGCGTCGGGGACGCCTTACAGCTTTATCTTATATGTTCATTAATTGATGTTTTCTTGCTTGAATGGTTGAGACATAGATGTTCTGTGTGACCATAGGAGACTTGAATGTAGCATACACCCCCTTGTCTATCGACAGCCATGACCGTCGTGTATGCCTCATATGGTGTAGCTGGCCTAGTCCGTCTCCGTATTTCGGTACTGGGGCGTGACAATAATTTTACTTTATTACAGATTTAAAAACGGAGTATAAAGAAGAATTTTCAACAATCTAAGAGTTACCTGAATTTTACAAATTATTTATTTGTCTTCCTGTTTGTTACTGTTTATACGAGAAAAAAAAATATTTTTTTTTCATACAAGCTTCTGTCAATTTTTTTTATACAAGCTTCTGTCAAATTTTTGTCTATTGAAAACAAGCTTCTGTCAAATTTTTGTCTATTGAAAACAAGCTTCTTTCAATACTTCTTTGTATTGAAAACAAGCTTCTGTCTATTTAAAATTTGTTCATACAAGCTTCTGTCAAAAAAAATTTTGTCTATACAAACAAGCTTTTTATCAATACTTGTCCTTCATACATGCTTTCTGTTAACAAACAAATTTTCTTACTATCAAATTTTATTACAACAATTATTTGTTATTGAAAACATTTAAAGTTTCCTTATTTCTTTTCCAAGCAAATTATTTGTTTTAGCTATAAAAAGCTATCGTGATTTATTTCATATCGATACCATATTATTTAATAACATTTGTTATTACATATAACTAAGACTGCTATTATCAATTATCTTTTCATAGATCAATTATCACTTCCTAGATTGACACCTTAGACAAATATTAGTGTGTTACTACATTTTGTCAATACTAGTTCCTTTTTACTCAATATATTAATTTAGGCTAAATCAAACAATTAATTGATTTAGTAAAATTTCTTTAATTTTAAAGTTCTAAAGTTAAGATTTGTTTGGGAACAAGCCGAAAGGGCCCTTCTGTCAACAAGGCGAAAAATCGTCTAAGCGACCGGTACGTGTTCCTAGTGAACCTCCGCTTGCTGGGATCCGGCCCCTACAGCTAATCCAACCTTATCAAAAATTTGAAAAACTAAAATCTTAAAGGTAGATTACTAAAATTATTTTAATTGTTAATTTTAGCTCAAAACCATCTTATTGAGTAAATATAATTTTACATACTTTATAAATCATGACTTCCAAGGAAGAGACTTTTTCTGCAAAGCCTGCAAAATTCAATGGCACCTACTTCAAGAGGTGGCAGAGCCAGATGAAATTTTGGCTTACCACTTTAGACCTGATTTCTGTCATCGATGGGTCTACGCCCATCTCAAATGATTCTGATGAGACTGAGTCTGACGTAGGGGTATCCAAATCATCCTCTTCTTCTAAACCCAAGACCCCTAAGGAAATAGACTACCATTGCTTCCACAGAATCTTAAGCGCTATGTCTGAGTCTCT
Source organism: Iris pallida (assembly GCA_029216955.1). Classification (NCBI taxonomy): domain Eukaryota; kingdom Viridiplantae; phylum Streptophyta; class Magnoliopsida; order Asparagales; family Iridaceae; genus Iris; species Iris pallida. Next base: position 794,959 of record JANAVB010036615.1, on the reverse strand, counting down.
CTACGATATATTCTTTCAATATAAAAGCGCTAAAGAACTCTGGGATGCTTTGGAAGATGAGTATGGTTGTGATGATGCTGGATTTGATATATTCAATTCCACCACATTCAACCAATATGTCATGGTAGATAAAAAATCTATCAATGACCAAATCCATGAGTTCCAAGAACACCTTAGGCATGTTCAAGCCAAGGGAACCTTCTTTTCTACTGAGCACAAAATAGGATGCTTGATAGATAAACTCCCTCCTTCCTGGTCTAAAGTGGCAAATGACCTTTTACATCTACAAGGATCTATTACATACTCTCAAGCTCTACAAAAAATTAAAACAGAAGAGCAATATAGGTCCAAGACCAAAGCTAGGTCTAATGCCACAACTAAGGTAAACCTTGTAGAAAGTCATGCAAAACTTAGGTCAAACAACCATCTCAAATCCAAGAAAAACTCCTTCAAAAAGAAGCAGAGTTTTCAACCTCCTCACCAAAACCATCATCACCAAAACCATCACCACCAAAACCCTCAACCCCAAAAACCTAGGAACTTTGGTCAGACTCAGGATCAAAGAAGATTTTGTTTTGTGTGTGGTAGAACCAACCATACAACCATCAACTGCTTCCAAAGGAAGAAAGAACCTATCCAGAACTCCTTCAAGAAAAAAGGCAAGCCAGAGGCTAACATGATTATGAATGGGTCTTCCAGCTCCTTCAGGTCTGTAAGCTTTCAACCTGTAGTAAACCTGTCTTTCCATTTTGATGATTGGTGGTTGGATTGTGGAGCTAATGTTCACGTTTCATTTGATCGCTCCTATTTTTCAACCTATCAGGAATCAGGTGGAGGAGGCGTGACTCTAGGAGATGGCTCAACGGCACAAATTGTAGGAAGAGGAAGAATAGATCTGAAGATGACATCAGAAAAAATTCTAGCTCTTCATGATATGCTTTATGTGCCGTCTGTCAGAAGGAATCTTGTTAGTGGATCCCTCCTTGTAGCCTCAGGATACAAAATTGTAATGGAGGCCAATAAAGTAGTTTTCTCTAAGAATGATTTGTTTGTGGGGAAAGAATTTGTGAAAGATGGACTCTTTATTTTAAGTACCATGCATGAATAAAATTTCAAATCCTTCTTTTGTTGCAAATGTTGAATATCAAATGTTTGGCATAGTAGATTAGGTCATGTGAACTTAGGATCTATTAAAAGGATGATGAACTTAGATCTCATCCCTAAGACTCCTATATATGATGAACACAAATGTGAGATTTGTGTTCAAGCCAAATACACTAGATTACCTTTCAAATCTGTCTATAGAGATTCTGAACTCCTAGAACTTATCCATAGTGATGTTTGTTATTCCAATAGGGTCTCGGTAGGAAATACTTTGTTACTTTTATAGATGACCATTCAAAGTATTGTTACACCTACCTCCTTAATACCAAAGATGAAGTTCTAGACATATTCAAGGTCTATAAATCTGAAGCTGAGAACCAGTTGGATAGGAAGATTAAGATCCTTAGATCAGATCGTGGTGGAGAGTATACCTCAAATAAAATGACTAACTTCTGTGAAGAGCACGGAATTATTCATGAGGTAACTGCTCCTTATTCACCACAATCTAATGGAGTTGCTGAAAGGAAGAATTGCACTCTTTTAGATATGGTCAATGCCATGCTTCTCAGCTCAGGTGCCCCTGATAATCTTTGGGGAGAAGCCTTATTGTGAGCCTGTTATATTCTTAATAGGATACCCAGTAAGACTAATGATAAGATCCCATATGAGTTATGGAAATGTCGAACTCCTAGGATTAATTACCTCAAAGTTTGGGAATGTTTAGCTAAAGTAGGAATTTCTGAACCCAAAAAGAGAAAGATAGGACCTGTAGATGCTGTATTCATAGGATATGCCCTAGATAGTAATGCCAATAGATTTCTTGTAACTCATTCTGAAGTAAATGAAATCTCCAATAACACAATTATAGAAGCTAGAGATGCAGTTTACTTTGAGAATATCTTTCCCTTCAAGAATAGAACCCCTTCATCTTCCTCTAATCATTCTCTTACTCCATCTAGTAGTTCTCATGATCAAATACCTAGTTCTCAACATGAACAAGTCATAGAACCTAGAAGGAGTAAAAGAGAAAGGATTGAAAAAAATTTAGGAGAATGATTCTTCACATTTTTGATAGAGGGTGATCCCTCAACTTATGAAGAAGCCATATCCTCTCCTGATGCCCCTTTCTGGAAAGAAGCAATTAACAATGAGTACAACTCCATCATGGAGAACAATACTTGATTTTTAGCATACCTTCTTTTAGGTAGCAAACCCATAGGTTGTAAGTGGATTTTCAAAAAAAAACTTAGAACCGATGGTACCATAGAAAAATATAAGGCTAGATTAGTAGCCAAAGGTTTTACCCAGAAAAAAGGATTAGATTACCTTGATACCTATTCTCCTGTTGCTAGGATTTCTTCTATTAGAACCCTCCTAGCCTTAGCTTCCATTTATGACTTGCTGATCCATCAAATGGATGTAAAGACAGTATTTCTAAATGGAGATTTAGAGGAAGAAATTTATGTGGAGCAACCTGAAGGTTTTATTGCTAAAGGCCAAGAAAACAAGATTTGTAGATTAGTAAAATATCTTTACGTCCTAAAGCAAGCTCCCAAGCAATGGCACAACAAATTTGACAAAGTCATTATAGAATTTGGTTTTGTACCAAATGAATATGACAAATGTTTGTATTCTAAAAATACAAGTAAAAGTTGTGTTATTTTATGCTTGTATGTTGATGATATCCTTATTCTAGGATCTTCACTGGAACTGATAAATAACACTAAGAATTATTTATCTAACCAGTTTGACATGAAAGACCTAGGTGAAGCAAACCTGATCCTAGGAATGCAAGTGTACAAATGCAAAGAGGGTTATACTCTATCTTTAGCACATTCAATTAAGAAAATGCTAAGAAAGTTTGAGTATTTTAATAAGAAACCTGCCCTTACCCCTTATGACAGTAATATTGTTCTCAAGAAGAACGAAGGATCACCTATAGAACAACATAGATATTCACAAATGATTGAGTCCCTTATGTACATAACAAATAGGACTAGACCTGACATTGCATTTGCTATTGGGAGACTAAGTAGGTACACTAGTAACCAAAATCAATCACATTGGACTGCATTGGACAGAGTATTTAGATCTCTTAAGGGAACTCTAGATTATAAACTTCATTATACTAGACACCATGATATCATAGAGGGTTACTCCGATGCAAATTGGGTAACTGATTCACATGATGTGAAATTCACTACTGGATATGTTTTTACCCTAGCAGGAGCTGCAATCTCCTGGGGATCATGTAAACAAACTATCATAGCCAGAAGTACAATAGACTCTGAAATGGTAGCTTTGGATACTACCTGTACAGAAGCCGAATGACTCAGAAATCTTATTATGCATATACTTATTTATGTTCATCATATTCCTGCAATATCTATAAACTGTGATAATAAATCTGTTATAGAACTACTAAAGCATGATTCTGTGAATGCTAAGATGAACAGGCACCTGCAGCTGCGCTTCAAGTCAATAAAGAGCCTATTGGACAAATATGTGGTTCTTAACTATATAAAGTCAGAAAAGAACCTTGCAGACCACTTGACGAAGGGTCTGTCTAGGGCATTGATCCTAGAATCATCGAGGGGGATGGGGTTAAGCCCATAGTATAGTCACCAGCAGTGGCAACCCAACCGAGTCTGACTGAAGATCCCAAGAAGCCGGTTCAATGGGTAAAAACAAGCTGGACTAGGTGACTATTATGGAACACTGACCTTGAAATTAAATTATTTTTAAAATAAAAGCCCAGGAGGCTGTACATGTGTACATTGATATCCCATCCCTATGGTGACAATGTTCCTTTTGTGATATGGATATGGTGAGTTTAAACTCTTAATAAGTCCAAGTATGATATGCATGGTTGATTCCTATCACCAACCCTTAAGGACTTACCTATATGAGAGGTCGTGAGAGCCGCGACTATGGGACATGGCGATCCTAGACAACTCTCATGAATGTGTAAAAGTGCGCATGACCAACCAAATGCGCCACCCGATAGACCCAAGTACCTCTAGCGTACTATGTGTGCTATTTTTCGAGTCTGCTTCAAGAAGACTGATTCAATGCGTAGTCCATCAAGCTCTTCTTCAGACAAAGACAATAGTCACTACGTGAGATTCAAGGATGTAATTCATCTCATTTATGCATCGTATACAACTGTCCAGAAATTCTCTTATCTTATTCTTCTTCTTTATATTATCTTGGAACTTGACCTTTTTTTTTTGGGGGGGGGGGGGGGGGGGGGGGGGGATTGTTAGCTGCTGCTCCTATGTTTGAGCAAAAGCTCAAGTTTTCTAAGCATTAGTCCCACATCGGCTAGTGGGATTCCCTCCACTGTGTATATATTACCTTGTCTCCTTTTGCTTCATTAAAAGTTGTGTGTGGGAGCTCCATGGGCCACACACGCGCGCCGCCGTCGCCGTCCGGCCCGACCCGGCTCGGCTCGGTTCGGTTCGGCGCGCGTAACGGGTGCGGGTACGTGCCCACATCTGCGGACGCCAAATGCCGATTCGATTTCCTCTTCGGGTTCGGGCTGAGACCCTAAAACCTTTTTGCTCCTCTTTACAATTTTCTGACCGTTACCATTCTTTAATTTTTGTAACGTTTGATACAATTAATATTGTCCAGGTTCATTGAACCTCATGTTACACATTTGTTTTATTGTGTAACGTTTGTAACGTTTTTTTATTGTTCTTTAATTTTCTGTCCGTTGGAGAGTACCAAAATCCTATATATTGAGATCATTCTCATTCTTTCTTTTACACAGAAAAATTCCGAACCTCTCTACAAAATTTCTCTTCCGAAACTATACTGTTCTTCGTTGTTGCTCAAGGCAGAGCTAAGTCGGGGTCACTCTCTCCGAGTCATGTGCAGCAACGGGATTCCGGTGGAGCGGAGATTTTACCACTAGGAGCGTTCGGATTCAGTCTGCACATAGACCCGCTAACTCTTAGGGCAGTGCTACGTGCACGGCTTCCCCGGAGGCTGGTAACAATTTTAATAATTTTACTTTATTGCAGATTTTAAAACGGAGTATAAAGAAGAATTTCCAACAGTTTTAAATTCATGAAGGTTTTAAATTACAAGATGATTAGTTTGTATATAGGTGAGATTATAGTAGTATGTTTAAATAGTAATTATATTTCTAGCATACTTACGGGATCGACCAAATGAATCCATACAAACTCATAATTTGGACCAACTTTTTGTTGTCTAAGTGCATACGTTGTGTGTTATATTATAGATTGTCATATCATGTCTAAATTACATGTGTGGTATAGGCTTACATACTTAGGCGCGTTACATTGTACTGACTTGTCGGTTCGAAGGACCTAGTTGGACTTAGATTCTTGCGGATGAATTATTTCAAAAATTTATGTAATCGAGATGAAAGCAAATTTGTCAAATAATTGATGTTTTTTATCATTCTCTCATATACCTTCACACCTTAATAAAAAAGAAATCTTCTTCGTTTTTCTTTATATATTCCATAAGTTTGTTAATGCTAAAGTAAAAAAACCTAGATAAAAGAGAGTAATGTTATTGTTGTTAACTTAATATGTAATGTTGTACTGTTGTTACACAGAAATATAATTGTGGAGAAAGGTTTGGACCGTTGAGTGAGTCGCCAATATAGAAATCTCTGGATTGGGAAGTAGACAAGTGTGATAATCCTTGATTGAAAATTAAGAATGGAGTTACAAGTGATGGCTTGATGAATGTGGAAGTACAAACGATAATGTATTGCATAGTTATTTAAGTTTTTGTTATCATTCATTTTATATTTTAAGTTGCATATTCATGCATGGTCATAGACAACTTGTGCACAAGGATTTAGTTCCTCGAACGGTACTGCGGCCATGTAACTGATTCGACCTAAAAAGAACAATGATAACTAGTGCTGACGTATAAGCACATGTAGTTCAGGAACCCAACGAGACTCCCTATTTGCACTGCAAGGATCGTCAATTAAACATGAATAGTCAAATAGTGTGGCATCAGTGACCGCCATGTAGTTAGAAAGCATGCTAATAAAAACTATTTTGCAGGGCTAACAATTTTTTGCAGTGACGGACTAATGACACATTTATATACTATGGCCTAACAATTTAGATTTGTACGTCAACATGTCCAATGATGACTTTTGATTCTGCAGAATCGAGACGTGACAATTATCTTCCACAATCTTGTAATAATAAGTCGTACTCTATTTCCTATTCTAGAATTATAGGCAAATATCGATATATTTGTAACGTTATGTAGCATGGGATGCTTAACATACTCGGCTCGTCGTATTCTAGGAGCGGGGCTTGACTAGAGTCCATATGAACTATACGTGCATAACATGTACATGAAAAAAGATAAATCAATGGAACGTCATAAGCAAGAATTAAGAGGGTCTACGACGAAACACTTTGCTCGTTATGAAACATGTGGCGCGGTCACATTTTTTAGAGAGTGCGTTGTCGAATTCTTCATAAGGTGACCTTTCCATTTCACAATAATTTCTAAAATCAAGAATGTGTTTGGAGATCTCTATTTTAGATTCAAGGAGTTAATTTCGGAGGAACATAAGCACAAACATCATTCGCGTGCTTCGTCATACACCCCGTATGTACATCAATTGAAGGATGGAATCGACAACCATCCATGGTGAAGTTTTATAATCTTCCTTCTTTGCAAGAGTATTTATGAAATTATAGCTAACCCTCTTGTCATGTAACTTCAGGGTGTTGGAGTACTCCCTAGTGCGTAGTTGGCTGGTTTAAACCTCTGCTCTGCGTATTTTGGATCTTGGGCATTACAACTAGAGTCCCTACGGACTATATGAGCATAACATGTACATGGCAAGAGACACATAAACGAAACATAAGCATAATTAAATTTAGATATACACATACAAGGAAAAATTTGAAATCAAACTCAAGTTCAATTATAAATCTCGTATTTGTCCCTACACGGGTAAGGATCTATACAGGAGTTGGAGGAACTAAAGATCCACGAAACACAAGACAAGCATAAAATTCATAATATACAAGAAAAATCAATCGTAACCGGAACAAAGCAGAACACAAATCCAAGCAAAAAGTGGAAATAATGTTTTTGACATTTATATAATTGGACTACCAATATCCTGGCTGTACATTGTGGTTCCAGTTATGCCGGATCCAGAATAGTTCATAGTTTCACATGTTTTTACCGTTTCTCGTTCGCCCAAATCAAAATACAACTATTGGATTATGGTCATAGCTACTAGAATATTTTTCATTAGTTTTGTTTTTTTTTTTCCCAATATTTATCATTAGCATAGCAACTAAAATAGAAAAGAGAGGGAGGTAATAAAGCAACCAACATTTATTTCCCATAGAATTAGTTTCCCATTGATAATAAACATTGCAATGATACCTAAACAACTTAACAGTTAATGTCATTCTACATACTTTTATTTATTTATCTCCCCTTAGCATATAGACAATTAATTAGGATGACCAAAGTTTAGTAGATAGATAGATAGTCCTTCTACTTGGAATTAAGGATGAGCTATATCGACATTCTTCTTCCTCTTGTTGGCGGAGGAGGCCTTAGGAGGTCCGGATGGCGCCTGAGCCTTAGTCTTCTTCATCAGAGAGAGTAGCGATGCGCAGTTTTCTTTCCACTCGTCATACTTTATTCGCTCCTCTCGACACTCCACACTGCAGAAAGATATCTCACCCCTACCACAACCCAAACAACCCAACTATTATTATTATTATATATCCCACTATTTTGTTTTGTGATAGTAAATCGCTCATCACAATATTTTGAAAAATTAACAAAATATAGAGAAAAGTAAAGACTTTCTTGGAAGAAACTTGGAAAAGAAAAACATACATACTTGTATATGTAAATGTCCTTCCCAGGAAGGAGTGGAGACTTGCACAATCCACAAGCCTTGAGGAACAAAGCGCCCTGATGATGATGATGATGATGATCGAACTGTTGTTCTTTTTGAGACGATTCCACACCTTTCACCGATGGTTCCGTCTCTGCTGTGATGGTCCTTGCTCGTTTCCACATCGACATAGTTGTTGTTGAGAGAAACAAGAAGGGGCGTAGGTGGGGGTATTTATTGAAGGAGAGGAAAGTAGAATCCTAGTTTGTTAGTTAGAATCTTTCCATATTTACTGACATGTCATAAAATCTACCTTATTTTCTTCAATCTTTGATCGCATAACAATTTACTTCCAATTTTTGCTTCATTCATATCCATATTTGTAAGTATGAATATTGATTGCAAGGATCTCATAAGTTATTGAGGTGAGCTTATATATATATATATATATATATATATATATATATATATATATATATTCTACTATATAATAGGAAAACTTAGATGGTGAAACTTTTGAATTCCGAAAATACCCTTACATACTTATACTAATTAAAAATATTTCATTAATTTTAATAATGACAACTTAGTAATTAGAAAGACTACCCTTTGGTCTTCCTAAACTAATTAAAAATATTAAAATACGTACAAGGCACGTGCACATATGCTTTTATATATATATATATATATATATATATATATATATATATATATATATATATATATATATATATATATATATATATATATATATATATGGTTATTTAATTTTATGGTCTTATATAATATTCAAAAGTTATGTTTAGGTCTTCATATTGTGCATGAAATTGTTACGATTTCGTCTTGACGGTCAACATGGATGACCGTCAAATCTCTCTTATGATATTCAAAATTTAGGTTTAAGTTTCAGTTTGGACGGTCAACTCAAATCAACGGTAAGAATGAGATCGAAAGAAAATATAAATACAAAATATTAAAAAAAAACCGCTCTTATGTCAGGTTGACTAAAGTTTGTCTACATGTAAAAAGTTTTAGAGAGGTTGAGGCAAGAGGACACCAAGGAAAAGGTTTGTTAGCGGCATCTTGTCGGTGCATACTACACGTAACGACACCTGCAAGTAGGGGCGAGCATTATTCGGTTTTGAACCGAAAACCGAACCGAACCGAACCGAACTGAATAAGAGATTCCGTTCGGTTTTAAAAAAAATCGGTTCGGTTTCGGTTACGGTTTTGGGTTTCGGTTTCGGTCCAAAACCGAAAACCGAATAAGAAAATTTAGTTTATATATATATATATATATATATATATATATATATATATATATATATATATATATTTAGTTATTATATATATTAACAAAAAAAACACACACAAAACCAAAAAACCGAAAACCGAACCGATTTAATTCAGTTCGGTTCGGTTATTGACCAATTCGGTTCGATTTCGATTTTGTTTATTCGATTTCGGTCCAATTCGGTTTTCGGTTATTCGGTTCAGTTAGAACCGAATAAACCGAATACTCACCCCTACCTGCAAGTGATCCTTAGTCGGACAGACCTCACAATGTAAGCGGTGTTAGTACACTACATTTCATGTAAGGACACTGGTCATAAACATCTGGACACGGAAAGTTTGGCATGTACCACGTCTCAAATAGAACCTGTACGGAGTACGTAATCGCACTATCCGTCGCTAATTCAGCAACTGTTATGCTTTTGTTATTGTGCTCAGTCGCTAATTTTGTTGTATTTTTGTAATGGTAGATCAATGTATCCACACATTAACATTGTGCAAATTAGTAGCACACTTCCTGCTATTGTGCAAGTGTTGAAGAACTCTAGCTAGCTAGTAGACTGTAAAAAAGATTGTGTAGCCTAATTTAAGTTATGTGATAATTAGAGAACAAAGAATGCTTACTTACTATGATCTCAATCTGTTATTGATGTTTGTAACCATACAACGAGACTTTTTGTTAAGTCAGTTGTTGAATCCTCGATAAACATTGTTATTATATGTTTCCATTAAATAGAAGATTTAATAGGAACAAATAAAAAATAAAATAAAAATAAACTAATAATATGACAACTGTTTATTTAGAGAAAAGAAGGAAACTTATTATGAACGCGTATTTCCATATCTTGATTATCTTTCCCATCTGACTTTCTCCTGATGAATGCTAGAAGGAAAGTGGTAAGATTTTCTAAGGGTGCAACTCGGACGCGTTGGGTCGGGCTTGAGCTCAATCCGAGCCCAACCTGATGAATGATAAGTCTAGTCCGAGTCCAAGCCCAACCCGGCCTCGGGTTCAACATGTGAAGCCCAAAACCGAGTCCGGAGGAAGTTTAGGTTGGGTCGGATCCATTGGATTTATCTGGCTCAAATATGATATTTAAGATAATTTTCATAAATAAAGTTAATATTAAACACATAATCAAATAGCAACCAATCACCAATCATTACAAAATACAAACTAACATGAGATTTAGAAGGAGTTAGAAGAGTTTGTACTGAAAAATTTAGAATTTAAACTTGTATTTAAAAAGTATATATATATATATATATATATATATATATATATATATATATATATATTATATATATATATATATATATATATATGGGTTTTGGGAAAAATATATATAGAGAGGGTTTCGGGTTCTTTGGGTAACACGACACATGAACCCGAGCCCAACCCGATTTTTCATCTGGTTCAAATAATCTAATCTGAACCCAAACCCGAGCCCAAGTATATTCAACCCTAACCCAGCTCATTAGCGGGTTTACCCAATCGGGCTCGGGTTTAGCCCGCCCGAGTTCCACCCAAAGATTTTTCTCTTTTATAGTTGTTGAACTCTTTACCCAACGGTTCAACCCCCTCACTGAACTCAAGAAGCAAGCATAATATTACAATGAGATCACTCATCCTACCCCTAGTGATATCCCTGTACGAAGACGACGATCTCCCCGCACAGATCTCCTCTTCCTACTGTCTCGACCGACAAGCGCTAAGAGCAAAATGCGGGCTTTCTATTAGTTTTCTGTGGACAAGCCCTATCGAATCTTCCGTGTGCTCCTCCTATGCCTCCACCCTCAACGTATACAAATCGGTTGAGAAACCCTATTTAGGTCATAGAAAATCCTAAAATAGCTAGTGTAATGCCCCGTCCCGCTCAGCTCAATCGGAGCGAAACGCCAACGGCGTTCGGACTTACCATGCAACGGCTGCTCGAAGACTCGCTCGGTCGAGGCGACTCCTCGCTCAGGTGGGTGGCTTCGGTGAACTTGTCTCAACTTGACCTTTACACTAATAAAACGAAAGTTTTCAAATGCACAAGCAGGCTCGTGAATAAAAGAGACGAATCCACATAGCTGAGGAAATAATCCTAAATTGGGTCGGATTGAGTTAGAACATGGAAAAGGTCCCACGGTTGGCTTAGAAGTGTTGCACGGCGTGCTTTTAAAATGACACTCGGTCGTTCGTCCCATGTCTTGGGGAGAAGGAAAGTTGGTCCAAGTTGCCACAAAGCTATGAACCTGGCCTAAGTCATAGGCGTCACATGTATAGATGCTTGATAAAGCAAGCATAGTCCCATCGTCCAAGGCTTGGCATAGCCTTTGCTCGTCCCACGAGTTAAGTTGTATCGCACGGCTTGTGGCATAAGTCTAGGCATCCAAAGAACTTGGTTGTTCAAATCGAACGCGTGCACAACATGTTCCCACGATACGAGGCTTGGCATAGCCTTTACTCGTCAACTTGTTGCACGATTAAGTTAGGCAAAGTTATGCTGGGATATCGAAGTCATAGCAAACACTATCCCATGTTATTTGCGGTTGTCAAGTCACCTAGTCCCACGATCTCAAGGCTCGTCATATAAAGTATGACTTGGACGGTAGTGTCGCATAGAACACAAGTCGATTTAAAGTACGAGCCACGGTTGGTTCAGTAAAAAAGTTAGCCACGGTTTATGGCACCTAAAGAACACATTTTGTTCAAGTTAAGCAGGAAGACTATGCAATTGTCACCTTTATTTTTGTTATACGTATTTTCAGTATACGTGTACGGAATTTCGACCCATAATCAGACTTGTCTAGCTTAATCTTGCATGACTTGGTTTATTTTGGTTTATTTTGACTTGGGTTCGGCTTGGGTTGGTTGTTTTGGTTTAGGGTGGTTCATCATGAACCCAACCCCCTACCTACCACAATCTCCATTTAAAGCCCAATCCTTTCTCTCTCTTCATTACTTTCTTACTTTCTCATTTACTCCTTCTTCTTCCTCATAACTCTCTCCACCTACCAAGAGAGAGGCTTAGGCAAGTGCAACTTGCTTCATGGAGGAACTCCATTTTTGTTGTTTCATTGTCTTCCTCACGAGATTCTAAGACACTTTAGTACTTAGCATTTTCAATTTTCATGGTTTATTTCTTGTAGATCTAAGTTTGTTGCATTTTCGGATTTCTTGGGTTTTGATCTATCAAACTTTATTATTTTCAAGTTTTGGTTGTTCCATGTTGTAGAGAATTTCATTCTACCCCATTTTAATCTATGGAAGTCCCATTTTTGGCTTAGATTGAAGGTTTCATGGAGTTTTGAGTTCTGGAGGTTCCCTACGCCCACGTTTATTCGTGTCAGCGTGAATCTGTTTTACGCGTAAAACAAAGTCTACCCTGCCTTGGCGTAAAACAAGCTTCACGCATACTCTTTTACGCGTATTCTATTTTACGCGACCAAGCTTCACGCGTACTCTTTTACGCGTATTCTATTTTACGCGTACAAGCTTCACGCGTACTCTTTTACGCGTATTCCATTTATGCGTACTTTCTTTACGCGTACTCTTTTATACGTACTTCGTTTACGCGCATACTCATTCACGCGTACCTTATTTACGCATACTTCTTTATGCGTACCTCCTTTACGCGTACTCCCCTTGGCGTACTCCTTTGGCATACTCCCATGCCCGGAGGCTTCTTAGTACTAGCGTATCTTACCCCTTGCCCGGCGCAGTATGGCTCTGGCATCCATTGCCCTAGATTCTCCTTTATTGGGCGTGTGGCACCCCTTATTTTATCCTTACGCCTTTTTGACATGAACTCGATATAATCATGATATGTTAATATTGTAATGATAATCTGTACACGGCATGATTTTGTGAAAACTCATGATAGTGGCCTGTCGTGGTGCGCTCCTAACAAGTAACAAGTACAAGTAACATGACATGATGGTGACCCGTTGTGGTGCACCCCTGACAAGTAATCCTGATATGAACTCATGAACACCGTTGCGACGGTTATCTTGACCTGCTAAGTAATCTTGACATGTAACCTTAAATGCTGTTGTGACAGCTACCTCGACTCGCTAAGTAAATTCTAGTCTTGACACCGTGGGTGCTTGCTTGAAACTTGTTTGTACAAGCTACTAGTCTAGTCTCGTCTTGCATCATGTCTAGGACATGAGTCCATGGTTACCACGGTCAGGGATTCATACTGAATCTGACTAAGATTAATGACTAGATTGATCAAGTAGTTCATATAGAGAGATGTTTCCAGTTACAGGTGATCCCGTTATCCCGGCCACACCTGAGGGACTTGTAGCCTGCCGTCGAGTAGGGCACATTTCTACACTACCAAATTACAGTACTTTAGCGACGGCCATTTAGCGACGGACATTTTCCGTCGCTATCACCGTCGGATCCCCGACGGATTTGTGACGGAATACCGATGGAAAGCAGTGGACAATTTTTTTTATTTTTTTATGTCCATATCCGTCGCTATGCCGTCGATAGGTAGTCGGCCATGTAGCGACGGTTTTATATCCGTCGCTAGAACGTCGGACATTTTGGCGGCAAAAGCCTAAAATATTGGCGCGAGATTTACTGACGACTTAGCGACGGAATAATCCGTCGCTACTCGCGCGAGATTTACTGACGCATTAGCGACGGAATAATCCATCGCTACTCCGTCGCTAAATTTACGTTCCAGACTTAAGTTGAAACGACGGGGGGAACTTTTTCATTCCCCCCAAATTTTACTCTCTCTCCTCTCTCTTTCTCTCTCCCGCGGTGATCGATCGGCGACCCCCTCTCCTCTCTCTCTCCCAAAGGTATTCCCCTCTCCCTCTCCCTCTCTCTCTCTCTCTCTCTCTTTCTCGCTTTCTCTCTCTCGCGCGCGCGCGCGGTGGTCGTGGGTGCAGTGGGCCGGGGGCGTCGGGGGCTGCGGGGGCGGCGTCGACTGCGGAGGGCGGCGGTGGCGGCGGTGGCGGCGGTGGCGGGGGGTGTGGAGGGGGCGGTGGGAGGGGGCGGGAAGCGTTGGAGGGATGGGGGCGCGCGGGGGCTGGCCGCGGGGTACGGGGGGTTACGGAGGGGGGCTGGCCGTGCACGGGGGGTGGGGGGTGTGGAGGGGGCGGTGGGATCGAGGGGGCGGGCAGCGTTGGGGGGGGGTACGATGGGGGCGGGGGCTGGCCGCGGGGTGCGGGGGGGGGGGTATGTGTGGAGGGGGGCTGGCCGCGGGTGGCGGAGGGTGTGGAGGGGCGGCGGTGGGAGGGGGCGGGGGGTGTGGAGGGGGCGGTGGGAGGGGGCGGGCAGCTGCCTCCTCCTCTTCCACAGACACACACACACACGGACAAACACACACACACGGACACACACACACACGGACACACACACACACACACACACACACACACGGACACACGGACACACAGACACACACACACACGGACACACGGACACACAGACATACGGACACACAAACTGAGAATTAGTACATTGTTTGTGTTTACTGATTTAAGGATGATTAAATCATTAGGTTTAATCCTATGTCATGTCTGGGTTTAAGTTATATGTTATGATTCATGTTGGCATGGGGATTTTGGTTTTTGAATTTGAGCTGTTACATTCTGTTACATATACTTATTTGTGTGAAAGTATCACTGAGCGTTTGCGTGAGCAGCGTGGCAAGCATTAGCTATTAGTACTTATTTGTATTGGACTATTTTTATTGGGTTGTTTTTGTTTTAGACTATTTGTATTGGACTACATATATGAATTAGAACTGTGTCAATCTCTGGATTATATTGGACTACGACACCGCGGTAACATAGTTCCTGCAGCCATTCGACTGGCGAGGCAGAAACTATGTATCCGTAGATAAAGTGGACTGTCCTCCGACCCTCATCCCTCGGCAATGATGATACGACAACCAACCGGAGAGGATACTCCGAGAGATCCATCTGGGTAGGACGTATACTCTGAGAGATCACCCTTACAGAAATGATATCAGTAGTGGGATCGAATGTTGGAGAAGATATTATCACAGTATACGTCCTCTCCTCCACGATGGCTCTAGACCCATCTGCTCGTCCCTGCTTCCATTCTTCTTATTTGACTCTCTCAGCCACGCATTATATATTAGTTTAGTTTATGCATATTTTTTCAGCTCCATTTGCATTAGTCCCTGCAGCCATTCGACTGGCGAGGCAGAAACTATGTAGCCGTAGATAAAGTTGCCTGTCCTCCGACCCTCATCCCTCGGCAATGATGATACGACAACCTATCACTATATCTTATATAGTAGTAGATGATGTCTTAGTATTACATTAGTGAGTTCATCTTGATTCTGTTACGTCCTTCAGATACTATATACGATAAGAACATAGATGATTCACACTAATGTATGCTAGAATGAATCTTGACTTGTGTTCTGAGCCATCCGTTCTGATCAAGCATCTTCCTTCTCCTCTCCTCCACCATGGCTCTGAACCAATCTGCTCCTCCCTACTTTCCTTCTTCTTATTTGACTCTCTCAGCCACATATGACATTCAGCTCAAGTGTAGAGTCGGAGAAGAAGAAGTGGGCAGGAAGATGAGGGGGAAGCAGCACAGCCTGCAGCATGACCCGAAGGAAGTACAGAGGTTTTCTTCAACAGCCGTAGGAGAAATAGTCCTCCTACGGCTGTTGAAGAAAACCTATGTACTTCCTCCGGGTCATGCCGCCGGCTGTGCTGCTTCCCCCTCATCTTTCTGCCCACTTCTTCTCTCCCGACTCTACACTTGAGCTGGATGTCATATGTGGCTGAGAGAGTTAAATAAGAAGAAGGGAAGTAGGAAGGAGCAGATTGGTTCAGAGCCATGGTGGAGGAGAGGAGAAGGAAGATGCTTGATCAGAACGGATGGCTCAGAACACAAGCCAAGATTTATTCTAGCATACATTAGTGTGAATCATCTATGTTCTTATCGTATATAGTATCTGAAGGACGTAACAGAATCAAGATGAACTCACTAATGTATGCTAGAATGAATCTTTGGTTGTGTTCTGAGCCATTCGTTCCGATACTTGGCAATTAAGTCATTCGACTGGGGAGGCAGCAACTATATATAAGGCTACTTGCATGTTCTTCCAACTTTAAATTGCAAGATTACTACATTTGGTTACATAAATCATTAACCTCATCGCGGCCAATGTTTACAGTCTTGGTCTCAACTGTCTTCGATTCTATGATCACATGCTTTCGAAAAATAGACAACGCAGACTCCATGGAATAGAATGGCCTTACATGCAAATCGTCTGTGATTATGTATCCTTTCCCTCCTTTCACAAACACGCCATCCTTGTTGCCTCCATCTGCAACCCCCTCCCACGCAATATCCTCATCCATTGCCTTACCACAGGGACATCGAGCGCCAATAACCGAACTATACAGACGGTGAGCCTTGGTGTAGCACTCAAATGTGAGGCATCCGTAAATTCGTCGAGGTTTTAAATCATCGACTTTGAGTTTTAAACCCTCACGTAGCCTTTCTGCTTCACTTCTAGGGTCGAGCAGCATCTTCTTGCAAGCTTCGGTCTCCAGATACTTAGTGTCAAGATTCTGGACGCTTTCGTAGAGCATGTCAACGCATCCTAGCGTCAATTTCCTGTCGAGTAAATTGGCGCTAGAATGCGTTGACATGCTCTACGAAAGCGTCCAGAATCTTGACACTAAGTATCTGGAGACCGAAGCTTGCAAGAAGATGCTGCTCGACCCTAGAAGTGAAGCAGAAAGGCTACGTGAGGGTTTAAAACTCAATGTCGATGATTTAAAAACTCGGCGAATTTACGGGTGCCCCACATTTGAGTGCTACACCAAGACCCACCGTGATGAGGTTAGTGATTTATTTAACCTAAGACATGGGATCATAGAATCGAAGACAGTTGAGACCAAGACTGTAAACATTATGTGAGTTCATGTAGAATGAATTTTGGGTTGTGTTCTGAGCTATTCGTTCCCATACTTGACAATTAAGCATGTGAAATAGAACTGATTATGTTTAGTTTGGCTTACGATACAGATTTTCACATCCAAATTGAAATTCAAGTACAATTGTTACTAAACCTTCCACGATACTAATTCGAAATAGTCTATACTAATCCAGCACGTCCTTATAGTTCTCCTACGTATGTTGAAGAAAACCTCTGTACTTTCTCCGGTTGGGTTGTCTTCTGAGCCATCCGTTCTCACACTTAAAATACAGGGATTGGATTCTGTGTTTCGTATTTTCGGCGAACCCAGGGATTGGATTCTGTATTTTGTTTTTTGGTTTCTGTATTTTGTTTCCAGCTCCATTTGTATTAATCTACGGTACGACATGGTGATCAGGACATATATAGTTCCTGCAGCCATTCGACTGGCGAGGCAGAAACTATGTAGCCGTAGATAAGTTGACTGTCCTCCGACCCTCATCCCTCGGCAATGATGATACGACAACCAACCGGAGAGGATACTCCGAGAGATCCATCTGGGTAGGACGTATACTCTGAGAGATCATCCTTCCAGAAATGATATCAGTAGTGGTATCGAATGTTGGAGAAGATATTATCACAGTATACGTCCTCTCCTCCACGATGGCTCTAGACCCATCTGCTCGTCCCTGCTTCCATTCTTCTTATTTGACTCTCTCAGCCACACATGATATCCAGCTCAAGTGTAGAGTAGGCGGAAAAGAAGGGGACAGGAATAGGAGGGGGAAGCAGCACACCGGCGGCATGACTCGGAGGAAGTACAGAGGTTTTCTTCAACATACGTAGGAGAACTATAAGGATATATCTTTTCACAATATGTCATCTTGTCAAAGACCCTTAATGTGACAACCATGTTACCGCGGTGTCGGAAGACTAACATGTCATAATTTTCTAAGCCGTGTGTTTTGACATAATCATCCCAACTCTTTCCTCCTGTGTCGTAATCTCGCATTATTACATAGAACTAAAATCCGGTTGGGAGGATTATGTCAAAACACACGGCTTATAAAATTATGACATGTTAGTCTTCCGACACCGCGGTAACATGGTTGTCACATTTAGGGTCTTTGACAAGGTGATATGTTGTGTTTACATATATCCTTATAGTTCTCCTACGTATGTTGAAGAAAACCTCTGTACTTCCTCCGGGTCATGCCGCCGGTGTGCTGCTTCCCCCTCCTATTCCTGTCCCCTTCTTTTCTGCCTACTCTACACTTGAGCTGGATATCATGTGTGGCTGAGAGAGTCAAACAAGAAGAATGGAAGCAGGGACGAGCAGATGGGTCTAGAGCCATCGTGGAGGAGAGGACGTATACTGTGATAATATATTCTCCAACATTCGATACCACTACTGATATCATTTCTGTAAGGGTGATCTCTCAGAGTATACGTCCTACTCAGATGTATCTCTTGGAGTATCCTCTCCGGTTTGGTTGTCTTCTGAGCCATCCGTTCTCACACTTAAAATACAGGGATTGGATTCTGTGTTTTGTATTTTCGGCGAACCCAGGGATTGGATTCTGTATTTTGTTTTTTGGTTTCTGTATTTTGTTTCCAGCTCCATTTGCATTAATCTACGGTACGACATGATGATCAGGACATATATAGTCCCTGCAGCCATTCGACTGGCGAGGCAGAAACTATGTAGCCGTAGATAAGTTGACTGTCCTCCGACCCTCATCCCTCGGCAATGATGATACGACAACCTATCACTATATCTTATATAGTAGTAGATGATGTCTTAGTATTACATTATGTGAGTTCATCTTGATTCTGTTACGTTCTTCAAATACTATATACGATAAGATCATATACTACACCATATGTACAGAACATAGATGATTCACACTAATGTATGCTAGAATGAATTTTGGGTTGTGTATTCTGAGCCATCCGTTCTCACACTTGAAGATAAATTTTCAGTATAACGACGGATATTAGGTTACTCTTCAGTATAATTGATGTCTTTTCTTGGATAATTGGTGTGCATTAAATTCGTATGTGCATATTTCGTCTATGTGATTTTTGGATATATACCTACGCTGGGTTATAAGCGATGATCTGATATACAAAGGAGGTGCTGCCGAAATTTTTGTAGACATTTGGATACATTGTATGTTCGGATATTTTTTTTATGTTTGGATAATTTAATGTTGGATATTGGATATATTGTGTTGGTAATATTTTGTTGGATATTGGATACGTTGAATATTGGTGTCGGATATGGATATTTTGCATATGGATATATGGTGTTGGATATTGGATACGTTGGATATTCGTGTTGGATATGGATATATGGTGTTGTATATGGATATTTTGCATGTTTGATATTGTGTTGGATGTGTTGTACAAACAGGAAAGAGTCTGTTTGCAGTATTTTTTTTTCAAAAATTAGAAGTTAGCGACGGATTGGCGACTACTGAGCGACGGATAGTCCGTCGCTATCTGGAAAAACTGAGTTTAGCGACGAAGTGGCGACGGAAAAACCGTCGCTACCTGGAGCATTTCAATAAAGCGACGGATTGGCGACGTAATATCCGTCGCTATCTGTAGGATTTTACATTGAGCGACGGTTTAGCGACGGAATGTCCGTCGACCTAGTTCTGTTTGATGTCCATAAATTTTGCTGTTAGCGACGGATGTTTTGTCGCTAATACGCTTTTACCAGAAAATCTACGACGGATTAGCGACGGATATTGCGTATCAGAAAATCACTGATACGGTTTTGCCGACTCTTTAGCGACGGAGTATTCCGTCGCTAAACCTATATCCTGATACATGTTTTGACGAAAGCTAGTCGGTAATCCGTCGCTATATATATTTGAATGAGCCGGCGGTATTCCGTCGCTAAGTCGTCGTTGAGCGACGGAGTAGCGACGGATATGTTTTAGCGACGAGGTTATTCCCGACGGCTGTTTTACCAAAATATCCGTCGGTAATCCGTCGGTATTTATTTTTGGCGACGGAATACCGACGGATAAGGCCGTCGGTAAATCCATGTATTTTGGTAGTGCTAGCCCACAGTCATGTGGGGCACTTCATGAAACAAGTACAAGGTACACTGTTATGTGTTGCACTCTAAGCCATCTAATAATTCTGGATAACTTTGATAATCAACCTCGCCTGGATAACCTGGATAGCTGCAGGGCCTGTGACTGTTGGAACATCTCATTGCATCTTGCTAGTAACTAGGCTTGTGATAACCCTAGCTAGTTAAAGTATCAAGCCATACTCTTTGCTTGGCCGTGATTGATGGATGTTGTCCAGTCTAGTCTTGTCTAAGCAATGCCAGTCTATGATTATTTCAGTACATGCTTGTTCATGCTTTACTCTTGTCGATAATTGGTTGGAGACTAAGCTCTGTTCAGGTGAAGGATTACAACCCCGGTCCTTGTTTGGTTTATGGGTTGTAACTTGGTTAGTGGAATAGCCCTTTAGTTATCTTATCGTTTATCATCCTGTTTTCTCTAACTCATGTCTTTTGTTATTTCATTTATGTTCTCATGTGCTAATGTGCTGGTTTTAATTCTTAAGTGAAGCCTCCCTTGTGGCGCTTGCTCTTTCTGGGGCCTGACCCAGCTGGTTTTGTATGGCCAGATTTTGGAGTAGGACCCGAGGATCCTCCAGCTTTCCAGCCAGATGGTGACCACTAGGCGCAACCCTGGCAACGAGTGGGTTCTTATTTTGCTCTCCCACTCTCTTGTAAAATATTCATTTGAGACGTTTAGCCGCCGAGCAAGTGTTAGCTCGTTTGCAACTTTACTTACTGTCTGCCTACGGGCTATAACATGATTGACAAATTCTAGGGTTGATCATGTATGACTGAAACTCTAGCTAGTCTTCACATTTTGTATGACTAGCTTCATGATCATCTGAATATGTAATGTATGGGACGCCTTACTTTGTATGTCTGATGATCTACCATCTTGTTACATTTACTTGCTTGCTTGAGATTGAGACACTAGGCTTGTTCTTGACCTTAAGAGACTATTGGCTTGTAGTTAAACCCTCATGTATCTAGACAGCCGTGACCGTATATCGAGGTGGAATTTACTTTAATATACGTAGCTGGCTGTGTCTGTCCCCCGCTCTCCAGTATTCTGGTTCTGAGGCATGACAGCAATAGCCGTTACCTGGATTTCAAAGAATGGAAAGTTCAAGCGATGGTTTGTCGCCGAGACGGTCCCTCGTTTGGGAGTCTCATGGTTCCGAGGCAGGTTTTGCTCAAGTGTGGCCATATATTTACGTGAGTCTATAGATATGTTGGAGTGCCATTTTCCATCAATGCATCAAATTCCCTTCATATTGTAGCACGCCATTGTGGATCGAAAACTGCTTGAGTGTAGGATGTTAGTTCAGGAGTATCCAAGAGTGCAGAAAAGCTTGCAAGGGATGTCGGGAATTATAGAATTATTTGAATTCAGGAAATGATTTGGGTCGAGAGTTGTCACGACCCGTTACCCAAATTATTGGGCCGGACCGAGTCATGTCCAGCCTGCACTTGAGATAAAGCACAGTAAGCTGTTCTAGAAATAACAAGATAAGACTAAATGTGCTAACAGTTCTATAAGTGAATAAAAGTCATAAATGCTCCAAACACAAAAGTCGTCTCATATAGTAAAATGTCCAAAGTACAAGTCTGAAATGTAAAACTGGATACAAGTCCAGTTACAAAATACGTAGTCTAATACATGACTACACTAAATATCCTAAGTGACTACGCAAACTAGGCGAGTTTCCCCGCAGGTACATCCTCGTAAAGCAAAGCCGGGTCCTCGGCAGTATCTCCATAATATGAGTCGCAGAGTAACTCCTCCTCAGTAAGGATACCTACAACGTTATCCTGTCAGGACGGGAGCAAGTACTGATTCTAGCAAACTAGCATATAAAACATGAAAATGAACATAGAGGAATAACTGGAAACATGGCATCACATAATCTATCATGGCAAGGACACATATGTCATAGAGATAGATGTATATGTAATGTTTAAAACTGTAGCAGGTACGTGATCGTCAATAGGTGTAAAATGTACTGTGGTACAAGTATATAAAATGTACTTTCGTACAAGTAAAACAAGCGATAGATGTACATACATACAAATACAGCTGGTGCGCCTACGACAAGGTATACATATAAAATGTCAACCTTGCTCGGTACGTACGTACGAGTAAGGGGGCATGATCACGTACGCTACTAACAGTTTTCCCATAACCCAGATTCTAATCATGTGAGAGATACATAAAGACTGTTCTAAGCATGGTAGTAACTAAAAGTACAACATGTGAATATCTTACTTGCTATCCCAAGGATCAGCATTTAACATGGTTGGATTTGCAGTTCATTTATGTAACAGTATATAAAGTTTGTAGAGAGTACTTGCCTCTAGCAAAGCAAGCTGCGATAAAAGTGCTATAGATGTCTGGTAACTCGTCACTGTAGAAATAAATACATAAACTTATTTTTTACACTAAGCTAAATCACTAAGACACTAATTGGTGCAACACGACTTGTGACTGGGCATCTAGCCAAAATGATGATTTTAGCATAGGAGACCAATGTGGGGTGACTCACTACTACAATTAACTTTCTAGGGTCTTTACACTAGTGAGGGGTGAGGTTCAATACGGCTAAAACTCAAATAACACAAAAAGTTGCAAGTCGTAATTATTCAATAAATAAATCAAATGAACATTGTGTTTCAACAATTTTTGAGATAGACAAAAAGCTTAATTTTACATAAAATAAAGTACCAAAAAGATCCTTGTTAATTATAGAAATTTATTATAATTTTTTTGGAATTTATTAACCAGTACAAGTATTTTATAAAAATCAGTTTTCCAAAGTACACAGAAAATGAGTTCTAGTTTCATATGCCAAAATAGTGGCAAAACTGTAAATTAAATACTGTAAAAATTATATTAAATTAGCTAAATTAACATAGTATCTAAATACTATTTTTCCAGAATTTTAACAGCAGTTATAGTATTTTTAGAAATTCAAAAACAGTATTGTACACAATTGAAATTAAATATTTAATTATCTGCGTATTTTGTCCATGTACATAATTTGAACCAAAGTTTAAATACAGGACCCAAGGCCATGAATCAAGTCCAATATGACTTGTACAGATCTTGAATGTGTGAAAACACATTTGGGTCCAAAAACCCATGCTAGGCTTGGACACAAAATGGTTGCAGTAATAAAATACAGAAATTTAAATAATAATGATATATTTTCAAAGTGGTAAAAATATACAAGTCATAGTTTAAACAATAAAAATGACTTGAGAAATTATGCACAATGATATTTTATACAAAGTAGAATTTTGAAATATATATATAAAATGTACAACTACAATATTTATATATATACATATAAATATATAGATATTTATATGTATACATAGTGGATATATATATATATATATATATATATATATATATATATATATATATATATATATATATATATATATATATATATATATATATATATATATACACATGTTATATATATATATATATATATATATATATATATATATATATATATATATATATATATATATATATATATATAAGAAATACTTAGCTATAAAATATATATATATACATACAAATATTGTATACATATATATAATAGTATGTATATAATAATATATATACATGAACACATATACATATATATATATATATATATATATATATATATATATATATATATATATATATATAAAATAGAGTACTAAATATAAAATATATATATATATATACAAATACAGTATATATATACACATAAAACAGTATATATAATAATATATATATATATATATATACATATACATATATATATATATATATATATATATATATATATATATATATATATATATATATATATATATATATATAAAATAAAACAAAAAAAACAAAAGAAAAATAAACAGAGGGCTCGAACTCGGCCCTCTGTTCTGGAAGGGTGAAGACTTAGAGCCCCACCCGCTAGCCAGTGGGCCTGAGCGGGCTTGCTGTCAGGGTGGGGCTCGGGTTAATAATAAAGAGTTTAATTAATTATTGGTTTTTAACCCGCTAAAGAAACAAATCCGACCCGTTATGCTATACCGTGTCCTGACAGTTAGGGACACGGCTTATGAAACACGACACAGTGTCTTGTGTCTACACTCAGCACGACACGCACGAATTGATTCGGCCGTGTCCAAGCTTACCAATATATTGCTCGTGTCCTGGCGAGTCATCTACGTGAATTCGAGACACAAATACGACACAGAGACAGTACTGATACGTACGTGTCCGAAGTTGGGTTGCTGTCGGGGTGGCGACTGGGCGGAGGAGGCGTCGTGGTCGGGGCGCTCGGGTGGCGCTGCGGTCGACTCGACGAGGCGAATCGAATGGTGGTGGTGGCGACCGACGACGATGGTCGGTGATGTCACGCCCCGATCCCGGAGGATCGAAAACTAGCCACTGGGCGTGATGCCGTACAAGTCTAGATTGCACTTGTACAAGGCAAAACCATTACAGTTCCTGGTAATTCTCAGAAAACATCGACAATGCAGCGGAACCAAGCAGATAAATTGAAGTCACACAATTTATATAGAAATATATCTCTTTATTGATAATCAAAATGGATTACAAGACTTGCAGCAGAATACAGAGTTTACAACTGTTTACAAGACTTTTGAATAGCCAACTGAATGTATACACTTGCCCTTTAGGCTACAAATGAATATACCGACTTCTTTACAAAGAACTTGCCAATATGGCTACAATCTCACTGGTATAACTGAGTTCCACTGTTCCATACATTATGTCCCGTATAGCAGAAGACATCGTCTTGAAAGAAGAGCTTCTGTACACCCATCCGATTCATCGATGCCAAGCACTGATTCACAGGATTTCCCCCAAGCAGACACCTGTAATATTGCCCACAACGTGGGTCAGTACATCATCAATGTACTGGCGAGCGGTGCTGGCCCAACTCACCTAAGAAGACAACACTAAGTAATCATGTCACAGAACATTATTAACAGTGGTCTTTCTTGTTGCCTTAGGGTCAATTTCATGTTATAGCCGATAAGAAGTAAAGCATGCAAATCTCATAGCCAACATAATTTAAAGTATACTGTTATCACCCTTTGGTGATTCTTACCCACGGTCGTGTAGCCATCCATGTACATTTATAATACTTACTCTGCCTGCACAAGACATTGTTAGAAACAATATCATGATTCAATATGAATATCACCGTTCAGGTGATTCTTACCAACAGCCGACATCCTTCCCTGTATTTGAGTAATAACTTACTCTGCCTGCATAAGACATCATTAGCACCTGACCTATCTATATGAAGGTCACTGGCGACACGCCATCCTGGACCGTCTTACTTGGTACAACGGCGCCCTTTCAGTGCGGGTAGCTAGCCCCACTGCAAGTCCCGTTTACCGATGCCAGTACGTCGGCACATTCCTTGTTTCCCCCTAGGACGAACCGGGTTCCATGGCCCAGGAATACCGTTCGAGGAAACTACCTTGTCGACAAGTTGTCCATGACCATGCAACTATATGCAACTTATCTAAGAAGAAAACATATAATGCATGATAAGGAAAACTAAGTAATTCAGCCACCATTCTCATTCATATTACCATCTTGCCATCTAGCCATCTTGCCTTGAGCCAATGCTCATATTATCCTCTGCCCAATCCAGGGTCTTGGCGTAATCAACATTCTACATCGGCGACAGGATAATAGAATGTTGTTACCCAATGCCTTGCCACATCTTTGATACCAAACATCTTTCCAACCAAACTCAGTGTACTCACCGCCCAATTCCTGGGATTTAGCATCTGTTTAGCATTCATTCATTTGAATGCAATTCAAGCATACTCACTGCCCAGTTCTTGGGTCTTAGCATCTGTTTTACCATTTATTCATTGAGCCAAAGCTCAATATACTCACCGCCCAAGTATTTGGGACTTTGCCATCACCTGTCATGTAATTCATCGCAACAGTGTACAAGCATACAATTCATCTAGCCACACCAGTTTACGTTCAGGTGATTATTATCTTTCATTATCTTTCCAAATTCCATGCAAGGTGTTATTGAACAAACTCAACTAGAAACATAGCATACTCATCCTTATTTTAAGCGTGAAGCTAAAGGATCTTTGAAGGGTTCAACACTACTCACATTCATAGGACGATTCCCGCCACGATCGCATAGTCTTCCAAGCGATCCTTCGCATAATCCCAAGTTCAACAAGGCTTCATCGAACCAACCATCCAACATAAGGCATCTTGCGGGTCGGGGCACTACAATATATACCACCCAGAAAAAGTTTCGTCCTCGAAACTTAAAACAAAACTCATCCCCAAAATTTCAACCAACTCTTCATGAAACTTCTCAACGATCAACTTTGCACCATCTAATATTTCTCCGCAATCTCTCGATTGATTTCAAGTAATGTACCATTTCGTTACAACATCCCTATTGATTCAACATAGTTTACCATCTTTGATCTTTCCTCCGACACTCGTGCAAATCCTCAGCACATGATAATCCTTCCCGTGGCTTCGTTTGAATTCAGCATACCACTTAGTCGGAATCATACACATATTTCAGGCGTCCCCGAAATACATGCACTTTAGCCAAGTTCAGTGATAGAGAAAACGAACGAGCTACGGTGTACCTTCCTTTTCGAACATCAGTAATTCTTTTTGAGCATCTCGTATAATCCCACTTTGTTTATTCAATATTCCAACCAATTACTAAGACGGTAGATGTCGCCAATTCCAATTCGATAAATTTTCCTCAACCGATCCAACATTTCAAAATATTCAAACTTAGATATATCAAGTATTCCTTTCAAGTTCATTGTCATCCATGCCACCAAAGTTGATAAATCCCATAGCAACATTTTATTTCGATACCCCGATTCTCATCGGTCAAATCTTGTACTCATCATCGTTCGCATCCATACACATTGTTTGCAACTCATAAATTTTCTCGATCCTGATTCATCCATCAAATTGTACCATCATCCCACTCTAGTAATATTTCTCATTGTACTCAAATGTTTCTTCGTATTGATCAAGCCAACAATATTATCCTCTCGCATAGGCAGCTATCATATTCCAGCAACATTAATTCTGAGGGTCATTCATATTCACATTCGTCGATCTCGGCTACATGCACTATCCAATTTCGTCATTACACTTATCCTCAATCTTGATCCGGTCAATGAAATTATCCCAACTATCTCAAAGCACTACCAACAATTTTCGCAGCTCAATATCAATCAACCAATCCAACCAGTTCTAACAATTCCCAACATTTCAACCAAGGCAACTCAATTTCCGAAACCAACATGATCCATCATCTCATCCAACATTATAACATCAAAATTTCCCAAATATCTATTCAATTCCAAAGCCTACCTTCCAACACATCTTATTCATTCCAACTATACTCACGCAACACCAATAGGGACATCCTACGGTTTTCCAATAGTCAACTTAGCATACAATCAAGTCTCTACGGTCAGCTAATCTAAGCTAAACCAGACATTCAGTCAACCCATATGAGATGAGTAGCTATCAGGGACATACTTATCTCTTATCTTAGAGGCAACCAATTCTCAACATAGGGCAACTCTATGGTCCGACCAACTTAGGGACATGGGACACCACCCCAATCTTATGAACTTATACCCAACACGGACAACTGAAGAACATAGCCAACCAATCTGCAACTTAAGCAAGCAACCAACAATCTAGGCAACAAACCGACACTCTAGGCAACCAGCCAACAATCTAGGGTCAAGTCTTTCTACCCGTACTCATACTCGAGTCATACCCACGAAGTCTCATTCTAGACTTACCCGCAACCGACAAAAATCTATCCGACAATTCTATCCAACAATTCTATCCCACAATTCTATGGGTCAATCTCGAAGCTATCATATAAAACTCCTCAATAGAATATTCAACGTTCAATTTTCACCTTGCATAGACATAGCATCACTTGTTCGATCCGACTTGCATCCTCATATCGTACTCAAATGTCTATTCCATCGGGCCAATTATTCTGAGTCATCATCTGACATTGCTATCTCAATAGTTTATCACTTATGATTTCTTCCCTACGGTCTCTTCTCGACATATTCGTTTTCCATATTCTTAGATCATCGATATGGTCTGTACTCTCTTAACCAACAAAATACGGCAACTAAACAATCATATTTCTTCCGAGGCATCATTATAAATTTCTAGCACCAACACGGTCATCTCTTAGCAATTCACGTTAACTATCAATATTTATTTTGTATCATCTCCTTGTGATTCCATAAGAAGATTTACTATTCATGCACTGATCCAATCTCTATAGCACCAATCATCTAGCATTCATGCATCGGTCATCTTAGCGGACATAACATAACTCATTAGCTAAGTCATAATCCAACAATTCTATATTCCACCAAACTTGTTATTCAAGCGACAACATCATCTACCGACATGGTCTATTACATATCACTGCACCTCGATACTTATTTGTATCTCAGCCATTCGACTCTCATAAGGGACATCTACTCTTTCATGCATCAAGGGACAAGTACTCATTCTCTATGCCTCAAATAATCAAGGGTCATAACTTGTTAATTCGGGACACTTTTTTTTTCAAGCACACTGCACCACGTGCTAAGATCATCTATTCCACAAGCCCATTCTCTAACTTTTCGGTCGTCGATGCAACTCTCTGCATCTTCTAAATCATTCGCAACATCCCGATAAGCGTCTAACATTACCATCAGTTCTATCGATATCCAACATGCAATTTCTTTAACTCAATTTCAATATCGTTCAATATTCGGTCCATAGTTATTCTCGCAAAATCATTCGATAGCAACACCACACTATTGTTACCAAGCCTACAATCCTTTTATCCAACTGATTCAAGTACTCGCTTGAATCTGAAACTCATTTCATTCCCAACCAAGTCATTCATTTCATATTCTCAATTCTCCTATTATCCAACATAATGCTAACCGACAAGGTCTAGCGATGGTTCATCCGAACACATCAAAATCTCGTAACGGGTCATCCGAACTTAATCATCAAGGGACATTCCTAGCCGTCATGTATCAATCGTAAGCTCAACTACGATTCGATACCACCCAATACCTTATAGGTAAAGCAATCACAAAGTCATAAACACAACAAGGGTCAAGGGACATTTTATCACGATGAGGGTATATGTAATATACCACCCAGAGCTCAAGCCATTCTCAACACAATATTCCTTCGCATCAAACCAACGTCCAACATGGACTATCCATCCTGCAGTGGTTATGCTGACCACAAATACCGACTCAAAATTCGGTCGATTCCCATTCACTGAAATCCATGCACATTCTGTTCCAATATACCAAACCATCACCCACGGTCGATTGCTGCATAACAATCGACTCCAAAGAATCCCACACATAAGACATCCAGCATATATCACAAACTTACGCATCGCATCATTGTTATTCTTTTTGGTATCTTTTAGAAATTCAACAAAGTACACATATCACAGCCCACATATTTAGACTTATTATATGGAACACCCAGTGAGAGGTTAGAATGATCAACGGACTTTCAGTCAAGGGAACAACATAGAATAGTTTTGGAAGCAACACAGAATAATCGCAGAAGCACTATGAATCATCATAGAGGCAACTTTGATTTCATCGTGGAAGCAACTTTGAGTATTCGTGGAAGCAACTTTGATTCACCGCGGAAGCAACTTTTGAATAATCGCGGAAGCAATCTTTGAATCATTGCGGAAGCAGCTTAGAATCATCTTAGTAGCAACATTGATTCGAAACAAATTGAATAGGAATCCAAGGACGTAAAGCCGTGCTCTGATACCATTATGTCACGTCCCGATCCCGGAGGATCGAAAACTAGCCACTGGGCGTGATGCCGTACAAGTCTAGATTGCACTTGTACAAGGCAAAACCATTACAGTTCCTGGTAATTCTCAGAAAACATCGACAATGCAGCGGAACCAAGCAGATAAATTAAAGTCACACAATTTATATAGAAATGTATCTCTTTATTGATAATCAAAATAGATTACAAGACTTGCAGCAGAATACAGAGTTTACAACTATTTACAAGACTTTTGAATAGCCAACTGAATGTATACACTTGCCCTTTAGGCTACAAATGAATATACCGACTTCTTTACAATGAACTTGCCAATATGGCTACAATCTCACTGGTATAACTGAGTTCCACTGTTCCATAAATTATGTCCCGTATAGCAGAAGACATCGTCTTGAAAGAAGAGCTTCTGCACACCCATTCGATTCATCGATGCCAAGCACTGATTCACAGGATTTCCCCCAAGCAGACACCTGTAATATTGCCCACAACGTGGGTCAGTACATCATCAATGTACTGGCGAGCGGTGCTGGCCCAACTCACCTAAGAAGACAACACTAAGTAATCATGTTACAGAACATTATTAACAGTGGTCTTTCTTGTTGCCTTAGGGTCAATTTCATGTTATAGCCGACAAGAAGTAAAGCATGCAAATCTCATAGCCAACATAATTTAAAGTATGCTGTTATCACCCTTTGGTGATTCTTACCCACGGTCGTGTAGCCATCCATGTACATTTATAATACTTACTCTGCCTGCACAAGATATTGTTAGAAACAATATCATGATTCAATATGAATATCACCGTTCAGGTGATTCTTACCAACAGTCGACATCCTTCCCTGTATTTGAGTAATAACTTACTCTGCCTGCATAAGACATCATTAGCACCTGACCTATCTATATGAAGGTCACTGGCGACACGCCATCCTGGACCGTCTTACTTGGTGCAACGGCGCCCTTTCAGTGCGGGTAGCTAGCCCCACTGCAAGTCCCGTTTACCGATGCCAGTACGTCGGCACATTCCTTGTTTTTTCCTAGGACGAACCGGGTTTCATGGCCCAGGAATACCGTTCGAGGAAACTACCTTGTCGACAAGTTGTCCATGACCATGCAACTATATGCAACTTATCTAAGAAGAAAACATATAATGCATGATAAGGAAAACTAAGTAATTCAGCCACCATTCTCATTCATATTACCATCTTGCCATCTAGCCATCTTGCCTCGAGCCAATGCTCATATTATCCTCTGCCCAATCCAGGGTCTTGGCGTAATCAACATTCTACATCGGCGACAGGATAATAGAATGTTGTTACCCAATGCCTTGCCACATCTTTGATACCAAACATCTTTCCAACCAAACTCAGTGTACTCACCGCCCAATTCCTGGGATTTAGCATCTGTTTAGCATTTATTCATTTGAATGCAATTCAAGCATACTCACTGCCCAGTTCTTGGGTCTTAGCATCTGTTTTACCATTTATTCATTGAGCCAAAGCTCAATATACTCACCGTCTAAGTATTTGGGACTTTGCCATCACCTGTCATGTAATTCATCGCAACAGTGTATAAGCATACAATTCATCTAGCCACACCAGTTTACGTTCAGGTGATTATTATCTTTCATTATCTTTCCAAATTCCATGCAAGGTGTTATTGAACAAACTCAACTAGAAACATAGCATACTCATCCTTATTTTAAGCGTGAAGCTAAAGGATCTTTGAAGGGTTCAACACTACTCACATTCATAGGACGATTCCCGCCACGATCGCATAGTCTTCCAAGCGATCCTTCGCATAATCCCAAGTTCAACAAGGCTTCATCGAACCAACCATCCAACATAAGGCATCTTGCGGGTCGGGGCACTGCAGGTGAGGCGGTGCTAGGGTATGCCGGAGTTAGGGTTTAGGACCTAGGGTTTTCGCCGGAGAAGAAGAACTACGGTGGTCGTGGTGGTGGATAGGGTTAGGGTTTGGTCTGGGATCGAATGGGGGGGTATTTATAGGTAGTTTGTGGCGGTCGTAGGTCGGTCGGGCGGCCGAAAATGGCGGGGGCAGTCGAGTCGGCGGTCGTCGGGCAGTCTGGTCGTCGGGGGTGGGTAGATTAGGATTTTACAATTTGGCCCCCGTAGTTTAGGAAATTGCACACAGGTCCTATCAGTGTCTAAATGCAAATATAAAATTTGCATTCCACATTAACTAATTGCAAAATGACTTCTAAACAATTCAATAAATTACAAACAGATATTAAAACAATTTAATAAATTGCAGTTTGATATAAAAACAATTCTAAAAATTACAGAATGATATTAAAACATTTAAATAAATTACAAAATGATATTTTTTTTATATTTAAAGCTCATTTAAAAATTATTTAAAAATTCTAGAAAAATTCCTAAAAATCATAATAAATATTTTAAGGCTAAATGTGACATTAAAAATTAATTAACACTAATTAAATAAATTTTGAAAAACAGGGGCTTACAAGAGTGACCGGTTTTGGAACGGTTTTGAATATGAGTGAAGGGAGGTTGTACAATAGGATTGTTAGAGGTATCATCGGGTTCTTGCGACACCTGTGGAGATGGAGATATTGGTGGAATGACAATTTCTGGTTCAATTGGACGCTAAATATGTAAAAGGGGAGAAGGAGGAGAATATTCAGTGGAGTATGGAGGTGGAGATTGTTGGGTAGAGTTTGAGGCCGCAAGAATTGGTATTTGCCCTGAAGGGGGAGAAGGATCATTTGGAGACGACACATCTGCAGAAATGTTAGATAATAAATTATTATTATTTTGTCTTTTTTGTCTTTTTTTGTCTTTTTTTTTAAACCAGCACGTGAGGGCTCAGTTAAATCGTGTCTTCCCGCACACGATTTTTAGCCGGTCGCCATGTCGCTTCAGACTCTTCGTACGAATTATGTCCGCCCTGGCTTTTTCATCATCGCCCCACACGTACGCCTCGCGCATTCCGCGCGCTCCAGAGCCTCACGGGACGGCTGACGTCTTTCGACGCCGGCAACTCAACGCCTCGCTTCGCCCACGACTGTCACTCCTCGGTCCCGGAATATGTATTTTAATACGTGAACTGCCTGCCTGCATTTATTTCATTTTTTTACGCAGTATCTCTATGTTCAGTTCTCATAATTATCTGGTAATTATATTTCTGTAACTTATTTTTAGCTTAAGCCTAAGTTTTGGTTTATTTTGGTTCATCATGAACCAACTTGGTTCATGATGTATATATTCCCATCCTTCTCTCTCTCTCTCTCCTCATAACTTTCATTTTACTTCTTCCACCTACCTAGGCAAGTACCAACTTGCTCAAAGAGGAGAGATTGTATTTATTTTTCTTTGATGTTTTCTTACAAATTTTTAGTCTGAAATGTTCATCTCTTAAATCTCTACAAGTTTAGATCTTGGTGTTTTTACTTTTGATGGACATTTTTATATAGATCTAACTTTGTAAAGTATGGTTTTCTTTATGGGTTTCCATGGTTTTGATCTATCAAATTTGTTCTTTTGCAAAAACTAATTGTTCCATGTAGTAGAGAATTTTGTTCTACCCCATTTTGACCTTTGAAAAGTTAGATTTCGACTTGTTTTGAGAAAGTTATGGCCAAAATAATATTTGGACATCTTCTATGTTCGTCTGTGCTGATTCTGGCAGGGACGATGAATAGTGCCACAGGAATGAATATTGCCGCATGGATGCATAGTGCCGCAGGAATAAATAGTGCCGCATGGATGCATAGTGCCGCATGGAATGAATAGTGTCGCAGGAATGAATAGTCCACATGGATGAATAGTGCCGCATGGATGCATAGTGCCGTAGAAGGTCGCATAGTGCCGCAGAAGGCTACATAGTGCCGCAGAATGTCGTATAGTACCTATTTTGGCTATTTTTGGCTGTTTTATGTCCTATTTGGCTGATTTGTGGCCAGAATTTCTTTCAACTCCCAACATGAAAGTTGTAGATCTTTGTCTTGGCTTCAAGAATCTCCATGTCTCACTTTAACCAGAATTCATATGTGACTTTGGCACCTTGTGCACCTTGTACCTTGTACCTTGTGCACCTTGCACCTTGCACCTTGCACATTGTCCGTGCGCCGTTAGGGCCACTTCATGACTTGCGAGCGCTTCATACCCTAAGTGCGTAGTGCCTTCTTGTTCTCTTTCCTCTTGTGTCTTGGTCCTCATTCCTGATCTGACTACCTATGCATATGCTGGATAACCCTATGTGTGTACTAAGGTACAATCTATGTGAGCACCAATGTGTTATCCTATGTGCTAAGTGTTCCTATGTGATACCTGCCAGTACCTCTAAGAGTCCAGCATTTACATAGCGAATGGTTGGTAGCAATAACGTGGTATGTGTTGTGTATTGCATTACACTAAGAAGGGGGTACATACGTATGACTCCATGAGCCAGTACAGATCCCTTCTCGGGGTACTCGTACAATGTACGACATCTAGGAGAGTGAACATGTGACCACGACATGTGAACTCCGAGTATAACCTTGGGATTAACTAGGCAACTAACTTGGTAGATGCATTGGGTGGGAAGAATCCCGAAATTGTGCCATACTAGCCATCACAGGTCCAGTCCTAACGTGTCGGGTTGGCCGCCACGGATAGGGTTTCATTCGCCTATAGCGGATGGCTTTATCCGACTTCTACGAGCTATGTGTTGTATGTTTTAGCGCGGTAGCCCTCCGGGGGACCGGTGCATAATCAATGTGCTATATGTTTAATGGTTTGGCTATCCCTGCTGGGTTGACACGATCTGAGGATTCCTTTTAATCAGTATCGCGGGGATAACTCCCGCCAAATATAGAAAGCCGCAGAAATGAATGGCCGCTTGAAAAATGACTTGACTGTGCCTTGTGCCTTCCATTAGTAGCCGAGGGACATGGACTGTCATGGTGCGTGGTCCAACCCATGTCCTTGTTTGGTTGTTGGGTTGGTCTAGCGTGCTAGGACAGGCTGTGGACCGAGGTTACGATCAGAAGCTTTTATGATTACTAGTATAATTATTTATGCTTGGGTTTTATCTTAACTCTTTGTGCTCCCTTGTGGTACTTGCTATTCGGGGCTGACCCCGCTGGTTTTGTTTGGTCAGATCACGTAGCAGAGCCTGAGGATCCGACCTTCCTCCCTGACGTCAATGGTGCATACTAGGAGCATGGCTGGCGGGGGACTCGAGTGGGTTTATTCTCCACCACTCTAGTATCTTTACTTATGTTCTGGCGTTTAGCCACCGGCACCTGTTTAGCCGGCTAATCTGGATATTTTATATTTTGCATAATTTGTAATTAAATCAGACTGCAGCTGAATACAATTATGTACCTATGACTCTCTGAACTAGCTAACTTATAAAGCTAGATCCCCATGATCATTTTGATGAAGCGTCGGGGACGCCTTACTGCTTTATCTCATATGTTCATTAATTGATATTTTCTTGCTTTGAATGATTGAGACATAGATGCTCTGTGAGACCATAGGAGACTTGAATTTAGCATGCACCCCCTTGTCTCTTGACAGCCACGATCGCCGTATGACGTTTGTATACCTCATATGGAGTAGCTGGCCTAGTCCGTCTCCGTATTTCGGTACTGGGGCGTGACAACGATGCCGAAGGCGCCCCCGACGTCTTCACGATGCCTACGACAGCTGATGCCGCCCAGCCACCCGTTCTATGCGTACGACGCCCTTACGACGTCATCCCGACGCCCATAGGGCGCCGCACGACGGGCCGTGTGGTCAGCCGTCGTTTATGCTAATAAATTACTTGACATAACTGAACTAGTAATTATCAGTGGTTTACGTGCAGGAGGAATTGTTCTTCGAGATGTGGTGTGCTCGGCTAGATCTTTAGCTGGGAAAGAATGCTCATCAAAGATGACATGTCGTGAGATGTATACCCATTTAGTGGCTAAGTCAACACATGGTCCAACTTTCTATCTGACGTGGAACTAAATTATCAGCTCCATTTTTACCACCTTAATTTAAACGTTCAACCGAAAATGAGATATAATCCAACATGTCTCGTCTCTCCCCGAAACTCGACTCGCATGGTCCATTAGATTGCAGAAAAATGACTTTGGCCAGTAACCCATGAGTGTCTGTTCATGTACTTCCAAATTCCATCATGCTTTGAATGGAAATACATGTATGCACACATTCACATACAATACAATCTAACGATTGAAAATGAAGGATGTAAGGTGAGCCGGCACATAAAATAATTTCTCCTATATAAGCTCATGCAATCAAATATTACCCTTAGGCCTCGTTTGGTTTGGGAAAAGGAATGGAAAGGAAATAAATTTCTTGGCATTTCATTTTCTTTGAAAAATTAATTACAATTTCTATTTTTTTTTCCGATATTTGGAAATGCTTAGGAATTTGGAAAAGAAAGTGATATATTGTATTTGGAAATGCTCAACGATCCGAACCCAAACTAGTAGGAACTTCATTCAACTCTAAACAACATTAAGTTAAAGTGTGAGAATAAATTCACAAAAAAAAGGTACATAAATAACAATATTTTCCAACAATTTCACATGATCAGAATTGTTTTTTTAAATAATTTTCTTACAGTTATACAATATATATAACACAAATGAAATTAATGTAGATTATGAAGCAAGAGAACATCGATCCATTTGAAATATACATTTCCAAACACACAGCATTTGCATTTTCTTCCAAGCCATCAAATTCTACAACAGAGAATGAATGTACAAATTGAGAGAGAGAGAGAGAGAGAGAGAGAGAGAGAGAGAGAGCAACAGGCATTGCATGAACAAAATCAAACATTTCTTTGAAAATATACAAATAGAGGAACATTAATTAATTTGTTGCGGTTTTGAAACCATATATAATGTTGGTGCATGGACTCTCACAAGCAACGACGACCATGCATATATGGATGAAATAAGAATTCTTAGTGATATATATAGTAATTAGAAGCATGCACTACTAGCTAGCTACTTAGGCTGGCTGCTGCATCCTGATGACTACGTACCCTTCCTTCCTTCATTCCCAGCCAGCATCATGTACTTGTCCTTCCTCGTGAAGCTGGTGCACTCGAACCCTAACGCCTCCCCTAGCTGCTTCTGGATTCGGTTAGCCACTTCCGACCCGCTCCGCCCACCACCGGCGCAGGTCAATTCCTCCGGCAGCTGCTCCAGTACCCAAACCCGATAAGTCGGCGTGGGGTTCATGAAGAAGATGAGCGGGTCCAGCGACTTGGATCCACTAGCCGTCGTTCCGTAGAACCAGCCCCCATGCGCGTCCATCGCTACAGGCACGATCTTTTCTGCCACCTCGGCAAACAAAGGGCTGAACCGTAGCAAGTAGGGCTCGCGACAGGTCGTTCCTTCGGGACAGAGGGTCAGGTCTCCTTCCTCCAATAGTTTCACCATCGTCTTTGCATCGGTTTCCCGGTTACGCGTCAGTCGCACGGTGCGCATTGGTGCGATGGCTTCGGACAGGGGGCTGACACTGTACGTGACGGCAGGTATGGGGCGGCGGAGAGCGGTGGCGAGCATGACGGGGTCGAGGAGGGTGCGGTGGTTGCAGACATATAGTACTCCTTTCTTTTCTTTTTTGGTCGACAATAATGTTGAGGTACTACTACTACTACTAGTTTGGTCATGATGAGAAGAAGAGAGGTGTCCGTGTACACGAAAGCGGGTGCCGGTGAGGGCGGCGATGGGGAAGATGAGTTTGTAAGGAGGAACGATGCCGAGGAAGATGCGGGCGACGGAGAGGGGGATGAGGAGAGGGAGGAAGAGGAAGAGGGCCAACGTGGAGAGAGGGGTTGGGAGGAAGGCCAGTCTACTGTCGTGGAAGATCAAGGGTTTTGGGTACTTGTCTCCTCTTGTTAATGTGCTCATCTCTTCTTTGTAAACTTCCTGCAATAATTCATAGAAAAGTTACTCAAACATATAATAATACTTCTTAGTAACTATTTGTTTGGTTGTACGTAGTGTTGTTATGATTAATTGGTGTTAGTTAGAAGCATTATTCACACGTACCTATGTGTCACTGTTTGATTGCATTTGTTCAGCAACCCTATACTCACCTCATTGCAACTCAATGTCATACCGGAGATGGACCTGGTCCGAACTGTGGATTGGGTCAAAACTATCCAACCAGTAGGTTAATTCTGCTTGAACTAATTATATAGGCTTACAATTTTACATTGAATATATTATAACAGTGGATCGATGTTTAAACCAACCTAGAAACACTACTGGTTCGATCATGGGTGACCGATTCAACCGAAGGATTCTGTCCGATTTTTAAAACAGTGTTGCAACTGGACAACTAGCAACAACTGGAATTATTACGAGAACAAAAGTATAGTAATAATCCAATTTTTAATATTAATATTAATATTAATATTAATATTAATATTAATATTAATTATATTTCAACTTTAATGTTAATTTCATATTATTTTTAAAATTAATTGTAATGTTAATTTTATTTTTTAGAATTTGACTTGTGAGCTGCCAATTCAGTTGTTAAGCTGTCACATAAGAAGAGGGATACTTGAAAAGTAGTATTTATATTTCTTATTTTAGCTAGGACTTATAATTAGATCCCTATCTCTCTTCACTTTGGACAAATTAAATTTCCAAGTCAAGTAAGATTTGTGTCTAGGTCCCTCGTGTGAAAGAATAAAAATACACTTAAAACAAACGAGAAATATTCATATACATATATGTGGAAGAGTAGAGTAGACCCAATTATATTATTTGATGCATGGTTATTGTTTATTTTTTCTTCTCTCTAAATAAATTTAGTGATTTCATCAGTCACATATATAGTTAATATTTTGTAATCCTGTACATAACTTGGCCAGGATTTAATAAAATTCTCTTATTAGTTTCAATATATATAGTCCCTTTCTCAGCTAGCAATGTAGTTAACGCTAGCTTGTTTACTTAAAATTAATCATAGTAAATTCGAGGAATTAATCTTAAGAAAAATTGCCACTTTAATGATATAATATAGTTGATAAAGTAATATTAATACGGAGCTGCTACGTTGTCTGCGGTTTGTAACCGCGGGCGTGACTGTCGGCCGATGTGGCGGTCGGCCATTGGCCCCCGGTCCGGGTGGGACCCGGAGATAGCAGGAGGGGCCAATGGTCGGCCGCCACGTTGGCAGACGGTCACGTCCGCGGTTACAAACCGCATTCAAAATATCATTTTCGATATTAATACTAGGTAGGTAGATAGGTAGGGTTTGCAAACCTTGCAATGGGGGAGGCGGTCGACATGCTTGTTGTAGCTTGATCCCACCAGATGATCATGAGTAGAGTCGGGAGAGGAGAGCAGCAGTCCAGTAAAGTAGGACCCTCCCTTGGCCTCGATCACCTTGAGGTCAATCCCCACCACCTCTGCATCGACACCCAAGTACTCCTTGAGGAAGCCTGCCACCATGACTCTAGGCAGGCTAGTGCTCAACACCACCACCCTTGCACTTGCAGTAGCACTTGCAGCTCCCATGATGAGCGCTGCCAGCTCATGACAGGCATTGGGGCAGAGGTTGTCTAGGTAGAACTTGGGCAGCACCGCCCTGGCGACGAGGTCCATATCCTTCACTTTCAAGCCGCAGAAAGTGATGAAGACCATGATCTTGATACTGATGAGTTGTTGGGACATGTATCCGATTGCGCAGAGGAGCGGATAGGAGAGGAGCAGCAGGAGGGCCCTGAGGAGGCTGCCGCCTTCGAACGCAACGAGCATCAGGTAAGGGAAAGGGGTGCTTATACTGTTTGATGTCCCCCTGAGGAGAGAGCAACAGAAGTCAGAGACCACTATGGTAGTACTGGCCTCTCCAGCTCCTCCTTCATCAGCTGCAGGTACTAGTGTGCTGCACCAGGCTACAGATGGGCACGTTGCTGGTCTTGATCTGTGAAGGAAGGAGACATAGTTCCTGATTTTCCTAGCAGCTCTATAGCAAGAGAAGGGCCAGTATTGAGCTGCTATCTTCAGCAGATTAATCATAGGGAAAAAAGCCATTATATATATATGACAAACAAACACACACACTCTCTCTCTCTCTCTCTCTCTCTTTAGTTTTTGTTGTTGGTGCAAAGAAAGTGAGAGAGGAGAGGAGTGAGTATATATACATATATATATATATATATATATATATATATATATATATATGGATAATAGGATTAGCTAGGAAGGAAAGGGGGATTGAATCAAGGAAGGGGAAGGTGGTGGGTGGACGAGGATGGATCGGATCAATTAGCTAGAGTGTCTTTGAGATATCACATCTATCAATCCATTGTCGTTGTGGCTCTGTACATTGCTCACGGCAGTGGCATTAATGTCACCCAAACTCATCAATAATAGAATCATCAAAGACGTACCAAACGCAGTTGCTGCAACCTTCTCTTTTTTTAATGAAGAAATGCGAGTCCATAACCCCATTTAGTAACAAATTAACAATACTCATTCCTGTACAGATTTTTTGTACAGAATCAATCATTATCATATATATTATATTACAATATGTTCATAGCACAATCAAGAGGTTCATTATCAAAGAGGAAACAGAGAAACAGACAGACAGAGAGAGAAAGAGAAGTTCAAAACTCTTGCCATGGGCGGTAAAAATATTTGTGTTAATGGATATCTAGCTTGCTCCACCTCCCGACAATTGTTTCAGTTCCGACTTGCACGTAATCGTGATATATTTTTAAAATACCGGTTACGAACAGATTTTGAATGATTTTAAGTATCGACTTTTAAACTAATCCAATGCATAGTTGATAATTCATTAATGAAGAATGGTTCTGAAAGTTTTCTAACAGGGAAAAAAGAAATTACACCTATATGCCCATATATATAAACAAAATCATTCCAAAGCAATATCATTGCCTATTGTAATGTCATACAAGAAAATATTGTCACAAAACAACTCGTACACA
Organism: Iris pallida; assembly: GCA_029216955.1. NCBI lineage: Eukaryota > Viridiplantae > Streptophyta > Magnoliopsida > Asparagales > Iridaceae > Iris > Iris pallida. Next base: position 753,788 of record JANAVB010036615.1, on the reverse strand, counting down.
AAATATACCGATAATCTGAATTAAAAAACTCACCTAATCAACTTCGAGAAGCAACCACCACTTTCAGGAATTAAGGAGTATCACAAGCCAGAAAAGCAAAGACAAAAAGGAAAATGTATGGTATTATACTATTTTAGATACTAGTAGTTTTAATTATAATTTTCTAATGAGTATATAAACAGAAGAAAATAATATATATAATATATTCAGAAGAGGAAGATTAAAAAGTTGTATGAGAAAAAAAAAATTGGATGTTTGAAATGCTATATATTGTCCTCTAACTATTTCTTCGCTTAAGTGTGTTGTCTCCTAGCATATGAGATTGTGTGATGCCCTTAGTAATTTTGAATTATTGGCATACAACTCTCAACTATTCACGCACTTATATTCATAAACTACAATCCCGTTGATAGTGATGTATGAACTGCATACGTGAATAAGTAGTAGTATAGTTGAACTGCATGTTGGCACAATCGCAGCTAGCTTAGCTTATCGATCTAGAGCAATTGGCCATGCACCCACCCTGATATTGACGTGTTGTTGGCACCAGCAAAGATAGAATTGAATACGGAAAATGATCAGTCAGTCCCATATATCATCTCCATCTCCAGTAGCGATCGATCGAGTGTAGTCGAGTCTTTGAGTAATATATATATATATGATCCCTGCTTTGCGTGCTGGCCACAACAAATTTACTTTATGTCAGGGAAAATCTGTCACTCTACTTAGACTGCCTACGTGTTGTGTTCCAGGCTACTTGCTCCAAACAAATATGTCTACTTGTACTCTATTCAACCGTACGCATTAAATATCAATATGATTATTAATGTTCATTCTTATACAGAAAAAGTTTATATATAGGGTGCGAATCAAAAGTCTCGTCCGCATAGATCTATAAAAGTTCCGCCCCCCTACACCATCTGATCGGGGGACCAAGTGGGACCCGCACGGACATCCGCTCGATACAATGGTCGATGGCCTCTAGTTATGCACGTGTGTTGCACGTATTTACTATGATGCTAAACAAAATTCATTTTTTTTAATATCTCATTTTTAGATACTCAATGCATTTAAGAGTTGTTGTAATTAGGAATATCAAAGGACAACTCGTGTATTTACCTAGATATCTCATATTAATTTTAATTAATCTTTTTAATTAGTAAATATAATAAATAATATTTTTGGAAAGAAAACTTTTACGAAGCCTAATTTTGACATTATATAATAGAATAGATTATATTTGTAATAATATATAGTCAACGATCTTTTGTATATAATACCCACAGCCATAGGCAGCCAGAAACTCTAGGTACTTCAGCTTCCCAAGAAAAACAGTCTGGAGGATGGAAAATATTCTGTTAATTAATTGTTAAGTAGGTAGGAACTTGCACCGTTTAGATAACATTTATTAACCACAATTTAAATTAATTAGTTGGTTAGTCACGATCGCCAAATTAATTATGAAATTCTAAATGAATTATATATGTTCCATGCATGAACCTTAGATTCACTGACTAGTGAGTGAGATGGCACGCAAATAACACATAATCACTAATATACTTCTTGCGAAATTTTTAGTGATATATATGCAGTGTGTATATTATTAGAGTATGGTATTTTGTATAATGTTTATCACATATTCACGCGCTACAATTTTCTTTCAGTTTGACGTAGCTAGCTAGCTACACAGTGCAATATAACACAAGACAAGTTCAAAAGCACTTACAATAGTACACTATCGTGCATATAATGTTCTGGTCCCCGGAGATTAACCTAAGCTATGGTCAAATAAGTATATATGTATGTAGATGACTGACGATGCGTACGTACTTGATTGGTTCTTAAGGAAAGAGAGCACTAATACAGAGAAGCATGTGGCTTTGAGTTAATTTTACTACTTGTTGGAAATCGATTCCTTTGACTTTCGTAAGTCAGCTTATCGTATTGGAAACAGTGGCAACAGGTAGAACAATAATAACACAACTTGTCTACTACCTCTCCTCTCCTCTCCTCTCCTGTGGTTGATCGATCTATCATCATCTACTGGCATGGCCTGGCATGGCATGTGTTATATATAGATTTCAATCTATATATATAGGGTTTGCACCTCAAATCCACCCCCCATGGATTGCGATATCATTTCATAGCTACAAAGAAATGGAGATATCATTCTTAATAATTACACAAACTCCAAGATGATCATTCATGAATTGAGTACTAACATAATTAACTACACATCTTAATGCATTCATATGCTTTACACGCCGGATGCATCATGCATGCGAGACAAATATGGACCAAATACTCTAAACTTATCACGTAAGAGTCAGCCATAGGAGATATCTTGAAATAGATACAACTTAGACGAAGAATCAGGGCAGTATGTTGGGGTGCAAGGATGTGGCCAAGAATTAGCTAGAAGATGAAGCATGCATGTTGCAATCAATTACGATCTGGTCTGTCTTAGTAATTTTCTTTCAGAAATACTTTTTTTGACCGCCCGTGGCGTGACCACCATTGATCCGCACCCATGTGGTGGACTCCCAGTGGCTCCACCCAACCCCTGCTAGCTTTTCGTTCATCCGCACCGTTGATCAAGCACAAGTCATGTGAATAAAAGCATTATTAACAACATATGATCATTATATTCTCTCATTATTTTCATTTCATGTCAATGTCAATAAACCATATTAACCAATAATGTTTCATTATTCCGTTTTTGAAAACTATTCCTTAACCAAGTTCAAAACCAACAATCCATTTCTTAACTACTACTTTATCAAGCATAGCATTCCATATCTCTCTCTCTCTCTCTCTCTCTCTCTCTCTCTCTCTCTCTCTCTCTCTCATAGTAATTCATCTTAGGGACAATTTTGAATTCTTTAGGACAATAATTTAATCACATAAGCAACATAATCTGCTTAATAAAGGAACTTAGTTTTAAGCCAAGGGATTAGATGACAATGTTCATACTTTAGGAGCAAGCAATTTCGTCCCTGCAAACCTAAGGTTAGAGATACTGTCACGTTCCAGTCCCAAAATACATGGGACAAGGCTATGTGAAGAACGACAAACTAAAACATATTCGGAGATTTCTAATCTAATAGGTTCCTAAATAGTATCTACGTTGTAAAGCTACTAGTGAACTTCAATCCACACTAAATATCAATAAGTCACAGGCATAAATCTAATCTCATCCATAAATATGAAAGAAAAAAAATAGTCTGAATGCGAGTACTATGTAGCCATAATATAGAAATATATAGATGCATAACAATAATCTAACTAGGTAGGTAGAGACAGATCCACTACTAAAAGAAAGAAGCGGAAAGTAATTATATAACTAAGACTCAATCCTTAAGCAAGATGACTGAATCCAATGCAAAAACCTACCCAAATCGGGTGAGCTTGCATGATAGGATCTCCTCGTCCTCAACAACTGCGTCATGTCCCGGTCCGTACTCCTCCCGATAAGCTGAACCGCCTAAACCTGGAAGGGAAACCATGTCCTTAGAGGAAGCAACATGATACATAGGAACATGCCAGTATATAAAAATAATACACACAAAGTCCAGGGATGCGCTATCAACTATATAAATACTTATGATGACAATTTTCATAAGCTGAGGCTCTCCGAATAAGAGTACACGGACATCGGAGCTCGTTCGAGTCGCTAACTGCCATCATCAAAACAAATAATAGTCCCTACCTCTAGTGACTGTCCTCCCCGCCCAATGATGTTGTCCGAGTCAAATCCATTACATGTCCAGTCCGTAGCCAATAAATCCAATAAATGTCTCTATGAAACAATAACGAGCACGATCTATACCGACACACGACCCGTTCGTATCGATGATCAGTAAGATACGAGGGTATGTGTCCTATCATGAAGTGTCACATCTCTGTGTCATGTGTAAGTGTCCAGGTCATGTGAGATATCATTATAACTTGTTGCGGTGTAATGGTGGTCTACCAACATCTAGGTCAAGCAAATAACAGAATCGACGTTTACCGTCGAATGCACCCGAGTCATTCTCGGGCACACAGATATCCACATGTAATAGTATTACAGAAGTAGAAAGTACAAGTGCAGTACAACATGTGATAAAGTAGTAAACATATGTCAAGGTGTATTTGCCTAAAAGTGAGTCGATGAAGAGTCGACGTATCAGACACGATCGTGTCAGATACTGATAGCTTGAAATACTGAGGTGGAACATGCGTCTTCGGATACTGAAATAAATATAACCAAAAAATTCCAAAATACGTGAGATACTCAAAATAACAACACAAGTCAACTTTGGACATCGGACAACAATAAGTTATTTCGGTATCCGTAGGGTTCCATAGGCCAAATTGTCATGTGTCCAAATTGATCAATTATATATCAAACAAGATCTAAACGATAGTCCGATCTCAACGCAATACTTTAACCTACCAATAATTTATTGATCAAATCACGACCCAGAAGTCCAACCATCAAATCTTGCCAAATCTACTTTTTGTTCTGCATACTTGAACCTACCAATAATTTATTGATCAAATCAAGCCAAAGCTAACCACAACAAAAGCCAAGTCTCTCCCAACTAGGATATGGGACACTAAACTTGGTACTTTATTTACATGACTCCTAAGAGGCCCAAGGTGATAAACTAATGTCCATCAATAACCAAATATTTAAAAAAAAAATCAAGGGTAACCCTAAATCCACATTAACTTTCTTAGTATTCATAGACAAGAAAAAGACCGAGCAGGTCCATGCAAGAATGCGAGAGCATTTTTAGTTTTGTCACACATCTATCCGAGAAAGAGGTTGGTCCGCTAGGACGATACCTCAGTTTGAACATCTTCACGTAGGTTACTTCTTTCTTTCAATTATTTGTACAAGATCAAACACTTTCAAACTAACGCATTCATTATATTTAGCGTAAGTCACAGTTATGTCGAACTAACTAAGCAATCTGAACATAGAGAACTGACAAGTCAGTAGACAATAGCCAGCAATCCAGGAACAATTGGACTTCAGATATCTAATAGCCCAAAAACCAACTATTAGAAAATTATTGGCTTTGATTTCTGAATTATAAATGTAAAAAGCAGGACCAAACAAATCATTGATAAAGGCTTGAGCTTATTAAGGAACAATTAGATACTTGTAACCGAGCAAGAACCATGCCAAAATGCAATTACATAAGTTAAAAAAAAAAAAAATAGATAAATAACTTGTGCACCTCACAAATACTCGATGTTCAGCTGCTCCAATGCTGGACTATACCACAACTAGTACGTGGGAGGAGACGTACATGGGAGAACCATATCTTCGATTCAGATGGGAGATGACTCGTTAAGTGTTAAAATGGCATAGCATTATCAAATTTTCTCGCCCATTTGAATTCCACAACCTCCAGATGACATAATGCATCCTTCGCATAAATGGCACATAAGATGCGTCATCCTCATGCTGCTCAACATGGCACAAGCTACATCCTTAGTGGTTAGAAAAAGAACTATCATCTATTTGTTTGCATGCTGAATGCTTCTGACTGCAAAATTGGGGTTCTCTTGGAAGATTGAGGCCATAGCGGAGAAAGGGCGACAACCTTGCCAACAATGATTAGAGTTGGAGAAACCAATTCAGCTGATTTGACCTCATTCACTAGATCCTTTATTTCTGAAAATACCTGCAAAAAAATAGTTGCTCATTTAATTTGGGAAACAAACAGAAATGGTGTCAAATCCAGAACAGTGGATCTGCCGTTGGCCTGTAAGGAAGAGGTTCCGCTCACAGTTCGCTGCTGACGTGTAGTCCCTCGCTCCACTGCAACAGCTGGAGTATCCGGTGGTAATCCATGGTTCACTAATTTTAGGGCAAGAGCTGGCAGGGTCGACAATCCCATGTAGATGACCAGAGTCGAATCAGGATCAGCAGCATGCTCTGCTACATAGAGAGGATCAGTTCCTCCACTCCTTGAATGCCCAGTCAGAAACCTGACACTGCAACAGAGAATATTAGTGCCCAGTCAGAAATCTGACACAACAAGAGAGAAGATCGGAGGATATAGTGGGTTACAAGTATAGAACACATAACTACCACCAAAGTTTTGAACAAGTAATCAGCAAAGCTTCTTATCTGTAAGTTTCAGCTATATATATGATCACACATAACTTAAAAGAAAGAACTGGAATATTAATCTGCAGTTTTCAAGAAAGCTGTCTGGCAGCTTCTATTGGCTGTAAAATTAAGAAACAATGTTTCAAGGAATTGCAAAAGATTTGTAAGGTTGAAATGGAAAGTGATGGAAAACCTCTTCATCCCGGAAGTAGTTTTTCCAGGATGTTTGGCTTATCCAGAGATGTAAAACATGAGGGGCAATGCATGATAGAAGGAATCTAAAGCTGATATTTTGTTTCAGAAAGAGGGAGGTTTAGAGAATCACATTCCCCCCACCCCCAACACTTTCGTTCTTTTTTCTCTATTTAGCATGACATTATTATATTCAAAGTGCAAGAGGGAGAAAGGTTGGAAAAGAGTACTTGTATTTTTAAAAAATTGTTCTTTTCTGCACAAGTTCTAGATGGGTCGTTGTCTATATACACGCTATTTTCAAAACAATGGTTATCTAATATTTTAACAATGCTTTCAAAAGCAATACACATTTATCTAACTCATGGAATGATGGCGTTTTGGTTGGACAAAGCTGCCTTTACCTAAGTACACACTCTGAATGGAAATACAAGAAGGGTTCAATGTTGTTCAGAGAATACATGCTCGTTATGTAACGTGTGTCTTTCTTATCAGAAGCACAACAAATAGTATTCTCAAAAAAAAAGGAAAAAAAAAAGATTGATAAATCAATCTGATCTTTGCATATATACTATCCATCTAGTTAGTACAAGAGCAAGATTGGTATTCTATAATCTATGGACAATACTCTATTTGAGGTCTCCCAGCTATCAAGGAAAGCGAAAAAGCATATCCTAGCTACTTCAGTTTCAGATTGTATACCCCAAAAGAGCGTTTATGTTCTTCTCATAGTTCGCGGTATCGGCGGATACTGATATGATACGGCTGATATATATCGGTTTTGGCATGTCCCAATTCTATACCGACCGCTATCGATACCGACTTATACCAACTTTGGGTCTCTTTCCGGTCAATTCGGCAAAGAAAAATTAAACATAGATAGAAGAATGAAAAATAGTATCAAACACAATGATTCATTTGTGTCAAACATTGATAATATTGTTAAACTACTATTTATTTGATTCAATCGAAAAAAAAAGAAAATAGCCCAAACCAATCATTAATAAATATAAAAGAAATGAATTATAAGATTCAATAACCATTACAATTTGTCGAAGTTATATATCTATAAATTCACAACATTCATCCACATTAATATTATTCCTTCAAAACTATTTATTGTAGCCTGTCTAAAGGCAAATAAATAAACATTAGTATTCATTGCAAGTGGAATATTATTCCATTGAATATAATGCCATAGAATATACTAAATTATGTCTAAAATGTATCAAAAATGTTGTACCCTTTTAAACTACTGCTCCCTATAATTCTTGGTTTTCCGAAAAGAACCTGATACTCCACTCTTAGGAAGGGTCCAAAACCGATTCGGATGCCGATTTTGCGAACCTTGGTTCTTTTACCCAAATCTAACACAACCCTCTTTTTTTAATTCCCTACGAAGAATTCAACCAAATCTCCAATTTGCTTAATAATCTTAAGGTCAAATTAAAAGAAAGTAAGCATTTTAGAACCAAATCTTACCATCTCCACATCCATAACACTTATCTAGTAGATGTCATCCAAAAGTTGCATGACTACCTCAATTACCCTTTCATCGAGTCAAGTTCGTAGATAACAAACTAGCCTGATAGTGACTTAGTTGTATGCCAACAGGTATAGAAAGCATTTAGAACAGGCACTCAATTCCAATTTATAAATCCCACATTCAGTATTCAGCAATTATATTGTTGAAGTTTTTGAAGCACAATTTGATATGATGTGTTGTGTTCTTTGCTTTGAGAAAAACCATGGTTAGTCCCACATTGGCTTAGGATATCTCATCTACTAGCCTCCATATTAGTTTCTCTCCCTTGCTCACTTGTGAGTTGTTGTGGGCTAGACATGTGGACCACTCGTGCACACCGCCGCCGCCGCCCGGCCCGGGTCAGTTCGGCACGCATAACGTGTGCAGGTGCGCACCCACATCTGTGGGCGTCGAATGTCGAACCGAATTCCACTACCAGGTTCGGGTAGAGACCCAAAGATTTTTTATTTGCTTCCTTTTTCTCTGTTTTCTTTTCTGACCGTTGAAAATTTTATTAGACATTAATTTTCCAACGGGCTAATGTTTATGACAGTAACAGCCTCCTTATCAGCTGTTAATTGCTATTAAATCCAATCATTATGTTGGGTAGGGGGCTGGTTATATACATATACATACTCATTATTTTCTTGTAATCCGAGACTTTTTCGACAATCAGAAACATGTGTCTCTACTCTTGTTTCCGATTGCCGAAAAGCATTGTGATTTTAAAAGGGTGCAGCTTCTTAGTGTTTCACAATGCTTAGTATTTTATTATGTGTTTTTTGTAGTTCTTAAGGATCCCTCGTGGAGGTTTATCTGCCTCATGCAAATTCTTCTTAGTGTTTCACGATGCTTTTGGCATGTATCTTAAAGCTAATACATTTAATGATGTGATTTTAAAGGGTGCAGCTTGACCATTTATAAGAATGAAAGGAGCTATATTATTATTGTTTACTAAGTGTATATTTTACATTAGTCTTGAGATTTTTCATATGAAAATCACTTTCTTCAAACTTATAAGATACATCTTATATTCTGACATGATATTCTTATCATGTAACAAATTCTGATACTTAATACTTTTAACTATTTTGAGAACTTTGAAACAAGTTCTAAATTTACACATTGTTCAGCACAATACTATTTTACATACCAATACGAAGGCTATTACATTTGTGACATCAGGAATCATTTTGATAGTTCTAGTTAAAAAGAAAATAGTTTAGTGATATTACATAAATTCCTTTGAATCTAAATTTAAAGTAGAAATTGTTTTGGGTACAAGCCGAAAAGGTTCTTACAAAGGGTGTAAATAGCCCTAAACTATTGAATCTAAATTTAAAGTAGAAATTGTTTTGGGTACAAGCCGAAAAGGTTCTTACAAAGGGTGTAAATAGCCCTAAACTATACGGTATTTAAGAGTCTTCAGATCACCGTTGCTAGGATCCGGTCCTTACAGTTAACCCAAGTTAATCAACACTTTTAGACTAAAAATTTGTTAAAGTTGATTAACAAAATCATTCAAACTATTATGTTATTAATGGTCAATACTTATTGATCCAATACATTATTTTGTTGAATATTTAGACTATTACGTTCATCTCAATGGCGGGTAAAGATGACTCTTCTAGTGTAGTGCCAAGCCTGAAAATTCACAAATTATTACTTTAAGAGGTGGTAGGGTCAGAAAAGATTTTGGCTCACTACTCTACGACTTATATCAACAATTGCTGCAACCAAACCTATATCAAAAGATTTTGGTGATAATGGGTCTAATTTAGGATTAACCAAATTATCTAACTCAATCAAACCAAAAACTCCTAAAGAAATAAACTATCATTGTTTTCACAGAATTCTAAGTGTTTTGTCTGAATCATTATATGATATATTCTTTGATTATAAAAGCGGTAAAAAACTCTAAGATGCATTGTAAGAAGAATATGGTTGTGATAATGCTGGAAAAAAAAAAGATTCAATTTCTCCTCATTCAATAGGTATTTCATGGTAGATATCAAACCTATGAACTATGGAAAGGTAGAATCCCTAGAACCAATTGCCTTAAAGTTTGGGGATGCCTATCAAAAGTAGAAATTCTTGTACCTAAAAAGAGAAATATTGGATCTAAGCAAGTAGATGTTGTGTTCATAGGATATGCCTTAGATAGGAATGCTAATAGGTTTCTCGTGACACTTTCTAAAGTGAATCAAGTCACTAATAACACTATTATAGAAGCTAGAAATGCAGTTTATTTTGAGACTATATTCCCGTTTAAGAATAGAATTTCAAAATTTTCAACCAATTCTACTCTTGCACCTTCAACTAGTTCTTAGGTTCAAACATCTACTTCATATCCTGAACCACAAATAGAATCTAAAGCAAAAGAGGTAGGATTTTAAAAATTATTCATTTAGTTGAAAGAGAGTGATCCCTCAACTTATGAAGAAGCAATATCTTCTCATGACGCTCCTTTCTGAAAAAAGACCATTAACAATGAATATAATTCTATCATGGAGAATAGTATATGATTTTTAGCATACTTACCTTCAGACAGTAAATCCATAGGTTGTAAGTGAATATTTTAAGAAGAAACTTAGAGCTGATGTTATTATAGAAAAATACAAAGCTAGACTAGTAGCTAAAGATTTCACTCAGAAAAGGAATTAGATTATTTTGACACATACTTCCATGTAGCTAGGATTACTACTATTAGAACACTTCTAGCTTTAGCATCCATTCATGATATGTTGATCCATCAAATGGATATAAAAATAACATTTCTAAATGAAGATCTAAAGGAAGGGATCTATATGGAACAACCCGAAGGGTCTATTGTTAAAGGTCAAGAAAAGAAAGTCTACAGATTAGTAAAGTATTTATATGACCTAAAACAAGCTCCTAAGCAATGTCATCACAAATTTGACAAAGTGATTTAGAATATGGACATTAGAATATGGAGTCATCACAAATGAGTATGATAAATGTGGATATTAAAAAAAAAATTATAGCTTAAAATCGTGTCTTTTTATGCTTATATATAGATGATATCTTAATTCTAGGATCGCCTCTTGATTTCATAAATGATACTAAAGAACATGTCCGATAAGTTTGACATAAAAGAGAAAAATGCTAAAAAATGAGTTATATGATAAGAAACCTATACTCTTTATGACAGTAGTATTATTCTCAATAAGAATGAGTGTTCATCTGTAGAACAACATAGATATTCATAGATGATAGGTTCTTTTATGTATATAACAAATATGACTAGACCTAATATTGCATTTGTTGTTGGGAGACTAAGTAGATATACTAGCAACTCAAACCAGTTACATTGGTCTGCATTAGAAAGAAAATTTAGACATCTTAAGGAAACTCTAGATTATAAATTGCATTATAGTAGACACCCTGATATCATAATCATAGAAGGTTATTCAGATGCAAAACTGATGTCTAATCTACTTCTGGATATGTTTTTACTCTAAGAATGAACTACAATCTTATTATGCATATAATTGTTCTATATATTTTTGTTCATGTCATTTCTATAAATTGTAATAATAAATCTCTTATAGAACTGCTAAAACATGATTCTGTGAATTCTAAGATGAACAGACATATGCAGCTGCGCTTCAAGTCAATAAAAAGAGTCTTGTGATTCTTGACTATATAAAGTCATGAAAAAAAAACTTAGAAGACCACTTGATGAATGGTCTGTATAGGACATTAATCCTAGAATTATCGAGGGGATAGGGTTAAGCCCATAAGTAAATCACCAGCAGTGACAACTCAACCGAGTAGAATAGAGATCCCAATAAACCAGTTCAATAGGTAAAAATAAGCTGGACTTAGGTGACTAGTATGGACTACTGACCATGTGATTAAATTCTATAAATCTAATGTCCATGCGGCTCTACAAAGATGTACAAAGATGCCTCATCCTTATGATGACAATGTTCCAGTGTGATATTGCTAGGATGAGTTTTTTTTTCCTTAAAACAATTCTTAATAGGTCCAAACATGATTATGGAGGGTTGACACCGATCACCAACCCTTTAAGGACTTATCTATAAGAGAGGTCGTGAAGGCCGCGACTATGGGACATGACGATCCAAGACAACTCTCATTTACAAGAAAAAATTGTGCATGACCAATCAAAAGCGCCACCTCGATAGACCCAAGAACCTCTAGCGTACTATGTGTGCTATTTTCTGAATCTGATTCAAGAAGAATGATTTAAGGCGTACTTCATGATGTGTTTTTCAGGAAAAGACAATAGTCATTAAATGAGATTCATGATTGTAGTTTATCTCACATATTACATAGTATTCATTTGCGCAAAAAAAATCTTTTAAATTTGGTATCTCTGTTCTCTAAACTTGGTTTTTTTAGAGGAAAAATTGTTGTGTTATTTGCTTTAAAAAAAACATGTTTAGTTGTTTGTTTAGTCCCCACATTGGCTAGGATATCTCATCTACTAGCCTTCATATTAGTTTCTCTCCCTTCATCATTTGTGAGTTGTTATGGGCTAGACCTGTAGGTCACTTGCACACGCCGTCGCTATTGCCCAGCTCGACTCGACTCAGCGCACGTAATATGTGCGGGTACGCGCCAACACCTGCGGGCATCGAATGCCTAGCGGGTTCGGGTTAGACCCAAAGATTTTTTATTTGCTCCATTTTCTCTTTTTTTTTCTTTTCTGACAGTTGCAAATTTTATTAGCCATTAATTTTCAAACGGGGTAATGTTTATGGCAGTAGCAGCCTCATTATCAACTGTTAATTGCTATTAAATCCAAATATTATGTTGGGTAGGGGTTGGTTACATACATATATACTCACTATTTCCTTGTAATCCAAGACTTTTTTGACAATCAGAAACCTGTTTCTCTACTCTTCTCATTTTACCAAAAAAAAACTATCCATCTTCGTTCCATTTTCCTTTTTTTCCCTTCTAATCTCTGGGCAAAGCTAAATTCAAGTCGTTCTCTTGGAGCTGTGTAAAGCAGGGTTGTGAAAAGCGCTAGGCGCTAGGCACTAATTTATATTTATATTCTGTTAAATGAATCTGTCTAACCAAGGACGGATTTACTGGTAGGTTGGGGTGGGCTGGAGCCCACCCCAACCAATAAAAAAAATTTAGCCCACCCACAAACAAAGCCCACCATCCATTCTTCAGCCAACCCAATGTTTTGAAGCCCCAGCCATTTTTCTTTGGAGCTTAACAAAGACTCAAGCTTCTCTCTCCTCTTCATCAAACGTCACCAATCTCCTCCGAGTCCTCTCCTCTCTCTCTCTCTCTCTCTCTCTCTCTCTCTCTCCTTTGCTCGACAGCAAGGCTATTCCACATCCTGCAAACAACGCGACACAGCCAGGAGGGTCCTATCGGCAACACATCTAGCCAACGAACCCAACAGCCATCGGTTCTCAACTTATCTCTGTCTCCCTATAAGGATGGTCACCTCACTGGAGGAGAATGGAGACACCTCTCTTGCTCTCTATAAACTATTTTGGAGTAAGAGAAGTGCTTGTTCGGTTGTTCATGCTCTAGCCTCCTCTTTGTAAGAAATCGTATTCATCTCTTGATTCTCTTCTCAAGTGCAGTTTGTTCAATTTGATTTGTCTATTGTCTTTGTCTAGAAATATCCTTATTTATTGGACTACTGGAGTCTGGATTTGGAATAAGTGCCGTCAAATTAGACATGTCCAATTTTTTGAATGGTGATATTTTGGAATTTTTGCTCTGAGACGTTTTTGGTATTTTTTGTTGTTGTCTAATACTTGATTCCAAAACCAAACTAAATTTTTAGCAATTCTACTATGACTCTGAGAGGTTTTTGGTATTTTTTGCCGTCTGATACTTGATTCCAATACCAAACTAATTTTTTAGCAATTCTACTTTGACTCCGAGACTTTTTTGATACTTACAATCCTCTACTTTTGTCACTTGCTTTTGACCGTGTAAATTTGTTTGCTATCTGTTTCTTTTATCGTTACGTATTTCTTTACATGTTAATAAATTTTACATTGAAATGCTAACCATGACAGTCTTGAGTGTTTCTTATTGAATTGTATCTCTTACATCCAAGTTTTATATTTCATTTCAGTCTCTCATGCATGTTAATGAAGCCAACCAAGGAAACACAAACAATTAAGATAATTGTCCTGTTTCACTTTTCTCTGGTTTGGGGCATGATAATAGGGATCATGGGTTTTGTTCAAAACTTTTATTAGGTATCCATATTCCTTTGTGAATTAATGTTTGTTTGTTCTGTAGGGAGCATGATTCTGTTTACTTGTTACATTAGTTTCCTTTGATTTTTAACTCTAACTGGACCGTAAAAAATTATACTTGGGACAATTTTTATACTGCTTAGCATCTCATGCTTTGAATCGACACGCCATTTTGATGTAATAATTTTCCATCTGTAGTGTCTTGTAATCGATGAAGCTGATCGAATATCGGAGGCTAATTTTGAGGGAGATATGAAGCAGAGGTATTTAAGCGCCTTCCAGAGGTATGTTGATTACATTGTTTTGCCCGAACCATTTTTTTTTTTTTTCAATTTTGCTCGGAGAGACGTTTCTGATATTGCTCTGTCTAAGATGTCAAATTGGCTGTCTAATACTCTAAATTTGGCTCTGTCTCATACTCTAAATTTTTCTCTCTGATATTAACAGCATTGCTGCAATTATGAGGGTTTGAAACTTGGCCAAGTCAGCTGTGCCGGACCTGCAGGTATATTTAAATCAATATTTGCATAGATAATTGACAAAAGTGTACAATTTTATGATACTTAAGAGTTTGGTTTATATTGATCTGATACATAAGAGCTTGGTTTATATTGTTCATCTTATAAAGATACCCTATTTTCGTATGTTTCAGAGCAAGGTTTATATTGTTCATCTTTGCATCTTAAAGAGTTTGGTTTATATTGCTTAAAGAGTTTGGTTTATTCTCCGGCTCTCGAAGAATAGATTTTCCCTTCTTTTAGACATCAACATCTATGTAGGTAAAAGTCTAGGATCATAGTACTCTTGAATACTAAGTATTCAAGTCCAAGTCTACTCTTGTCAGAAATTCACACATTAACAGTTTCACACATCAACAATTGGAATATCTTCGGGTTCCAAATTTTTTTTAGTATATTTTAATTCCAGCCCGCGGTAAACTTAAATCCTAGCTCTGCCCTTGTGTCTAACAATATGTGGGTCTTGATATATACAAAAGCATTGCATTGAAGAAGCTTTAGCTAGATGGAAGTCCACGATTTAATATGATAAGATGACATGCAAGAACCTAAGTCTAGGTAAGACTGATGTTACATACATACGCACCTATTTGCAACGCCTCGATGGGTCAGCGGAATTCCGAGCTCTGCTGCTATTCCGGAGGCAGACGTTATCCCTGCAGAAAACAAGCACTGTTGTCAGTGAAAATTGTGGACAGAGTTACATGAAAATATTCTAAAGGAAAGAAGGATGCGAACTAAACCTGGAATAACTTTAACTTGAATTCCTTGCTGCTGCAGGAAATCCATCTCCTCCCCACCTCTACCAAATACCTAGAATGTATGTATGTATGTATGTATGTTACGCACACACGCATTTGACCTTCGGTAACACGTGCATCTGGTTGCGTGCCCCCATATTGCATTGTGTCGGACACGTATCAGACACTTCGGCATGCAATAGGACACGCACGCCAAAATCAGAGATGTGTCTGTGTCGGCGTTGTGCAAGCAACGGAACGGAATATTTACCAGAGGGTCCCCTCCTTTGAGCCTGACGACGTTGGCACCTGCCTCGGCGAAGGCGAGGAGGAGGCGGTGGATCTCGTCCTGGGTTCTGCTGTGGTAACCAGCGGTCTTCCCGACGTAGAGCATCCTGGCGCTTCCCCCGACGAGCGAGAGGACCTCGTCGGAGACGAGACGGTCGTAGAGGACGAGGTCGGCGGTCTCGATGGCTCTGGCGGCCTTCACCGTGAGGAGGTCCGGGTCTCCGGGGCCGGTCCCCACCAAGCAAACTCTCCCCAGGGAGCGGGGCCCGCCATTCTTCTGCTGGAGGAGCTTGAGGAGGTTCTTGAGGTCGGGGAGACGGAGAGCGATGTCGTTGTTGTCTTCTTCGTTGTTGTTGTTGTTGATCCAGCTGTCTCTTTCGTGTCGTTCCTTGGAGTTGAACTCAGTGAAGGGAGAGGAGGAGGAGGAAGAAGAAGCACATGATAATGTGATGGAGAAGCGTGGGTATGGAGAAGGAATAGGGAAATGGAGGATCCGATGATGATGATGTCTTCTGATGATGATGGAAGAAGAAGGAGGCGGAGAGGGAGCAGTGGAGGAGGATGCCATTCTTAATTGTAGGTGTTTGATGAATTGCTTCCGAGGAGAATTTTGGTTCGCTGCTGCTGCTGCTGCTTTTTTGTAGTTGGTGGTCTCCTACTTTTGGTGAGAAGCAAAGGACTTCCTTACTTTATTTGGCCCTTTTGGTGGTGAAGAGTCAAAAAAAAGAGTGTATGTATGTCCAAGTTCAACGAACCTCCTTAGCTTCTCTGACCTTAAAAGAGGCAGGCCAAGGCTCTAGCCAGCAGCCTACGTAACCAAAGGAGACGACTTTTCTCTTCAGCTTTCCATCTCTTATTTGCTTCACGTATTAACCAGATTTAGACTACTACTGTACAAATATATGTTTCTTTTCTGGGGAAAATTTCTTCAGGGTAATAAAATTAGAACAA
The DNA here is from genome assembly GCA_029216955.1 of Iris pallida. NCBI lineage: Eukaryota > Viridiplantae > Streptophyta > Magnoliopsida > Asparagales > Iridaceae > Iris > Iris pallida. The sequence goes on along the minus strand of JANAVB010036615.1, from coordinate 737,232 downwards.
ATTAATTATTAAAGGGAAGATTTATGAAATGCCCAAAAACTAAAAAAGTTTTATGTAAAATCCACCGCTAAAAAAACTTTCATCGCGTGCCCAGAATTAGAGAAACTTATCCAAAGCGGGTTCCAAATGACCCTTTTGCCCTTCCTTTTAATTTATTGAAAACACCTACAAAACTGCTCTTAAAAAAACGTTTCAATACTCCATTTTCTTCCATACGCTGCTCACTTTCGAATCTAGGTTTTCTCCTCAAAAATCTTCAAAAACTCGTCGAAAAATTTCGGAAAGACCGGGACGAACGACAAAAGTGCTAAAACGGAGGTCCAAACATCATTTTTTGCGAATCTAAAATTTCGGAAGGCCGTCTAACTATGAAGCTGTTACTTTCAGTCTCCTCGACGATACGCTCATTTTGCGACAAACGGGACCTCGTTTCGACCTCCCAGTCAAAAGTTATGGCCCTCCAAAGTTTCAGCTAACCATAAAATGCAGGAGAATGGCATTCTCCGTCTTAATTTACACGGAGAATGACCATTCTCCGTCTTAATTAGGACGGAGAATGACATTCTCCGTCTTAATTTACACGGAGAATGGTCATTCTCCGTCTTAATTAGGACGGAGAATGACATTCTCCGTCTTAATTTACACGGAGAATGGTCATTCCAGTGTTAAAACGCAGGAGAATGACCATTCTCCGTGTTAGAAACACGGAGAATACCATTCTCCGTGTTAAATGAAACGGAGAATGTCATTCTCCGTGTTAAATAAAGTCCTAATTAAGACGGAGAATGGCCATTCTCCGTGCTAAATTAAACGAAGAATGACCATTCTCCGTCTTAATTAGGACGGAGAATGCCATTCTCCGTGTAATTTATCACGGAGAATGGTCATTCTAGTGTTAAAACGCAGGAGAATGACCATTCTCCGTGTTAGAAACACGGAGAATGCCATTCTCCGTGTTAATTAGGACGGAGAATGCCATTCTCCGTCTTAAATAAAACGGAGAATGCCATTCTCCGTCCTAATTAAGACGGAGAATGACATTCTCGGTCCTAATTAAGACGGAAACGGAGAATGGCATTCTCCGTCCTAATTAAGACGGAGAATGTCATTCTCCGTCCTAATTAAGACGGAGAATGGTTATTTCCAGTGTTAAAACGTGTAATTTAGTTTTTTCAGGAATAAAGAGTTTCGTTCTTCTTTCAAAGCGATGATAATTCTTATGGAAAAGAAAAAGAAAGATCTTCTCTCCACAATTGAAGATCTGAGTTCAAATGTCTCCACGATGAAGATGATGATGATGGTGATGATGATGACGAGCGATGATCTGAGTTCGACTGAAGAAAAACACACCGAACTACGAACGATCTTTGCGATCTCTGCTGAATATGAGAGCAATGGAATTCAGATTTCCCGTGAAGAAGAAGAAGACGAAAATCGCAATCCAGATCTGAGTTTTTTGAATTCAAATACATATAGATGACCAATTCGCGCGGAGGGGTAGTTTCGGTATTATAAAAATAACAGTTTATAGCGGGTGGCATCTAAAAGGGAATCTTGGAATATTTAACGTGAAAATACTTAATTCTGGGTATTTCATAAAACTTATCCAGCGGGTGGGCATTTCATAAAAGCCCACCCCGAAATTGGGTTTCTCAGCAATTTCCAGATTATTAAAAATTGTCCAAAAAAAAACTATAGAGACAATATGTCAAACTCGTTAATTGTTTAAAAAAGAAATGCGCCAAAACGTCTGACTTATTCAGCCTAAACTAAAAAATTCAAACAATACACCAAACCGTTTGGTGTATTTAGCAAAAACCATAGCAGATGTATTAAATTTGTTTGCATATGTCTACTTTTAATATAAATAATTTTTTTAGATAAGTCTCTAAAAACATATGAAAAAAATTACAAAGATCTTTATATTTTCTTTTAGCTTCCTCATATAATGTATTGAAAGTGGATAACACTATTGTGTTGAAAATATGGAAGATTTGATATGTCTTAGAGAGAGCTGTAAAGGATGACAATATTGTGCCTCAGAGAGCGGTTATGTAGAGCAAAAACAATTAAAATTAATTTTTTTTTAAAGGTAAATAGTTGAGGTTTTAAAATAAATTTCTGCACCAATATTCAGTGAGTTGCTGACAAATTCCTTCAGAGCTTTAGATTCTACTAAATAAATTAGAAAAAATTACAGTTCCCCAAAGCTATTATGCAAAAACAAGAGATATATAAGTAAATACGTACACACATAAGAAAATAAGGAAGTTTTTAATTTTTGCACATATTTTTTGAAACATATCCCAAAAACTATTTCACTTATATTAAAATTAGACTTATATGTTTGGGGTAGTTTGTGCTAATTAAGCCAAATGGTCCGACGTGTTCTTTGAATTTAAAAAAATCAAGAAATATATCATTTCGCCTTATTGTATCTCCATAGGAAATTTTTTTTAATTTACAGTCAATTTGTCTTAATTTCATTATCCTATAGAAAAATTTCTGATTTTTCTTCTTGTGCCAGAGAGAGATCTTCAACTTGCCCTCAATTTCATTGCCCTACAGAAAAATTTCTAAATTTTTTTCTTGTGCCAGAGAGAGAAATCTTCATCTTGCCCGAGACCGTCAGGCACGGTCCATGAACTAAAGACGAGTCTAATATTTTATTGTCAAATTATAATCGTCTCCATCTCTAGTGCCAAAACTAGTTCTTAGGCCTCGTTTGGTACGCGGAATGGAATTGTCATTTTCTTTCCTTTGGGAATCTTTAATTCCCATTGATTTTCCTTTCCGATGTTTGACAATGCCAAGGAATTTGGAAAGGAAAATGAATACTTCAATGTGGAAAAGTGATTCCTTACTTGGATTGATGGAATCACTTTCCCCCCTAATTTCCTTGCTTGGATTGATGGAATCACTTTCCCCCCTAATTTCCCTTCCATTGGGAATCACTTTCCTTTCCTCCTCAATTCCTTGGACACCCAAACATAGAAAAGTAATCACTTTCCTTTTCCAACCCGGAGATTCCGCGAACCAAACGAGGCTATCGTGTGAGACGGAACGAGAGTTATGGAGGCTTAAAGAAGTAGGAAAAACAGAATAGCTGGAATTAAGAAATTTCCCAAATAAAATAGAATAGCTGGAATGAGAACATGAGTTATACAGGATAGGTAAACAGAAGAGAGGATTGCACTTTGAAGAGTTACTGGAAACAAACTGCAGGTATAAGAAAAACAACAAACCATTATAATTGTTCTACTAATTGCAAGAAAAAGATAGATCAGAGATTAACTCACAATGGAGAAGCCAATTCACAATGGAATAAGACACGTTCCTAGTAAAAGAAACATCGGTAATACAACACTCAAAATGCCTAAAGCATTGAATAAATGTTAAAGAAGTAGAATAAAACGGTACTATTTTGACAGGTTGCTAGCCTTAATAATAGACAGGCCATGAGAAACTAGGTAATATAACTCTTCTTGCATTCACATCAAAACCTATTGTTACACAGACATAACGAAATATCAATAAAAACAAAATAGTTGCCACTCATTTGAAGAAATGGTGGAAGCCAAACCTATTATCGCCATCATGTTACACTAAACAATGGAAGAAATAAAAAATGAAAAAATATACATAATCTGACGTTCTAAGATCGTAAAAGCACAACAAACCACCATCTACTCCTCCATCGTGAGCTGTAACCAATTAAAGGTTTGAGACTACAGCTTATTCTTCATGTTTCTATAACCAAAAATCTGTGGAGTGGCATCTCGGTCCGAGAATTCAAACTCACGCTCGTCATCAGAATATGAACATTTTGTTAACAAAGATTTTCATGCCTGTCCAATGGTTCATTTGTTAGGGGAAAAAAAACACTTACTATTGAAGTCTGCAAACAGAAGAGCACCACCAGTTAGGTGACATACCAATATTCGAAGGACCGAAACTATGACCAATGCGATACAATACAAGCATATGGAGAGAGCTGCTCCGGCAATAACATTGTGCAGCAGCCGCTTGTTGTCTTTACCGGGTACAAAAGCTATCTTAAGAGTATTTGTCAAATAAAAGACCCTGTAGGATATCTGGAAAAAAAAATTATGGGATAAGACAATGTGGGTCATAGTGTAAGGTTTTCACGAGTTTTGTATCATTGAAGTGAATGTACTTACAAAGAGATAGATTGCTGTTGTAAGTAAGAAATTGAGTAATGGGTAATCTGGAATGAACGAAAGAAGCCACTTAGGCTGACCATTAGGCACGTTTGACCTGTTGATACACCACAAGATGAATATTAGATATCAGTACTTCCATCAGAGGGCAAAAGAAGCTTCAAAGTTTCTAACCCAGTAATTTCAAAATCAAACACTATGCCCACGAACAACATTAATAAGCATTTTCAGTATCTTAAAGTCTAAAGCTACAACAGTTAACACCATGCATTGAAAGTTTGAAACATTAGCTCTCCACTTCTACACACCTTTTTTTGAAAAGAAACCCAGTGTCTTGACTGAAAGTTGTAACCTTCGAGCAACCATGTCATAAAATGGCCTCGACCCTCTTATCCCTTGCTCAATTACTGTATAAATTATCATACTGCAAATGTCTCCTAGTTACTAGATTTATACTCATTTGAAAATTGCCACACCCTGGCCAAACATCGGCTACTCTCATTTCCATATCATATCTTGTCTAGTTCCCTGCCAACCCCAAAATCATGAGATAAAGGCTTTGTTGTTCTCTTGTATTTCTAGTTCCCTTGTATCATATCAAAAGAATCTTGTTTTTTTATTTATTTCATTTGAATCCTTTTCCTGTTAGTCTTCCAATCTTTTGCTTGATTTATATATATTTCCCGCTAGCATATTGATGTCTATCAATGTCTTCTCTTTCTTGTGTCTGATTACTCTTATTCATGGAAAACTTGATTCACAAAAATCTTGCTTTTTTTTATCTGAAACCTTTTCCTCTTGTACCCTTGCCAATCATTAGATATTCTCTCATTTTCTATATCATATTTTCTCTACTCCCGGGGCCGGCCCTGAGCTCATGGGGACCCATGGCGAGCTTCCAAAATGGGCCCCCATACATAATATTAAAAAAAACTAAAAAACTAAAATAAAAGTAAATCAAAAATATGTTGACTCCAAGAATTGAACTAAGAACCTGTCATATGCAAGTCTAATATAATATCCACTACATTACAACTATTTTGTGTTAAAAATGCCCATGGTACATACTAGTTCTATGTTATATATAAGATTATTAATATATTTATGTTTAGATTAATTTTTTAGGGCCCTTATTGTCCGTACGCCTGGGGGTCGTGTGGCTGCCATGGGCCAGGGCCGGCCTTGTCTACTCCCCTATGTTGTCAGGTCTTTGTGTCTCTTTCTTCCCGTGCTCACGACCAAGGTATTCATGTCTTCGCTTTCTTGTGTCTGATTACGCTTGTTCATGGAAGATAAAGTTCACAAGAATCCTTTTTCCCTCATTTGAATCCTTTTCTTGTTAGACTTTCAATCTTTTGCTTGATTTACGTCCTTTTCCCTCTAGCTTATGGCTGTCAAGTATGTTTGAATCAATTAGGTGAAATTCATTTCCATTCAGTGTGTTTCATATACTTGAAGGATTAAAATTTTCACCTTTCTGCTTCTCATTTCTGGTGGGGTACAGTAATTTTATATGATTCCCAGTTCGATGTTTTTACTCTAGGTAGATTTGGTTGGCTGTCCTTTGCAGTAAATCAATTGATCATTTGTCTGTGCTTTATTGGATCTACAAATGCATGCTATTTCTAAACTGAAATCCAAGTCAAATCACTTATGTTATTTATATATATAGAGAGAGAGAAAGTAAAGTGTATGGAGGGAGGCTATTTTATATTATAACAGACTGTTCAAACTGACCAGTATAAGGCAACAGAACCTTTATCACAATTTTGAGTTCCGCTCTGCTTCACGACATATTTGCTGGTTACTTTGTTTACTTTGCATTTCTCCCCTTTATTATGTTGATCCCTAGAGGTTATACTACCTAGGTCCATATAATTCCTATTATATCGATCCTTTCACATGGTTAAATAAAACTACATTTTCAGTTCCAAAATTTAAATATTTCAGTTTATCTTAAAACCATCTATTATCAGAACAGAACTATAAACTTCAAAGCTTGGTAAACTCTTGATCCTAGGCCAAACACATCGGATCTCAACCATGAACCTTGGAAAGCACAAGCATGGCTATAACTGCATGTCATGGAACTTTTAATGAGCCAGGCACCAAAACCACTCTATATTTTCCCAGTAAGATGGGGCCCACAGATTCCTTAGCGAGAAACTACAGATTGATTATCTTTCTTTATTATTTGGCTGATCAAAATATTAATATTAATATGATTATTGCTTGTTTTCATATAACTGCCAAGGAACTTCCATCTTTTTTACGCGTACACAAGAGGCTTTCAACTATGAAAAAGTCAATCATGTAAAGTACTTCAATTATTCATACCTTAGCCAGATATGGATCTGGGAGATATATGTCTCCAGTGTTATCTTGCCAAGCCACCTAACAAAGGAGGGAAAACATGCCACTGAAAATGTAAGTAACAAATATAAAAAGCAAATAATACAATGAGGATGTAGGTTTTGAAGATATCTAAGATATAAAACTTACGCAAAAAGAGTCAAGGAAAAACTACGTAGCTGATGCGTAAAATTTCGTAGGCAGATGTAAACCCTGTGTTTAAAATCATATTTATTATATATGAGAAATCAGGAAGTCTTTTTGAATATAAAGTAACCAAACCAAAGTTGTGATACACATACGTTATGGGTATCCATGAAGTTGTAAGGATGGTACTTATTGTAAGTAATTTTGTCTAGCTTGTAGATGTACTCATACCACAAATAACCAACCTGAACAAAATCAACAGGATCATGTGTATTGTATTTAACTAGAATAAGCAATTTTAAAATCAACTAAACAGATGTGACTGACCACCAAGGAAACTGCAACAATGCTTGTTTTGATTGACCGTCTCCGCTTGGTTTCAGATTCTTCCAGCTTCTCCATCCATCTTTCAACCTATTACATGAAACCGTTGGTAATTTAGCAACTCTCTGGATCAAGACTCTCAGATGCATGGCAATGTTGATTGTACATGCACATCCCAATGATGATTCAAACACCAATAACAAACAAGCTACATGCTAGTACAAAATCAGGATTTAGCTAACTCATTAGCCATGTTATCATCATCTATGGAACTTACACTGGGGTGATAATATGCATATATCATTCCAATGATCCAGATGTAACGATCAAGGCCAGATCTAAAGTGCCACTCATGCAAAAGAGGAAAATCTGCTTTAGAAGGATCTGCATCTTTAAATCCTGCATCACAGAAGTCAAACTATTAATACTACAGCAGATGAACACTTAAAATGAATAAAAAATAATGGCACCCATCATTTGCCGACCTAATAGAAAAGTCAGAGGACTCCATAATAGATCAAAAACTCCAGGTACTTCCCAAATTGCAATAACCACCAAAAAGCAAAATATAATCTTCACAGCCATCACGGATGCAATCTCGTTATATTTGTTGAAGATGCCAAGAGCTCCATATACCATAAGTGTGAAAAGTGTGTGCATTGGACAAATATAATACAGCATTAAGTCATTGTTTAGGACAACACAAAAAAGCCACGAAAAAATTTAGCCGCCACATCATCTGCACTCAGTGGAGGAACATGTTATTAGTAGAAAATGTAATAAAAATGCCAATTAACCATTTAACTAAGACTGAATAAATGATGAAGGCACCTGAGCAAACCGAGCAACGCTGAAATCCTTCCGTATATAGTAGTAAGAGAAATTTCCAAACCCAGTCATCCACACATAAGCAGCAATGAATATACGTATCGCATTATACATCTCCGTGGCAGCAAAGTAGTGGTACATCAGAAATAAGACCTGGGGAGAAATGAATGGGAACAAATAACTAATCAGGGAAATATCCTCAGAGATGACATTTTAAGCAGCATACTGGGTTTTTGGGCACATTATCCCCCAAATCCACCATAACCAAATGTTAGGTGGTTTCAAATGGTAATGCAAGTATTGTCAACACAAAGGGAGGAGAATAAATGAAGGATTCATTACTCCAGCTTTTTCTTCCATATTCGAAATTGGCATACAAGTCTTATACATCAATCCACTCTTTTATTAGAAGAAAAGGTAAACACATCCTGATAACATAGTTAGAACTATCTCATTCATTCATAGATGTCCCGAGATGTACAGAAGTTATTTTGCAGATTAATCAGAAGACCTATATTATATGACTTTTTGTGGAAAGTAATCAATCAGATAAAAAAATAAATAGCTAGAGATACATTTCCTCTTCCAGTACCCTTGATTCTGATGTGCTCAGCTTCTCCAGGTAAAAGGCTGTGCCTTTCAGACATGTTCGTTATTACATAATCACGACAAAGGTCTTTATATTGAGTATCATAACGAACCACATCGGAAATGCACTCCCAACCGGAACACTCGTATAAGAACATGGTTCGATGGGATTTAGGTGTACTGGTAACTATGATTCAAACGCTCTGACATATTCTCAGAGATATGTGGATGTCTCATCATCGAATACCAAACTTTCATATTTGCATCTCAGATATCTTTTCTATCTTCATATCATAGGCCCCGTAATGCAATGCTCCTCTTCTATGTTGCACAAATACAGACACCAATAGAAAAAAGGGCACGATAAGATATGGGATACAACATTTTCAGATAGGTAGAGTAAGTAGCTACTATGTTGAATGACACGGATATGGATACGAACACGATAGGGGTACAGAGACTATTTTGTCGTGTCAACACAGCTCTCTTTAACCAAATTTCACCAATTAATTCTGCAGCAGAAAACATACACACTAAACTAGCACTATAAAGGGACTACGGAAAAAAGGAATCTGACCAAGCAATCAGAGATCTTTTCCCATTATGTTGAGGGAATTTATTTACCGGTCATGGTACTCTCATCAAGATGGTTATTGATAGTCCAACTAAGTGACCTGGGTGGCTACAAATACGTCACCCTCACTTTTCCAAGATAGGGGTAAAATAGTAATTTTTTATTTTAAATATTTTGGAAATTTTATTTCATGAATGTTAATATTTAATGATTATAGGAGTCGGGTTCGAATTTCATCTCATTCCGACTTATTTCGGGACTCCGGGGAATTTCGACTTGAGTTGTGTTTAACACATTAATTAGCCATGGCCCACCAAACTTACCATTTAGGTTTAGGAGTTTGGACTAATCCCACATGAGTGTTTAGGCCTAAATATGATTTTTATTTAGTCTAAACTAACCCCCAAAATCCTAATAGGAATTGAACTTTCATTTGGTTTAAAGGAGGGGCAAACTTGTAATTTGCCATGGGCCCAAACCCTTCCTTATAGGGCCGGCCACCACCCTCCCTCTTTCTTCCATTCACTTCAAATTTTCTTCATCTCCTTCTTCTCCAAGTCTTTTTCAAAGAGAAAGAATAGAAATCCTTATGATTGATCTCCAAATAAGTTTTCTTTTCCAAATCTTTTCCATCTAACTCTCTCTCTACCCCAAGTGGAGCTTCTACAAGCTTTTGGAAGCAAGAAGTGAAGAGTTGTGTCCTAAACAATTCATTTCGTGTCGAAGCCGTGTCGGAGGATTTTAATTGGAATCCATCTCCCAATAGGTACAACCTATCCTCTATTTCATTCTTTTCATCATATAATTAGTTTGGACCAAGTAGGATTGATCCCCGTGTTTGTGTCCCTATTCGTGTCAAGTTTGAGTCCATTTGGTGTGTCCTAGGAGGAGTTTTGGTTTGTGGTTGTGTCCTAGAGTTTTCCCCTAATTTGGACACCCCTAGAAATTAGGTTTTGCCTCTAAGTGGTTTAGACACTTTAAACTTCATTTTGTGTTAAGTGTTATGGAGTATCATATATATATAGTGTGTGGTGTGTTTCTATATATTTTTATATATATATATATATATATATATATGTGTGTGTGTTTGTGTTCATATATATATATATATATATATATATATATATATATGTGTGTGTGTGTTTATATATATATATGTGTGTGTCTCTATATATGTTAGTGTGTGTTTATATATATAGAGAAGAGGGGGGAAAGAATGAGAGTGTTTTTATATATAGAGAGAGGATTAGAGAAGAGAATTTAGAGAGGAAGAATAGAGAGATTAAGAGTTTAGAGAGGGAATTAGAGAGGGAGAAGAGCCATAAGCAGCAGCTAGGGGGGGAGTTGGGGCTGCTGTCCCCCCCCCCCCCCCCCCCCCCCCCCCCCCCCCCCCCCCCCCCCCCCCACCCCCCCCCCCCCCCCCCCCCCCCCCCCCACACACACACACACACAGCAGCAGCAGCAATAGCAGAAATGGCAGCAGCAGCAATAGCAAAAACAGCAGCAGCAGCAGCAGTTTGAGCAGCAATAGCCCCCCCCCCCCCCCCCCCCCCCTTTTGACCCCCAATTCACCCCCCATAAGCCTATGTATATATACCTATATATATACATATATATACTCATATATATGACTATATATACACCTATTTATACCCACTAAATTAGCCTCTAAACTAGTCCTAAGTGAGAGTTGAAAAGTGAGTTTTGAGTGAGTGAGTAGTTGTGTGAGGGCAAGTGAAGGGAGATTTTGAGATAGGAGTGTCGGAACGTGTCCAAACTTGAATAGGACTTAGCCAATATAAAATAGAGTTTGTGGGTAGGCTCCTAAGTTAAAATCGGGATTCCGTTTGGGATTGGGAGAAGGGTATCACGCGATATCATTGAGTATCCTACGATACTCAAGATAACGGATAAACGAATAACATGGACCGTAAGATGGACCGGATGTCCACCTTACCTAGAGAACTTGGTAGGTAATGATTGTATAGGCTAGTATCCTACTACCCTAGGAAGCTGGGAGTGAAACTCCCAAGGGAAAGCCACTAGGCTTTAATGTTAGAGTGGTTTAAGGGTATGTATATATAAAGGGTAATTGGGTAATTTCAAGATACGGGATACGGGTAGTCGGTTTGACTCGAAACTTAGGTGACTTGTTAGGTACACCCAGGGCCGGCCCTGGCCCAGGGCGGCCAGGGCGACCGCCCAGGGCCCCATAAAATTTGGGGGCCCAAAAAAATTAATTTAAATATATATATATATATATATATATATATATATATTAGTAATCTTATATTGAAAATAGAACTAATATATAATATGATCCTCCTTTATCATAAAACATTTGTGGTGTGGTGGTAGTTTGTTATACTTGTACACAAGAGGTCATAGGTTCTAGCCTTAGTTGTATCATTTTTTTAGTTCAATTTTTTTATATTATATATGGGCCCCATTTTAAAAATTTGCCTAGGGCCTCCATTAACTCAGGACCGGCCCTGGGTACACCCTACAAATGTCATTTTTGAACCAATTTTGGCTCGGTTGACCCAGAGTTGACTTTTTACCCAAACGTCAACAATGAGTCAACCCTTTGTCTAAATTTGACCAAATCCAAACTAGAGTTGACCAGTTGGCCAAAAGTCAACTGTTGGTCAACAATTAAGCAGTTTGACCTAGAGTTGACCAGAGTTGACCAGGGTTGACCAGTTGACTAAAAGTCAACTGTAAGTCAACTCTTGATCCCGTTTGACTTGCTTTGACTTATTTTGTCTTGCTATGACTGGTATGACCTAGAGTTGACTTAGTTTGACTTATATTGACTTGACATGACTTAGTTTGACTTAGATTGACTTGACAGGACTTAGTGTGACTCAGTGTGACCTAGTTTGACCTAGATTTCATACCATTCATTAGAAATCATTCATAACTTTGTTAAACCTAAATTAACATGCAATATCTCATCTTTAGGTCTCTGATTACCACTCTGAGCATTGATATACCCTACAGCTCAGGACAGCAGGCGAGTACATTCACTGATAGTTTTCATTGTCTTGATATTTGCTATATCCGATTCAGTTGTAGTGTCTTACTCGATTTCCAGTCACGATAGGTCACGGACTAGTATATGTTGGATCACGACATGAGATGTTGTTCCTAGATTTCTTGGTATATTGGTACATTTTCTGTTTTGTTCTCTGTACTTGTATAGACACCGATTTCTAAGGGGACTTGCTATCCTCTTATGGAATCACGTGCCATGACGTGTCATGTCCAGATCCATTGTACTATTCGGGGATGGAGAATTATTAGGGGCTATGTGATCCAAGCCACCCTGTCACTATATTCTTGTGCTCGCGCCACTCTCCCCTCACGTAGGGTGTAGCGAGATCCTATTTTTCTTGTGCTTGCTATCCAGGTTGACCGGCATGACCCTTCCTATATTTTTTTTGTGATTGTCGGGCCAAGTGGATAGTCTGCCCTGTAACATATTCCAAGCCGATCACATAACGCTCTAATAATTCAAGGCACATTTTATATTTACTTTATCTTATCTTATATCCTGTTCTGTTCTACATTCAGTACTTTCTCACCATGCTATGATATACAGTTACTCACATGTTCTACATGTCTTTATGTTGTACCTTGATTGGAGACTAAGTTCTGCTCGGGAGAAGGGTTACAACCCCGGTCCTTGTTTGGTTTAAGGGTTGTAACTCAACTTCCGAACGGTTCACAAGTCTTATATATCTTTGTCTTGTATTTCATTATACTGTCTCTTATAGAATTTGTCAATTCACATGGAACTGCCGTTAGTGCTTGTACTTGCTCATTTTTCTGACAGAATACCGTTGATATATTACAGATGATTCTGAGACAGACTGCTCGACCTATTATGGGCTCGAGTTAGATAGAGTAGTCCAGGACCGTGGCCTGATAGTAGAGCCACTAGACTTTGTTCTCCCAGAGTAGTGTAGATTAGTTGGGTTTGTCTGGACTGCGATCCAGCTAGTACTATCAGACTGTAGCTTCTATGTTATATTTTGTGACCCTGTGATGTTGTGTATATATCTGGGCTTGTGTTGGATCTTGGACTTATTTCCTTTTCATCTATCATATATTTCCTTCTGTGCTATCTACCTTAGTTTTATTCTGTGATTGAGACTGTATTGCTATGTCACATCCACTCGGAGTGTATATACTGTACAGGTACCTTTATACTGTTAGTCGTAGTATTTACAGACGTTATATACAGCGTTCTACCGCCGATACTGCGGCGTAGGTTGGACGTACCCACGTGCTCGTGCCCCTCATAAGGATGCGGGTCGTGACAAAATAACATAGGCATGTCCCTGAATCTAGTACAAGCTCCTAATATGGACTCAATATTAGTCCTGGATCCTGATCATGTTGGTTTAAAAATTAACAATACCTGAAGAAGCAAATAATCTTAGAGTCTTAGACCATTTGACTCCATTCAAGTCCGTATAACATACCAATATCTGCACTGGAAGAAGATGGTCTTAGACCATTGTAAGCAAAAGGCCCAGACATATAAAGCTTTCTTGATTTGTTTAACCAGCAGAAATACATCGTGTTGGTCCTCGTATGACCTCTATAATTCCTTCAATTAGTAAAGAGGACCAAGGGGAGTAGATAAAGAAACAATGATCATTAAACCACCATACAACAAATTTCTTTAGCAAGCGGATAACTTGTTTACCTATTAACTATTAAGTAACACAATACATTGCCACCTTCAACCATCATCAACATCATCCATGTCATTTCCAACAGAATGGGGTTGTTTGTAGGACACAGGAAAGCTCCACAAAAGAATTGACAAGTTTTATGAACGACGGTCATACTGACATCAAACCTTAAATCGTCCAAGTATTTTAAAAAAACTAGCAAATCCTTCTTTACACTCACTATTCCGCAATACTTTAGGCCCCACATACATGGTAGAAAAGAGAATACAGAATCCATATATGATAATGAAAGTGTTGACAGCACACACGCAACACAGGACAGGCAAGATATGATAATCTGCGTGTTCACAGTAAACATGCAACAATAGACAATCAGCATATCCTAGTTAAATTTTCACAGAAAAATACAAGATAAACATGTGTTTAGGATTTTGCTATCCTGTAAATAGATGACTGTTACACTCTTAAACTTTATCCTCATATCCCCTTCCCAACCAATCACGCTTTACCCTCTGAGGTACTGTATTATTAGAAAAGGGGGGGAAGAAAGAAAGAAGCAATCATCTCCTAATAGGATAATATAAGAGTATGGTACCTAACTACTATTGCCTCTTCCAAGCACTTGTCCTTAATTCCACAGCAAGGTAAGTTTCAAACATCATCAAGTGCTACGCTCTGCTGTAAGGATAAATAACATCTACAACTCTCCATGGTAAGTGCCACAAAATTAACAAAAACTGAAAGCTTAAACGAAAAAAAGAATAGAATCAAGAACATGCAATATGAAACTACTTTAGTAAACTTGAACTGATAAGTTGCATGACTGTTTATAAAGAATGACAAAATTCGCTAGGAACCCGATATCTTGGATACTCCCTACAATCTGCATCACCATAATTACATAATGCATCATAAAGCAAGTGAATAAAAAAGTATGACACAAGAGTGTAGCATTTACATAATACTTAGTTGATACATAGAAGACACGGAAGCAATAATAAGAGGTTTAAAAGAACAGAGGATAGACAAAGATATAAACAGATAAGATTACTAAAAGCAGAAATAAAATAATGAGCCAATCATAGTGTACCAACCTGCATCCAACCCTTCCATTCCTCTGTTTGGTGCCGATTCAGATAAAGAATGGGTTTGCCTGAGAATGCTGACTTATCATGGTGCTTCTTGAGAGAAGTGAGAGCTGAAGCTATGATAAGCAGAATGTAGAGAAAGAGGAACAGGTCACGACTGTAACTCTGCAAAAAAAGTGATGCCACAAAAGGAGGAAATTACATAAATGATCGTATAAGAATTTCTAATCACATGCTTTTTTACTTCCAACTTTTGAAATTTTGATCTAGGTTCCTATGACTTTTCAGCTTTGTTCAAAGTTCCTGAGTTCCAATTATAATATGGTATGAGTCCCTATAACTTACTATAGTGGTTGTATAGTACAAAAAACAGTACGACGGGCATAAAAGCAGACACTATACATAGTATTATATAAATGATGTACTGTTTTTTGTAACAAAAGAGGGCTTTAAGTACTTGCAGGCAATCCAGGGACTTCTATCAATGTTGAAAGGTCACAAGGAACTTGATCAATTTTCAAAAAGTTCAAAGGACCCGTACAATAAAAACCCTTTAATGATTGTATTATAAAAATGTTCTTTCATCAATCATCACAAAGTTTATTATGAGACGCTAGCTCAACTTATGAATTAAAGTGTGTACCTTTTTAGATTCTGAGAAAATGTTCGTACGATCACATATGTAGAAGTAAACCAGAGTGGCACCAAATTCAGACCTGCACAAAATCTACTAGATTAGTCCAGTGCTATATATATATATATATATATATATATATATATATATATATAGGGAGCCCCGTCGCCCTCGACCGTTGGATCGAGCGGGCGCTGCGCGCAGGCGGGGGGGGGGGGGGGGGGGGGGGGGGGGGGGGGGGTCTTTTGATCCTCCCCCATATATATATATATATATATATATATATATATATATATATATATATATATATATGACATTGGTTCCCTAATAAGATTAATGAAATATAGCATATAGCATAATCTTACATAGCTCTCAGTACTGCTCGATTTTCAAGCAGGAAAGATTCGTCCATTGTTATAAATCTGCAATGATAATAATGTTAAAGATGGTCAGCTTCAATCGTCTTACTTGGTAATTTATGAAATGGCTTGAAAAACCACAAATTTAAGTTTTAGATTACCTGATTAGATTTACTCGGACAGAACCACTTTGGATTTTTGCAGATGCTGATTTAGATAGACCTCCTTCCAGTAGTACTGCCCGATCATCTTCCTTAACTGTTCCATTTCCCAATTCAACCAAATTTGTGTCTGAATGGCTGCAAGAGAAAATAGAAGACAATGATTAAGGACGATTGAAACTCCATAAGGTATATGCATAAAAGTTCATGAGATAGAGAACAAATTATAAACTCAAAACAAGTGACAGGAAGTTAATAATACATGCTTATTATAATATTGTTCATACTGGCATGATTACCCTATTCCGATACACAAGTGTGCCAAAATGGAATTCTACAAAGTCCAACATGATGCAGCTACACATGTTTTCTATTTGGACATGTATATCTATCTATACTTCCTACTTCCAGGTGTGACGAATTTAAGGTCAGTGGGCCTTTTGGCTATTTAGATCCAACTTAGTAACAAAGTCTTTTTGGTCAATGTAGAGTTGAATAATGGGATGATCTTTTATTGAAGGGGGAGTTACATATATATAGGAGAGGCTAACTCCTCTCACTATTATTATAGCCAATGTGGGACTAAAGCTTAAGAATAGCATTCCCTCCTCTTACAATTGTCTTTTCAATTTATGAAGTGCTCCATTGTGCTTGATGTTCCTCTTGTTTTTGGTGTCCCCCCCTACAGTTTCTTCTCCATCTCAGTCTACTGGTGAGAAACCAACTTTGCTGTTTTATTCCTTCATAGTCTATATAGGCTATATATGTTATAAGTACAGACTACATAGTACATACACAACAGAGGTGCAAATACAGATATATCAGAAAAAGGACCTTAGCAACTTTATATATGAGGACATTGATTATAAGGGTCCTAAGGGAGCGTATCATGTATGTAACCTAATTTGATGTAAGATTAGTTCATTACTAATATTTAGCCCCCCCCCCCCCCCCCCCCCCCCCCACCCCCCACCCACACACACACACACACACACAAAAAAAAATAATAATAATAATAATAACAAGAAGCTACATGTGAGATTATGAAAAAACTCAACTGCAACAAATTGGCATTGATATTGTATATTAGATACCCTTAATATCTCAAGTGTGTATCCACTTAAGATATGAGTTTACAAATATACTTATCATGTTTCATACTTCTCGTCTTGTTGTACTTCCTAGACATAAACAAACCATATGCAACATACATAAGATGGTAAACTCTAGAATGCAAAAAATCTTGTTCTGGCCACAGGATTTAACCACATACAATCTTCAGTATTCTGAATATAATGTTCAACAGAATATATATATATATATATATATATATATATATATATATATATATATATATATATATATATATATGGCACCCAAAATAATATAGAACAAGATTATCACTGAGTTGCTGCATATATTATCATCCCACCACCCATTATAACTAGCTTAACAATAGCCAGAACATTATTACTGTGTGACATATTATTAATAAGTAGAAGACATCCAACCTTTTCGTTGGACTAGAAGACTTTTTGTACTCCAAGAACTCCGAATATATCCATGCAGTGAAAACGGGAATGACACCAAGCAAAAAAGAGACCTGCAACAGAAACAAAGGTCACCGAACCAAACACGAATAAATAGTATATAGTAAGAGGTGGGGATGCCGTTCCCCTTGATATTTCGCTTAACGTGCCATGGATACGAATGCAGATTGGACCATCTTACCTGCTACCTCATCTTGTAGACGCTTTATATTCTTATTAGGGGGTTATGGAGGGTGCTCCTTGGTTGCATGTAGTTGAAATACAGGAGCAAAAAGGTAGGTCTAGCTACTCACACCAATTGGATCTAGGTTTTATGGCAAGGACTTTTCTTGCTCATGGATGCCTTGGTTAGGAACACATTTGTCTGGTTCGTGGTCGGCTTTGATACACGGGATACGTGGCGTGTTGTTTTTTGTTGACATGCGGTACGAAGAGATAGTAGGCTCAAGTAATCAGTATCCTATTGGGGGTTTGGGCTTGCTCAAGAAAAGGGTGGCATTTGAACGTATATTTGCATCTTTTAGGGAAGAAAGGGGAAAAATCAAATGGCTTGAGGTGTGAACCGATTTTGTACTAGATGAATTTCACTTTCCAACCAAAAAGGAAATGAAAAGGAGTCTGAACCGATTCCCCCAATTGCTGCTACCCGTGGATCGTACAAAGTGCTATTTTTATTGTAGTTTTTCTTTTTCTTTTCTAAATACCATTTGATTTCTCTTGTTGTTGATATTGGTTTTGGCATATAGATTGATGAATGTACTAAAACCCCATGTTCCCTTCCTTACAGATGCATTCATATGCTCATACCATAGATCCTCGAAAATGCATTTTCCAGGAATAGAATAATGGATGTTATATTATGACGAGAGACATAAAGTAATCGGTAGATCTAATAAATGAATGAAATAAATGTTGAGCAATCGGTGGGGGTGAAGTAGGGAGGGAAGCAGACAGACCTGGCCAGGAGTGAGAGGGCCGGCGAACACCACCATTTTCTCTCTTCCTTCCTTCGTCGAATCGAGATCAGAAGAAGAAGAAGATCTCACGAATCCATCAAATGAAATCAAGAAAATAAGAATCGATCAATTCTAGGGATTTAGTGAGAGAGAGATAGAGAGGAGGAGGAGGAGGATTATAAATGGAAAGGAAGAGGAGATCTGAAGCAAAGAGAAGATATAGAGAGCAGTTGTTAGTCGGACGGCAGGTCGCAGTCGTGATTGGAGAAAATATTTTGGGTTTGTGTTTGGGTTTGGAGAAAGAAAAAGAGAGAGAGAGAGCGAGAGATGTTGGTTTTCTTTCCTTCCTTATTTTTGCTTTCTAGTTTCTTGACTTCTTCCAAGTCATATTTTCTCTCCTTTCTTTTGTCTAACTGACCCAATAAATATTAAAACATCTACCAACTAAGCATTACTCCTTTGTATATATTTTAGTAATACCACATCTGCACCATTATACAAAAATTCTGAATTATTATATGGGTACGTTATTGAGTGAGAGAGAGAGATTAGTTGATGATTTCTCTCTTATTATTTCACACTATTAGTACTGTTAGATCTGTGATGTGATAGACTGATATCATCACCACATTATCACCCACCTAATATGAGTGTGATGCTCTCTCTGCCTTTACACCCAGGCCTCGTTTGGTTCGCAGAATCTTCCAGTTGGAAAAGGAAAGTGATTACTTTCCTATGTTTGGGTGATCAAGGAATTGAGGAGGAAAGGAAAGTGATTCCCAATGGAAGGGAAATTAGGGGGGAAAGTGATTCCATCCATCCAAGGAAGGAATCACTTTCCCACATTGAGGTATTCACTTTCCTTTCCAAATTCCTTGGCATTGCCAAACATCGGAAAGGAAAATCAATAGGAATTAAAGTTTTCCAAAGGAAAGAAAATGACAAGGAATTGATTTCCTTTTCCTTCCATTCCGCGAACCAAACGAGGCCCCAAGTTAGCTTTGGTTTCCGATTCATTGTTTTGGCAGCTTCTGCTCTCTCTCCCTCACCAGCAGTCTCGACAGTTGTTTAGTAATAACTAAATATTACTCATCAAATAACTTTGCTAAAGGATTATCGAAAAGGTTTATGTTCTAGTGTATATTTATAAGGGGTACTAAATTATATTTAGTACTCCAACGTAGGCAGAATATTAAATCACAGACAATAACGTCTATTTCTTAGACCTGCTACAAGAAGAATTCGTACAGATTTTAGACACATCACAGTCTATGAATACATACAAGGCCAACAATTTCCATAGAATTTAGGTTTACTTAGGTCCATGTGAATATATATGAGTCAAAAAAATCAGCATCATAAGTCCTAAAATCCAATTCAAAGAATCCTGCGACACTCAGTATTTATCTGAAATCAAAAATTCCGATTTCCGAATACCAAATAGCTTATGGCTCCAAATGATTATACAACTAGAGGAGCGAAACGCATCCAGAACAGATAGTAGGTCCATGCCATAATAATAATAATAATAATAATAATAATAATAATAATAATAATAATAATAGGCAAGTTATTTAATTTTAGGACTGTTGTCAAAATTAACTGTCTACCCTTTTTGAAAAGTAGCAACACCCACACCAAGTCATAAATGATTTAATTTGGAATTGCTTATCATAGTTGTTGGTACATATTGGTCTGTAAATTAAATATTTAAAAAATTAATTCCATTTAAAACTAAGAAATAGAGTGCTCCTTCTGTTGGTTTTCTTGGAGGGTGTTTTTCCTGAGTCATCAGTGGGGTTCAGACCAATGATCGCAGGGTTTTTGTTGTGTTCATTTTTAATTTTTATTTCTTTGTTTTGTTTTGTTTTGTTTCTTTTATGCTAGCTCTACCAGGTAGTTTGTATTGCATAACTCAAAGTAACAATCAAAAAATAATAAAATAATCAAAATAGATAAACTAGAAAAATCGATGAAGTAGGAAACATACAAGTTAACTTGTTCCTTTACTTACATGTCCACTTATTCAAAGAATTTCACAAAGCTAGACAATTTTTTTTTAGCATTTTTGACTCCTTTCTCCCCAAGCTTCAAAATCTCCAAATCGTACACCCGTTCAACACCAACATAGTTGATGGTACTCAGGACCGGCCCTGAGCTGATGGAGGTCTGAGGCAAAACTTTCAAAATGGCCTCCATACATAATGTTAAAAAAAAGTGTAAATAAAAAAAAATTTGTTGTAGTCAAGATTTGAACCAAGTACCTCTTAAATACAAGTCTAACATTATAACCACTACACCACAATATTTTTTGTTAGAAATTGCACACGCTATTTACTAGTTCTATTGTAGATAGTTTCATGTTGGTGCCCTCTTTCGTCTGGGGGTCCTGGGCCGTCGTCCGGCCTGCCCTGGGCCAGAGCCGCCCCTGATGGTAATCCATGATAATCCTTTGTAGGGGTGAGCGTCGGTATAATCGATCGGTATTTGGTCGATTTTTTCGATATTTTTTTAAAAGCGGTATTTGAAAAATCAATACCAATATCGTACCATTTAGAATCGGTTGTTTCGGTTTTGATTAAATCGGTATTCGGTCGGTTTTTGTTCGGTATCGGTATTTTACCAATTAATATTTGATCAATTAACACACTTAATATTGTAGAACCTCTTAACCTATAATATATATATTTTTACTTTTTTTTAAGCATTAATTTTAAAGCCAAGTATCTACCAACCAAAAAATTAATCAAAATTATTAGAACAATATGTAACAAGTCACAAACACCTAAAAATGAGCTTAAAATATCAAACGCGGTCACTAAGTTTAATCTTTAGTATAATTTTAAGTAACCAAAATTCACTTCAGAATTCTATGAGAACACAAAAATATAAGCTCAAAAGATCAAAAACTCAATTCTTAGCATTCTTAACATAAATTCAAGTCCACTAAAATCAATTTCAAGTTCTTGGAAACCAACCAAAACAAAGATAAAAATAAAAATGAGTAGTATACAATTAATCATGAACAACATTAAAAAGTGTGTGTGTGTGTGTGTGTGAATCGGTTCGGTTCGGTATTTTCGGTATGGTATTACACTCAAACCGTTACCATTACCATTATACCGTAATTTAGTCGGTTCGGTAATTCGGTATCCGTACATAATTTCGGTTCAATTTTTCGGAATATTTTTAATCGGTATTCGGTCGGTTTTTTCGGTATCGGTCGGTATTTGCTCACCCCTAATCCTTTGTGATATTGATCATACATGATACATGTGAAGAAATCATGACAAAATAATGCACATAGTTCAACGATCATTGGAGACAACATGTATGTATATTAACCGTTTGAGCTTGATGATATGTTTTATTACTGGTGCTAATCTGTCGGTCAGATCAAATCGATACTTAGGTGGGTGTAAAATGTGACGGTTTTTTTTTGTGTGTGCATGCAACTGTTGGGGGTTAGTCCATTGCTATTCTACATGGGAAGAAATCATGTGTGTGTATTTCAATATTTGATTCATCATTTATTAACTTGTACATGTGGGGATGTGCATGATGGAGGGTTTTACAAGTGGATAAGGTTTAGACTAAGGGTGCAAAGTGGCATAGTTATTTACGCATTAGCAATGCGGTTGGCTGGTCATGGTTGACATTGCAGTTGGTTAGGCAAGGTGATAGGCGTACGAAATACGTTGCATGTGAATCTCGTCGAGTGTGTTACACTGATTGTTCAGATACATTAATTACTAACGTTTCAGGATTTACTCATATCTTTGTTATTGCCATTTATTGTCGAGCGTTTCAGAAGTTCAATTGAACCAAATGCAAGTAGGACTTGCTAGTTTCTGGGAACAACTCGATGAAGACGGTCGAATTTCACTTTAGGCGACGGTGACTTTGATCACCCGAGCATGTTAGCATCTCTCTATTGGTCTGTATTTGACTGCTCATAGTTATTTTTGTAGTTTATAATGCTCTTTAGCGGATTACTTTCGCTGCCTCTTTGTTTATCGAGCCATACTTGCTAACTTTAAACCCAGTTATGGTTAAATCTTCCTTGAGACTTGTACGAGATTTCCGAAATTCAACAACCGTATCTTATGAAGATGATAAGGGGAGATGTATATAACATTTTGTCATTTTGTCTATTACCCTTAAACACTTCTTGACTCATCAAATGATAGAATCTTACATGGTAATTATAACTGGATCATAATTAATTCTCCTACCCAGTGAGTTCAGAATCACAGGCCAAATGAAGATCCAGGCCCATGAAAAACCTGGACAGGATCGACTATGGGCCTATTCCTCAGTATATATATCTTAGTTAGACTATTAGGGGCCTAAGAGCATCTCCAACCCTATTGTGACTTTGGAAAAAAGTTAATGCCACATAGGAATGACAAAATTTTATTCAAAAGTTCTTCTCCAATGCAATTGTCAAGTCAATTGTGAAGCTTATGTGGCAAAAATTAAAGAAGACATTGTGAAGTTGATTGTCTTGTTCTAGACAATGCACTTGACAATGTCTTCTCTTCCATGTCATCAATTATGAATAAAAAATATTAGAAAAAAGAAAGAAGATGAGTAGTTGTCTTAAAAGTTGTCTTGGAAGTTGGAAAAAAATACTTTTTATTGTCTTCTCAATACTTTTGCAGAGAGTTTTTCTATCTCATTGTCTTTTGAGATATAATTTTGCCACATAAACAAGACATTGTCTTATGGCTCATGCCACATAGGAGTCACCTAAGACTCACAACACTTAACAAGACAATAGGGTTGGAGATGCTCTAACACCAGCACTTTATGAGCTTTAACTTGATTTACATTTTTTTTTAATGATAATTTCCAAAGAATTTGTTACTTAAATAATAAATTGAAGTTTTTTTTTTTTTTTTTTCTGTGAAAACATAAAATAATGCACCCACCACTGCCACCACCGTCATCACAACACCACTTGCATATATGCAGCTGCAGGTTTGACTTTATAAAAAGAGAGATCCACCGACAGCTGTCGATACGAAGGAAACAGTCTTCCGCGCAGCTTCTTAGAACAAGTAAACACCTTTCCTTCCTAGCTATAGGCTATAGAGCTGGCTCATCTCCATATTCAACAAGCAAGCATTTGCAAGCTCGCTCATTCTTCGATCTGAGTGGTAGGCTAGCTTGAATTAATCGACGCATGCAACTAGAATGGCGCCGAAGCGGAAGGTGCAAGGCGGCGACGTCCAGCTCCGCCAGCTCCGCCAGCTCCGCGACATCTTCAGCCGCTTCGACATGGACTCCGACGGCAGCCTGACCCACCTGGAGCTGGCCGCCCTCCTCCGGTCCCTGGGCCTGAAGCCCACAGGCGAGCAGATCCACGCCCTACTCTCGAACATGGACTCCAACGGCAACGGCTCCGTGGAGTTCGAGGAGCTCGCCGACACCATCGCCCCCATGATGAACGACGAGTCTCTCCTCAACCAGGAGCAGCTGCTCCACGTCTTCCGCACCTTCGACCGCGACGGCAACGGCTACATCTCTGCCGCCGAGCTGGCCCGCTCCATGGCGCGCATGGGCCAGCCCCTCACCTTCCTGGAGCTCACCGACATGATACGACAGGCGGACACGGACGGGGACGGACTCATCAGCTTCACTGAGTTCGCCACCGTCATGGCCAAGTCCGCCACCGACTTCCTCGGTCTCACGTCGGTCGATCGGTCGGTCCCACCCACGCACCTTATTACCAACCAGCTAGCTAGCTAACTAGCATGACATGATCGATGGATGGTGTACGTCATGGTGATCGATGTTGCTTATCACAATGTCGTCTGAGTGATCAACCTTGCATGTACGTACGTACGTTGTTTCACATTAATGTCAGCCATATTGGTGGTTTGTTTAATTTGTTGCATCCTGCATGCTTGTACAGACAGATCATGAATGAGATCTAAATCAGGCTGGCTTAGAAGAAGAAGAAGAATAGTTTTAAAGATGATTCTTTCTTTCTTTCTTCTTCTACTTTTTAATGATTCTTCTTGTACTTTTTAATGATTCTTACTTTCATTTATGCATATCCATCAGGGAGTAGTTAATTGGCTATTTTAGCATGTATGATGGATGACATTTGAAAGATGATCTACTTAGAGCATCATTAGTAGCTGGGACTCTCCAATGCAATTTGGAGCCCAAAATTTCAAAAAAAAAAAGAGATAAATATAGAATGGGTTGGGTTTGTATGAGAATAGTAGACAATTATAAAGTGAGCTCCGGTCCCAAAAATTGTGTGGTCAAAAATTAATGTAGGAAAAAAATAATATAAAGTTTAGAATCTATAAAGTTTGCCTCCAAATTGGAACTTACTATTCTACAAAACGAGTTTCTACAATCTAGAATCTAGAAATTGGGAGGCCCAACCCTTAGCACCCATGGATGAGTTGGGACCGAAATTGTAGAAATTGGGACTAGGGATGAGATTTATTATTCTACAAAATGAGCTCCTACATTCTAAATCTAGAATCTAGAAAATGGGATGGGCCTTCTTAATCAAACAATATAAAGATCAGTAGGAATTTAATTTTAACATGGCGCCCGGCCGGTAACAAAACAAACAAAATAAAGTGCAGACATTATAGCTAGCTTCAAACAATAATTCGTTCATTCATTAGATGGTACAAGACACAGCTCAGAACGAAGAAGAACAAAAGTTGAAAGTCCAAAATGAATGATTATACACAATATGGAATATCCTACGACAATTGAGAGTCCTGTATACCCAAAATAATACTCTCTCATTATTAGGTAGGCTTGGATCGAGTAACAAATAGGATTAAAAAAAAAAAAAAAAGGTGTCCAAAGTTTCTCCAACCAAAGGCAAACAAACAGGCCCTTACCTTAGCTAGCAGCCCATAGCTTTGTAAAATATTTTATAGACCTGACCCAGTCAGTCACTCCACCTTGGAGCTCTTATGGGTAGATTCCCGTAGAGATTCTGGACCCGACCCGACAACAGTCCCATCTTAAACTAGAATTTGCTGCTTTCTATTGCAATTCATCACAAGTGAGGGGAGGAGAGAGAGACACCTCAGGGTGTAACCCGGGCCGGTTCACCCTTGGACCAGCCCGAGCCCGCAGCTGGCCCAGCCCGCCCAAGCCCGCACCTAGTCCGGCCCGTTCTAACCCGAGTGCACTGTCGGTCCGGGCTGGGTTCACCAAACCGAGCCCAGGTCCGGCCCGGACCGGCCCGGTTGTTAATTATTTTATTTTATTTTTAGTACAAACGGTAGGTCCGGTCAGGCCCGCCCGGCTGAACCGGTTTTTGCTATTTTTTTTTTTTGAATATTTTTGAATCTTTGGCTCCCATTTACCAAAATACCTCCATTATATGACCGTTTAATAATCGTTTTAGGGGCTATTTTGATCATTTTGACCAAAATGACCAAAAATCCTCTACAACAACCCTATTTGGAGGATGGGCCTATAAATTTGTCATGAATCCTATTTTTCAAACACAAACAATTCAATCCGTCTCAAAAAAAAAAATCAAGATCACAAGAAAGTTTTAAGAAAGTTGTCCAAAAAATTCCGGCGATCTACGACTTCCCGATTAAGCAATTTCGACGATCTACAACTTCCTCTTTCTAATTGTTCCTTTTTTTTAATTTACATTTACGAAATAATTTTCTTTCCTCCATCTCTCTCATTTTTTGCGAAAAACTTAATTTTCGATTAATTTATTTTCCGGTATCCTCCATCTTTCGATTAAAAGAGGAGGGAAAAATAAAACAAAATAAAATTTAAAAAGAAAGTTTAAAAAATTAAATTAAAAAGAAACTTAAAAAGAATCAAATAACAAAACTAACTTCAAATTTAAAGAATATAAAAGAGGAGGAAAAAACATAACAAAATAGAAAATTAAATTAAATTAAATTAAATTAAAGGAAAACTTAACTTAAAATTTAAAAGAATATAAAGTTAAAAAAATTGTGAAAATCGAAAAAAGGAAAACAAAAAAAAAAAGAAATAAAACCGGACCGGCCCGAGATCGGCCCGTCTAAGCCCGCCCGCGAACCGGCCCAGCCCTACCCAAACTGGGTCACTGGGCCGGGCTGGGTTTCCTCTCCCCAGACCGGGCAGGCCTTGGCCCGGCCCGCTTATACCCTCGGTCCGGGCTGGGTCCGGACCAAGCCAGGTTGGGCCCGGTTCAAAAGGCAGCGGTCTGGCCCGGACCGGCCCGGGTCACAACTTGAGAGACACCCTAAGCTCCTCTGCCATGGTCGTCGGGTTCGGGGATTATACAACTTTGATTGATATTCGCATCAACTGTACTGAATCATTAGAATCTTATGAATTTGTTATCCACTGACTCTGACAGTATTGTTATGCTTACTTACTAAGGTTTGGGGATGCCATTTGTTTTTTATGTGAATCCTCTATGTTGTTTACTTTAGAGAGTTTAGTGCTGAAGATTGTAGTTTTGCAGTTTAGGGATCATAGGCTTCCTTTTATTCCTGGCCCATTGATATGATAGGGGGACACAGGCATTGGCATAATTTTTTCATCCTAAGCTATTGCTGTCTTCTTCAGCTTTGCCTTTTTTGACACCCATCTTATGTCCTGTTGTTTACAATTCTCCAACTTCAAATTTCCTACATATTATTAGGTAATTCGTAATTTGTGCGATGTTCTTATCTATATATATTTTTTGTTACATGGTTTCAGAAACTGGCTGATCTTTAAAATTCCCATCCTTCTTTTTGCATGCTGCTGACTGTTTTTTGTCTAGATTTATAGGTGAACATAGTCGGTAGCATAAAAACAAAATCAATTTTGACTGTAATTGTGGAATTCGTATACAGTGGAAGGCTAGCTAAGTACGTAAACTTGCTTTTGAACCAAATGAGTTCATGCAAGTACACGTCATTCGATGCATTTAACTGAACCTTCAATGAAATCATTAGGATATATCTGGCAGTTAATCTTGATATGGAAAATCACACGAGTTCATACTAATTTTTATTCTTATAGTTATTGTTGATAGACATACTCGTTGAGGCACGTGTTGATGTGAAGACAACTGATAAGGATGTTTAGTATCGCCTTCACGAAGAGAAGACCAAATCAGGTTAAGCGCACTTGCTATGCACAGTCTAGCCATATCAGACAGGCAAATGCATCGTACTTCACATCTAGTGACATTTCTGTTGAGAACTAATAAGGGACTTTAGTCCCACATCGGAAGTTGTATTGTGAAGAGGAGGTGTACTCTCTATAAGTAGTGGCAGGAGCCCATCAATAAAATTATCTGAGAAATTTCACTCATTTCAACTTGGTATCAGAACCAGGTTCCCAAATTTTTTGTTTTTTCCTCCTCCCTCCCTGACGCCAGTCCCCCCAAACCCCCCATCTACTATTCCAGCTCCTTCCCCCCCCCCCCCCCCCCGGACCTGCGGTGCAGCGCCCCGGACCTGACCTCCCTCCCTGACGCCAGCCCCCCCACCCCCCGATCCACTATTCCAGCTCCTCCCCCCCCCCCCCCCCCGGACCTGCGGTGCAGCGCCCCGGACCACCCCTCCCTCCCTGACGCCAGCCCTCTGTAGAAAATAATGGTTGAATGATTTTATTGATGGACTACTTCACTACTTATAGGGAGTCTAACTCCTCTACATATAACATATTCCGATGTGGGACTAAAAGTCCCTTATTGATTCTCAACACTCCCCCTCAAGATGGACGATAGATATTGATCATCCCCATCTTGTTACATAGCTTTGACAGACTTAATGAGCAAAGACCCTTAGTCAGACAGTCTGCAACTTGTTCTTCTGAGCGGACATGGTCAATCTTCAGTATCCCTTGTTCCAGCTTCTCCTTGATGAAGAATCGATCAATCTCGATGTGCTTCGTTCTGTCGTGCTGAACTGGATTGTTAGCTATACTGATTGCAGCTTGACTATCGCTCAGAAGACGCAATGGTGCTCCCTTATCCAGCTGCAACTCTGTCAGCAATGCTTTCACCCACAGCAACTCGGACACTCCCAGAGCCATTGCTCTGTATTCTGCTTCAGCTGTCGACCGTGCTACCACTGACTGTTTCTTGCTTCTCCATGAGACCAGATTTCCTCCTACAAAAACACAGTATCCCGTGGTAGACCTTCTGTCGTCTATGCAGCTCGTCCAGTCTGCATCACAGTATCCCTCAACTTCTATGCGTCCATTCTTCTTGAACCATAGCCCCTTTTTCGGCGTTCCTTTCAGATATCTCAAGATCTGAAATACTGCTTCCATATGACCCTTTCTTGGATCATGCATGTAGCGACTCACTACACTCACCGTAAATGAGATATCAGGACGAGTGTGTCCCAGATAAATCAATCTTCCTACAAGTCGTTGATATCTTTCACGATCAACTGGCTCTCCTGCTTCTGCTCCCAACTTGCACTTCTGGTCAATTGGAGTGACTGCTGCTTTGCATCCTAGCATCCCTGTCTCCTTCAGCAGATCTAGTGCGTATTTTCTCTGTGAGAGAACAATTCCATGTTCACCTTCACACACCTCGATACCTAGAAAGTACCTCATCGCTCCTAAATCCTTCACCTCAAACTCCTTCGCGAGTTTTGACTTCAGCTTAGTGATCTCGACTTCATCATCACCTGTGATCACTATATCATCCACATATACAGCAAGTATAGTGATGTGGCCTCTTGCATGCTGGAGGAAGACCGTATGATCTGCATTTGTTTGACGGTATCCCATGCCTGTAACAGCCTTTCTGAATCTGTCAAACCAGGCTCGAGGAGATTGCTTGAGCCCGTATAGCGACTTCTTCAGCTTACACACCTTTCCTTGCGACGTCCCTCCGTTTGATTCCGTCGCGTAGCATCCTGGCGGGAGCTCCATGTATACTTCTTCTTGCAGGTCCCCATGAAGAAATGCATTCTTCACATCCAGCTGGTACAGCTTCCATCAATAGTTTGCTGCAATGGAGACCAGAGTTCTCACGGTGCTCATTTTTGATACTGGGGCAAACGTCTCATCATAGTCTATGCCATATGACTGTGTGAATCCTTTTGCAACCAACCTCGCCTTGTATTGTTCGACCTTTCCTTCTGGCGTCTCTTTCACCGTGTACACCCTTTGCATCCCACAGCTTTCTTTCCTTTGGGTAATGGAACCAGCTCCCATGTCTTATTTTTCTCCAGTGCCCCAAGTTCTTCCATCATTGCAGCTTTCCACCTTGGATCTTTCTTTGCTTCCTGCCAACACTTGGGCAACGAAGTAGAATCTAACGATGCAATGAAGGCTCGATAATTCGAAGAAATGTTAGAATAAGACAAGAAGTTGGCAATGTCATGTTCGTAATCATCAAAACGAGCAGGAGCCTTACCCGCATTGATGCGAGAAGATCTCCTTAAGGGAGCAATAGGTGGTGGAGAGATCATACCATCCGAGTCGGAGAGATCCGTATCAGAATCCGAGTGATTCAGTGCGGGGGCAACATCTTCAGGAGTTGGAGCAGGAGTAGACGAGAGACTTGGTACAGTAGGCACAGGGCACGGCATAGGCACAGTACTGGACTTCTGTTGTCTCCTTCTGTAGACTTGGAGCTCCTTTTCCCTTGTCTGTTGCTCCTCCTGTGTAACATATGTATCTTCTTCTTCTTCATCATCTGTATCTGAGTCACTGTGCTCTCCCCCTTTCGTCCAGTTTTCTACAACCGGACACGGAACCGATCCGACGACCACATTTGGGCTTATTATCTCCCCCTCACATCGAACACCACCTGTGTTAGATGTGTCACCAAATGCTGAACCTTCATCCGAACCATAGTATGGTTCGAGTTCTCTGAATGTAACGTCCATGCTGACAAACATCTTCCGCTCGACTGGACTCCAACAGGCATATCCCTTCTGAGTCGCCGTGTAACCGACAAAGACACATTTAACTGCTCTAGGATCCAGTTTGCCAACGTCAGGCCGATTATCTTGGACAAAGCACACACATCCAAAAACTTTTGGTGGAACAGTGTATGTAGTTGCCCCAGGAAGCATCTCCAATGGTGTCTTTCAGTCCAATACTTGAGACGACATTCTGTTGATGAGATACGAGGCCGTCAAAATAGCCTGCCTCCATAAGTGCTTCGGGACATTCATAGCCAGCATCATCGTCCGTGCGACTTCCAGCAGGTGTCTGTTCTTTCGTTCAGACACACCATTTTGTGCCGGAGTATAAGCACATGAAGTTTGATGTAATATTCCATGGGTGGAAAAATACTCAGCAACCTGCTTATTAGTATACTCCGTCCCATTGTCAGACCGGAAACACTTAATTTTAGCGCCATATTGTGTTTCCACCTGACGAAGAAAGTCCCGAAAAGCCTCAAGGACGTCACTTTTATTCTTCAGAAGGTAGATCCACGTCACGCGGGTATAACAGTTAATGAAGGTGACGAACCATCGAAAACCATTAATTTCGGTTGTAGGACAAGGGCCCCATACGTCCGAATGTATCATGTCAAAAGCAGCTGAACTCCTATTCCCCGAGCTTACATACGAGCTTCTGGTATGTTTTCCCAACTCACAAGCATCACAAAATAACTTCTCTTTATCAGCCCTTTGATATAAGGACGGATACATTCGACTAAGAACTTGAAAAGAGGAATGACCGACACGCTGGTGGTGGAGTAGCAAGTCGGCTTCAACACTGCGACAGGAAGTTTCTGGTGGTGCGGCCGCTACCAAGGATGCCAATGCTTTGTCCAGTCCAGTCCTGTCTAAATACCACAGTCCCTTATGCCATGTGCCAGTCCCAAGTCGTCGTCCTGTCCCCTTCTCCTGAAAAGTCACCTTAGGAATGTCAAAGGAAACAGTACAGTTAAGATCAAGTATAATGGCACTAATGGATAAAAGATTGACAGGAAAAGATGGAGCATGTAAGACATTGGTTAGAGTGATGGAAGGGGTGCATGCGACAGTACCTGTACCCACTACAGGTCTGGATGTACCATCAGCGGTCTGAATATTCTTCGGCAATGGTAGATGAGTATATCCCTGAAACGCATCACGGGACCCCGTGACATGGCGAGATGCCCCAGAGTCCATAATCCATCCTGACTGATGGATAGAGGCAAGAGCACGTGCAGAATCATCGGTGCTGGTTTGGGCAAAGCAAGTGAGGTGATCTCCTGAGGATGAAGACGCCCAGGACAGTCGACCGAACCCAGCTTTGTGCCTCTCAACTTCTCAAGGAACTCCCGCTCAAGCGGGGTTATGGCAGCCAGTTGATTCTCTCCCCCTTTCTCCGCCAGATTTGCTTTGTGTCCGCCCCTTCTACCGGCATATCCTCCTCTACCACCACGCCGGCCTCCACGACCCCGTCCTCGATCAGTAGACTGATTGCGCAAGGGTTTTGGACAAAATCGGATGTAAGGTCCGGAGTCACCACAATTGTGACAAACACCACCCATAGATGGAGGTTGATTGAAGGCAGCAAGGGCATACTTTTCAACCGCGGCTGGCTCCCCCTGGGAGGAGCCCTTGTTGGGCATCAACTTCAGTCGAGCTTCTTCCTGTGTCATGACAGCTATAGCTTCTTCCAAGGTTGGGAGCGTGGGTTGGGAAAGGAGGATATTCCGTCGCTGCTCAAAGACAGGGTGTAGTCCCTTCAGGAATTTTATCATACGCTGCCGGAAAATATAAGCCAGGAACGTCTGAAAGTACTTTGCGAAGGCTGGTTCGACTTGTGCATCTTCCATTCCAAGAGGATCATAATGATCCAGATCAGACCAATACTTCTTCAACAGGGCCGCGTACTCAGAGATGGTACGGTCGTCTTGGGCCACCCTATCGAGTTCATCTTGCAGTTGAAAGACTCGCATAGGGTTGCCGAAGCCGGAGTACATATCTTTGAGAGTCTGCCATATATCATCAGCAGCCTCCATAGCCTCGACGTTGCCCGACACCTGGTCGATTAAAGAGGCAGTCAACCACCCAGCCACAACGTTGTTGACAATCTCCCACACAGCAAACTCCTTGGTGGAGTGATCGGCTGGCGCCTTGGCTTGGCTAGTGACATAGCCAACCAAGCCACGTCCCTTCAGTGTCCGTATTGTTTTCCATAAATAAATTTACTTTATTTATTTTGTATCTGAGAAAATTACAACTGTAGGAATCTAATCTAGAAGACGATTACTTTATCCCTTGGACGATGCGATGAAGAATACTCGAACTTTGAAGAACTTGGACAGCAACTGGGCAATCTCTCTGTTCTCTCTGAAATTGTCTGTAGTGTCTGATGAAGATGAAGAAACTCTTTTTTATAGAGTTCAGGATAACTGTCCTTAAGCATACGCTCAGGTAGTTACTTGACGTGTGCATAACTGCAGGGACGCGTGGCGAATTCTGATAGAGACACATTAGCGTGCGGTTAAAAGTAGTGGAGCATGTTCAGGAGAGATTGATGGCCTGGACGCCACGTTGCATAACTTCTAGAGAAGTGGATAATTGGTACAGGACACGTGAGAACGTGTGTTGACTGTAATCCTGGATATGGTTGCTGTAATACGCTGTCTCGTTGAAGGAGAGTTATACGCTGACTTGGATGATGTAGAAACAAAATAAAGCTGATACGCTCACTGGAGAAGAAAGAAGTCGTACGCTCACTTGATGAGGAAGGAGTCGTATAGACTTCATACGCTCACTGAAGAAGGAAGGGGTCGTATAGACTTCATACGCTCATATGAAGAAGGAAGGAGTCGTATAGACTTCATACGCTCAATGAAGGAGGGAGTCGTATAAACTTCATACGCTCACTGAAGAAGGAAGGGGTCGTATAGACTTCATACGCTCAATGAAGAAGGAAGGAGTCGTATAGACTTCATACGCTCAATGAAGGAGGGAGTCGTATAAACTTCATACGCTCACTGAAGAAATAGCCACGTGGCCATCATCAATATTCTCTGATAAGCCATATCTTCAAATAACTGTCAAAAGATTTTCTCGAGCGTCGTGACTGCAGATATGACGGCTGACAGACTGTCAAAACTGACAGTAATGATGGCTTTGCATTAATGATCTGCTGAGCTGTCCTCGTAAAAGACAAAACCAACTCTTCGAATACATATACGACGGTTGCTCTTTTCATGACAACTATCTTTGCACGAAAAGACGAGACGTCAGATTCATTCTTTATTTAATATATGCTGTGCTGCCACTTTAAGAAAAATAATAAAATATCCACTAAGCGTATGACTTTTGATGGCCTTGAGCGTAAGGATTAAAATGACAGCGTGTCATAATTTTCCACATCCTACAAGACCCCCTTCAAAGTTTTCGAACTTTATGAGTTTCAAAAGTTCGAAATTACTTTGAATAAAAAGTGGGAATGAGTCTTGACACGCTGGCATTAAATCTGTTTATGCAAAAAATGAATTTATTAAATGTCATGATGACTCTTCATTTTTCGAGACTGATTGAATCTGATTTATGAAGGAATATGAACCGCCAGCAAGCTTTGTTATATAAACTGAGAAAATTCAGCGGCTGAAGAAGAAGCACGAAAATTAGGTTTCTGTGCCTATGGTGACCCCACCTTTGGAGGCAAAGAACCGGAGCCCTTCGTTATCGAGTTCAAAGATGACCCCACGCAGTTAGCCAAGAATTTCTTGGGTTACTTCGGTCTGGACGACACCTCTACTTCTGATGGGCGGAGCCTCGCAGAGAAGCGTGAAATGCTCGCTGCTCTGTTGCACCGCATGGGGGTCCGAAGCGTAGAAGAGTTAGGCGTCAAACTTAGCCGCTCTGGAAAATAGAGCGTGACTTTGTTGCACCCCTTTCTTTCCCTCTCTTTTTTTTGTTTTGTAAGGCCATCAGTGCCTTTAATGAAATGAATATTCAAGAATTCTCTGTTTAGTATAATTTTGTGTTGAAAACTAACATGCACCAATGAATAACTGTAGATTACGCTGTAGGTTACGCTGTCTTCCAATGTTTGCAAGTTACGCTAGATAGCGTACATCAATGAATAGCATGCACCAATAAATAGCTGTAGGTTACGCTGTCTTCCAATGTTTGTAAGTTACGCTGGATAGCGTACATCAATGAATAGCATGCACCAATAAATAGCTGTAGGTTACGCTATCTTCCAATGTTGTGGAAAGCACTTTTTGAATATTTCCAAGGCTATGCTGGTTTCCAAAGTACACGTGGCACTCATTGCATATTTTATGAGCGTTATTTGTGGATCCTTCCCAAGAATAGGCTTGCGCTCCATACTTTAAAATAGACAGAAGAGTTTCACAGAACTCATTCCCATCTTCTTTTTCTTCTTCTCTTCTCTAAAAATGAACGTGAGATTTCACTCTCGAATCGGAAAGCAAAAGCTTCTAAATGTTCGAATTCTGAGCAATATGTCAGATATCAGTTTGCCAATTCTTAGCGTCAAACTTGAAGGTAAGTCCGGCATAATACATGTACTGTTTTTGCTGTTGAAAATAAGCTTTCTGTCTCTGAGCGTGCTTGACCAACCGGTACGTTTCATATGACATTTCTGTTGATTTAATTCTCTTCTTCATGCTGTTTTTCGCAGAAACTTGGCTAAAGATTTTCTTCAGAACTGGCATTGGTGATGTGGATGCTGTGGAGAATGTCCTTCTGACACCAACATCAGGGAGCTCATACGCTTTTGACGCGTACATCAGACAACTCAGAACTCTTCGTGGGATAGAAAGGTCTTCCTCAGATGGTAGGAAGAGCCTTTATACACGAGAGTTGGATGGTGGAGTCAACTCTACTACCGAGAAATCGGATAGTAGAGTTCCTTTCACGGGAGAACTAGGAATTGTATCCCAAGGTTTGGATACATTCCTGTCTTCCTTGAGGGGTTACCCCCATCCACCAATTGTATTGGCAGCACCACGACTTCGGGCTGCCATACTCTGTGGTTCTCCTCTCGTCTGAGAGAGAAGACCAGAGTTTGATTCCTGCTGATCTGGTCGTGACTGAGACCCAGACAGTCAGGAATTGTCACCAACAACGAACCTGACGGAGAAGGTCCGACGGAGAAGATCCAAAGAAGAAGATAGATCTCTATTCGGTTATCGTTGTGGTGTAGAATAAAAATCCAAAATTTGTAATAGATTTCCATTATGATTTGTAAGAAAGTCTAAGAAAATGTAATAGACTTTTTATAGTGAAATGGAAATGACAATTCTTCTATGCTCAATGATTTGTATTTGTGGATGAATTGTGGACATGATAGAGAATAAAATCATCTTTTCTGTTTTAGAGTATATAATATTATCAGAGGTATTATGGACATGATAATATATAAAAACTCGAAAGAAAATAGATTGATTTCTATGCAGAGGTCAAAACATGACAAATGAGTAAGTAGATTCGGAATTGATTCAGAGGTTATGAAAACATGATAAATAACGAATCCCCACTTGATAAATTGATAGAAGATTATGAACGAACGAACCGTTTAGGAAATGATGAACGGATGAACCGTCGAATGAATGTAATAAATGAACGGATGAACCGTCAAGTATTAATGAATGTATGAATCGTCGAATGAATGTGAGAAATGAATGGATGAACTGAATCCCGGGAAAGAATACGTCCCTTCGATCTTTGTAACCATATGCCTATAAATAGAGCATATATTTGAGTAGAAGAATCATATATCATCCTCTTTTATCCACAATGTCTTCTGAAAAGAATACAAAGAAGACTGAAGTCGTCTCTAAAGTTACTGAAGGTGCTAAAGAGCATCTTCCTCCGCAGAAGAAGGAAATGGGCGAAAGCTCATCTACTCCCAAGCCGCCAAAAGATATCCTCGACTTCCTGGTCGAACCAGGAGAAACTGAAGAAGAAGAAGCAATGAGGCTGGCTGTCTGTCAGTTCTTGGTGCGGTCAGGAAAAGATGTATTAAATTCTTTTGCTGATTATGTATGTGGCCCTTGTCCCAAGTATGAGAGGGATGACAGTGATCTTCCATGATGATGTACTTTTTTTTTCTTGAAGAATTTGTCAAAATAAACTCTGTTTAAAGAAACTTTGTTTACGATGTATCCTTCCCACTTTACATCAATTTTGCCTTTATTCACTGATCTTTAGACTCAGAAATCAAAAAGACTAAATATTTGAGATAGAAAATTCAGAGGTAATATGGACATGATTTTCTATACAAGATCTTTATTAAAACCACTGGGGATCTAATAAAACGAAATATCAAATTCTCTGGGAAGATGATACATGGTGGAATATCAATTTCCTCTGGGGATAACGATATCGAAATAACTTTTGTAAAGAAGGATTTTATATTTGCTGGGGAATGATGAAAATATTATACATAATATTTCTTTAAGAATTTGCCATTGATAGGCATCATCATGATTTTTCCATCCATAGAGGCAAGCTGGTATGCTCCGTTAGAGAAGACTTTGTTCACTACGAATGGGCCTTCCCATTTCGCATCAAATTTGCCTTTGTTCATATGTGTCATGGTCATAGGACGTCTGACAGTAAGGACCAGTTCTCCCTTTTGATATGCTCTGATTTTGACTTTCCGGTTAAAAGCTTTGGAGATTCGGGCCTGATACAGCTCGATATTTTGTTGAGCATATAATCGTTTTTCATCTAGAGCTTCCAACTCTTGAAGTCGAAGACGATCATTATTTTCTGTTGTCAGTTCATTGGAGATTGCAATTCTCAGAGAAGGAATCTGGATCTCAAGGGGAAGAACAGCTTCACACCCATATACTAAAGAGAAAGGTGTACATCCAGTCGCATTGCGAACTGTGGTGCGGTAGGCCCATAAACATTCACCAAGCTTCTCGCTCCAGTTGCGTTTGTTGGAAGAAACGAACTTTTTCAAGAGTTTGATGATTGTTTTATTGAAAGCTTCTGCCAATCCATTGGCTGCTGGATTATATGCTGTAGAAGCTAAATTATTAATCCGATGATCGTCGCAGAATCGAGTAAATTTCTGACTGACGAACTGGGGTCCGTTATCATGGATAATATGCCGAGGAACACTAAATCGATAGATAACATGATGTTTGACGAAGTTGATAACACTAGAAGTTTTAACTTCAGATAACGGGATTGCTTCAGCCCATTTGGAAAAGTAATCGGTTATTGCTAAAATAAACCGATGTCCTTTTGATGATGGTGGGTTGATGGGACCAATGACGTCCATGCCCCAAGCTTCAAAGGGCCATGATGCCGCTGTTGGATGTAAGAACTCTGACGGTTGATGAATAAAGTCTGCATGAATTTGACAGGCTTTACATTTCTGAGCATATTGAATAGCGTCAGCCACCATCGTGGGCCAATAATAACCCATACGTCGGATACGATCTTGAAGTTTAGGACCTGGTTGATGAGCTCCGCAAACACCATCATGTGCTTCACGAATTATCTGTTGTGTTTCTTCACCGGCAATGCATCGGAGGAGAAGACCGTCGTAAGACCGACGATATAATGTTTTCGTCGTATGATTATAATAGAATCTGAGAGATCGACGTCGAATAGACGCTGCTTCACTCGGATTATCAGAAAGTATATCATACAAAGCAAAATCTATAAACGGGCGTCTCCAGTCTTCAATTATGGCTTCTGTTTCATTAGAAAAGACATATTCCATAGTAGAATCAGAGGAAGACGAGGGCATTTTGTCAAACTTTGATCCAGCATCAAGGTTGAAAGAATCTTTGTCTGGTTTGTGAGGAAAAGCCAAAGCCAAATTATTCTCAACACAGAATAGTTCTCGGTTATAAACCACTATTACTTGCTGACGTCTGATAGGTATAGCTAACACAGCGACAAGATTAGCTAAAGTATCAGCTTCTGCATTATAGGCTCGTCGAACATGTTCAATAAAGAAGTCTTCAAAAGATGAGGCTATAGAGAGTGCTGCTCGATGATAAGGTATCAAATCCTGATGACGAACTTCATACGTTCCTCTGATCTGATTGACAATAAGCTTGGAGTCTCCATAAACTTCCAAATATTGAATATCTAGATGTTTAGCAAGTTGAAAACCAATGAGTAATGCATTGTATTCGGCTACATTGTTTGAACATGATTGATCTAGAGAATAAGCCCTCTGAATAGTTAGTCCTTCTGGAGATACAAGAACAATCCCAACTCCAGCGATAATATTGCCGTTAGGACCTATTCTAGATGCTCCATCAAAGAATATACGCCAGGTAGGAATTTTTTCAGAAATCAGATTTGAATCCAAGACTTCATCAGGAATCTCATCATATAATTTAGAATCTTCTGGAATTGCATGAGCAGCCAAAAAATCAGCAAGAGCCTGTCCTTTAACCAACTTCTGAGGAATATAATGCATATCGTATTGAGCTAACAAGATTCCCTAATTAGCTAGTCTGGAGTTGAGAATACCAGATTTCTTCATCATAATCCTGATGGGATTCACTCTGGAAATGACATGAATCATTTGACCGATAATATAATATCGCGTTTTCTGAACAGCAAACATTAATGCTAAGCATTCTTTCTCGATTGGAGAATAACGCGGTTCAGCACCTGTCATTGTGCGACTGAGATAATAAATAGCCTGTTCATGGCCATCTTTATTTTTCTGGGCAAGTAATGCACCAAGAGAATGATCCATGGCTCGAACATATAGAAGAAATGGTATCCCCGAGACGGGAGGTACCAAAACTGGAGGGTTCATGAGATACTGTTTAATATCGTCAAATACTTTTTGACATTCTTCGTTCCAGACGAAAGATACACCTTTCTTCAGAAGTTTGTTGAATGGTCTGCAGCGTCCTGATAAGTTGGAAATGAATCTCCTGATATAAGCAATTCTTCCTTGAAATTCTCGTAGCTCTTTTAAGGTGCGTGGAGGACGCATCTCTTGAATGGCTTTGATCTTCTCGGGATCCACGTGTATACCTTTAGCGGTAATGACGTAGCCGAGAAATTTACCACTAGAGACGCCCAGGAAGGACTTAGTAGGGTTCATTTTAAGTTGATGCTGACGCATTAAATCAAAGATAGTCTTCAAATCTTGGATATGATCCTCCTTTCGTCGACTTTTGACTGTAATATCATCAACATAGCATTCGACTATTTTTCGGAGATGTTCGCGGAATATAGTGCTCATTGCTCGCTGATATGTTGCTCCTGCATTCTTGAGACCAAACGGCATCACTGTATAATAGTATGTACCGATCGGCGTTCTGAAGGAAGTTTGTTTTTCATCATCTGGGAACATTTTGATCTGGTTGTATCCCGAATACCCATCCATAAATGACATTCGTTCGAAACCACATGTATTGTCGATCATGACATCAGTAATTGGAAGAGGAAACTCGTCTTTAGGACAAGTCGCATTGAGATCGCGAAAGTCTATACAGACTCGGATCTTGCCAGTCTTTTTAAGGACAGGAACGATGTTAGCCACCCATTCAGGATGTTGTTCCTCTCGAATAAATCCAGAAGCCATAAGCTTGTTGACTTCAGCTTCAATTGCATCCATAATGTCTGGATGAAATTGTCGCTGTTGTTGTTTGACCGGTTTAGCATTTGGCATGATATTGAGTTTGTGCATTACAATCTTCGGATCTAGTCCTGGCATATCTTCGTAACTCCAGGCAAAGACATCGATATAATCACGAATAAGCTTGATCATGTCTTGCTTATCTGTTTCTGAAAGACTTTCACTGATGAATATTGGTTTAGGAGAACCTTCTTCACCAACATCAATTTGGATCAGTTTATCTTCGGTAGGAGGTTCTCTCTGCTCGAACCTGAATTCCCATTGATTATCTAATCTTTGAGCCCATTGTTCCGATTCGGGTGATATTTCAAAATCATCCTCATCTTCATCATTTTCCTGCGGGCCATCAACAGAGACCATATTGACGGACAAAATAGAACGATGAAGATCGCCAATACTCGTGTCAGAATCCCAAGAGAGAGAATCAGAAGACTCAGATCGTTCGTCTTCATCGGACTTTGAATCTTTATGGACTATGTTGATAAAGGAAGTAGGAGCAATGTAACCTAAACCACATTTTGTCCTTCCGTATTTTAATGGAGGAATTCGAACAGGCACTCTTCTTCCTTTTCCATTATTGAGACTGGTTCTAAAGTCATAACCCATATTCTTGATGATATTTTTGGATTGTTGACTGTAGCGACGCAGTTGTAACCTTCCAGTATCATCGTTTATGTCATCTTCTTCCAAGTTAGGAGGATTCTGGGGTCCTTTATAAAAGAAGATCGGATTTTCTCCCTTTTTTCTAGTAGGGACCACTAAGTATGATTTTTGTATGGATTCCAATGATACGTCTGTATGAAGAGTTTGAACAACCCCTATAGTTAATGACTCCAAGTTATCTAGCAATTATAAATAACTTTGTACATGATTACAGACATCAATATACTGCAAAGGAGATGCTTCATTAATATTAAATACTGTATTTACAACAGAAGGCTGAGCCTTATCAGACTTAGTCAAATTAATGACAAAAGGGTGAGAGGAAGAGCGATCAGAAGTTTTGTTTCGATTAAGATCGATAACAAAAGGCTCAGAAGAGGTGAGCTCCCTTGAAGAAGATCATGGATAAGTAGTACGTCCACTGACTGGAATGACTAAGTATCTGATCTAGCCTGAGAAGGTGGAGGGAGAGTAGTACGTCCACTGACAGGAATTATCAGTGAGCCTTGTGGAGCTTGGGAAGACGGTACAGTAGTACGTCCACTGACAGGAATTATCAGTGAACCTTGTGAAGCCTGAGCAGGTGATGAAGTAATACGTCCACTGACAGGAATTATCAGTGAGCCTTCTTCGGATGATCTAACAGACTGCGGAGGAGTGATACGCCCTTTTACAGGAATAACAAAAGTGCCAACTTTTGCTATCTCATCATCATTATCCATAGCTTGCAAGACTTTTGAGTATTCATCTTTGTACATGCGAGCGTCATTGAAGTAAGCTTCAACTCCTTTGAATGGATAGAGATCCGCAACTTCCTTTTGAACTTCTCCATTATCATCAACATATTTGAAACACTGATGAAGGGTCGAAGGAACGACATTATGTTCATGCAAGAATGGTCTTCCCAACAGAGCATTGTATGAGCATCCATGATTGTCGATGATGTAAAAAGTAACTTTAGTGCGAAGATCGCCTATTTGAAATTTGAGACGAATCTTGCCCAAAGGCTCACTTTTTCCTTGATTAAATCCCAAGATGGTAGTGATAGTGCTGGAAAGGCTATGTACAGGTATCTTCAGTGCGTCTAGCATAGCTTTTGGCATAATACTGAGAGCAGATCCTGGATCAATCAGGAGACGATCAACCTTCATAGAATCAATATATCCTGTATGATATAAAGGACGGTCATGTCGATTATCCTCTAGCAGCATATCGTCCTGCGTAAAGGTAATGTTTGGAATAAATTCCAATACATTATGGCAATGAAAAACAGGTTCTGTTTCCAATTTCTTGAGAAGAGTTAAGCAGGTTTCTGCTTGCAGCAGTGCTTCACTTAAAGTTTTTTGAGTCTCTTTAGAGAGGCGTAAGAGCTCGAAGATTGATAATTTAGCTGGGGTATTAGCTAGTTGAGCCAATATATCAAAATTATAAGGCTTTTCAAGTCCTGTAGGAGATGACTTCTTCAATGGTTTGTCGAAGCGGACTTGTTGTTTGCCTTTGTCAGCTGCTGTTGGTTTAGAAGGAACTGTCTCAACAGGAACATTTAAAGGCTCTTCAGTAGAGACTGGAGTTGAAGCTGTAACCGGAGAGACTTCAGAAGTTTCTTCAAGAACTTTAGCATAATCTTTCAGATATACTTTTCCTGACCGAGTTCCAGCATGAACTTCAACTTCAGATTCTGGTTCAAGGTCTATGGAAACCATGCTGCAATTCTTTATTTTGCTCTTGGTTCTTTTATGTTTGATGAGAGCTTCATTCCAGAAACCAAGGCCAACACGAGATTGATTATGTCTCATAGTGATGGCTAAAGGTGCTCGGAGTCCCTTGCCTGAGTTCAAACCCGGAGCAGTGACTAGATCATAACCCATCTTCGCCATCAATTCACGAGATTGTGAACTGTATAAATAAAAAGCAGGTTTGTACCTATCTTCAAATTGAGGTACAGATTTTATCTCCGTAGGGAGTGAATTTCCTGCTGAGATGAAAGTAGAGGTTAGATAAAAATCGGGTGTGAAACTAGAAGTCACATTGCATGACTTAGTCTTCCCGAGCTTCTTTTTAGATGAGGAAGTCTTCCGAGGAGAAGAGGAAGACGTTTCAAACTCCGTCATTAAATTCGGGTGAATCCACATGATCTCTCCCTTCTTAGTTGTGACAGGAACAAGTCCGTCATTCTGTGCTGGTGGGATGTTTATAACTTCGAGAGTTGCTTTGGGGATAGGAACAATCCCACTTTCCACCATTAAGGGAGGGAAGTCACCGAACTGCATTGAAATTACATTTGCTGTGACTGTTTTGTCTTTGGGTGTTAATGTCACAGCTCCTGATTTAATCATCTCTTGAATCTTCCCTTTTAATACATAGCAAGACCGGATTGTATGATCCAGCATTCTATGATATGGACAGTATTTTGGATGATCTGTCTTATTAGCTTCATCAGGCTTTTTAATTTCTGGCAATTGAATCTTATTACCTTTGAGTAAGCATTCAAAGATACCCTGAACATCATCATCGTCGAAAGAATATTCTTCCTTCGGCCGAGGAGATCTCTGTTGTTGATTTGTTGGAGCTGGAGTAGCTTGGGTAGTCTTTACCTCTTGACTACTGTTTTGGAGATTGACTTCAAGAGCTTCTTTTCCTTTGCGATTGTTGGGTCGAGTACTATTGCTAGCACTCTGATTTGATTCTTTGGGAGCCATTTGTACCCCCAGACCCTTGAAGGTCTCAGCACTGACCTCGGCAGCCTTGGCACTGACAATGAAAGAAGGCCAATCTTGGAACTGAGTGGACCCTGTCCACATGCTGATAATTGGTAAAAGATTCGACTTGCAAGTGTCGATGGTAACAGCATCGGGAGTTCCAAGAGGCATTTTGAGGGCTTTTCTTCTGAATCTTTCAATGAAGTCCTCAGTGGTTTCATTATTTTTCTGTTTAATTCTTATGAGGGCTGACATGGTCATATCGTTGAGCCCTTCATAGAATCGTTCAAGAAACATTTGCTTGAAACCGGCAAATGAGGTAATGCACCCATCAGGGAGACTTCTATACCATTCATAAGCCGTTCCTTTGAGACATCCAATGAACACCCGAGTAAGGAGGGCGTCACTTGGTTGCAGTTGATCAGTCATTACTTCAAAATGATTAATGAAATAACTTGGGGAGGTTGTCCCATCATAGAAAGAGATGGTC
This sequence comes from Iris pallida, assembly GCA_029216955.1. Classification (NCBI taxonomy): domain Eukaryota; kingdom Viridiplantae; phylum Streptophyta; class Magnoliopsida; order Asparagales; family Iridaceae; genus Iris; species Iris pallida. The sequence goes on along the minus strand of JANAVB010036615.1, from coordinate 693,407 downwards.
GGAGGTTTGTATTTTGGTGGATACGATACCTGCTTCCATTCTATCGGGTAAGGTTGCTTGATACCTAACCTTTGCAAACCATCCTTTTATTTGAATGCCTCGAATTGAGTTCGGAGATTCTTTAACTCTTCAGAAACAATTCCAGAAGATTGGGGAGTTGTAACTTATTGAGTGTAATTAGGAGGAGGGACTGCAGCATATGTACCACCCCCATCTCCAGACTGACTTGGAGTGGGTTGTTCAGGAACATTAGATTGTACCCCCGAAATAGTAGAGGGTTCCGGGTTTGGAACAACAGGAGTATTTAATATAACTGGAGGAGCTGTCTGTTGGACTTGCTGAGTTTGATGCTGAGATTGCATAAGAGTGTGCATAACATTCAACGTATCTGCCATAGCTCGCAACTGTTGTTCTAAGGAAGAAATCCTTTGTTCGTGAGCTTCGGTATTAGTTGAGGGTTCATGATCGCCCTCTGCCATGTAAGTGGTAATCATTCGAGGAATAGATGATGAAACAGTCTGTTCTGAATCATCACTGTGTGAATCAGTATCTTTTCCAGAGCTTTTTACAGGAGTTAATACTGGAAAATTGGACTCTCCAAGGAAGTCTTCTGTGATCTCCGGATTACCACTTGGATGAGAAAAAGAAGAGGCTCTGGTCAAGGCTCCGGTCCTGGATCGAGTGCCGAGATAAACACCATCTTCAGAGTCTGATATAGCATCAGACCGTATGCTACCCCCAATATTTCTGGAAAAGAGGTTCATCTTCATCCAACATTGGTTCATATTGAATCCGTTCGAAAACAGATTGTCTTTTTGGTGAACAACAATATTGAATTACAACTCGAGGTTGGAAGTTGCAACCATGTTTTTCATGGCAAATATGAGCAATATCATAGCCTGATGGAGTGTCAATTTTCTGTTTATTTTGCAAATATTCCCGGAGATCTGTAGGAACAGGTTGGGAAGTATTTGAAGATAGTTTCTGTATAGAAACTTGTCTTTTGTTCTTCTGTCTTCTTGGTTCCTGAGTGTATAAAGACTGATTAATTTGAGCCACATAGTTCTTGGCATATTCTGCATCAGGGTCTAATATACTTGTCTCAGTAGAACCGAACCGATTCTGATTAAGCTTATTACGAAGATCCGTAGGAGATTTGACTTTGATATCAGTCTTGGATACTTGTAATTTGCCTTTCTCAGACCGAGAAATTTTGAGAGAAGGAAGATGAGTATTATTCCGACTGGGAGTCGGTAATAATCCATCTTTGGAGGAATTAGCTAAAAGGCATTTTCCATTGTTTGATCTAGTAAGAGTACTAGTCAAATTAACTCCAGAGGTAAAGACCTTAGGAGTAGAGGAGTTGACTAAAGAGTCTTTCTCCTTGGTTGGCACAAGATGTGCAAGTTGAGGGGGAATCATTTGTATGTTCTGTGGAAGAGAACCCCCAATCTGATTTTGAGAAACAGTCAAAGGACTGTATTTGTTAGCATACGCTGACTTCAGTTTGGACTTCTGGTCATACGCTGCCATTTTATTAGCATACACTGGCTTTGGCTCAGTGTACACTGCCTGATGTTGGCTTTTGTATGCTGCCTTTGCCGTACGCTGCCCTTTGAATGCCATACGCTCAGAGTCATCAATGGCTAAAGAGCCGACTGCTGTCGTAAGAATAGAGGGAGAAGGGACCTTGACATGTCCAGAGATGGTTTTCCTTGTACACGCTGACTTGGTTAAAGAACCAACTTTGTCAGTGTGACTAGGAGAAGCCACTGTTGCCGTGTTCCGAGAAGCCGAAGTGTGCTTCATGGAAGTTGAAGACGTGTTCTTGTCAGCATGAGAAGTGACAGAAGCGTCTCGGACTGCTGCAGAAGACTTAGGGACATAGACGGAGTGTCCCTTCTTCTGGGCAGCAGGAAGAGCGGAGGAAGCAGTGCGGCCCTCCTTCGCCTTGAGCATTTTTTCATAAGCCGATTGGTCGAATTGTACAACCATCGTCTTCTTCGTCAAGCCGATCGACGAAGTATCGCATTGAGTTGTTGCTATCTCATTGGAGGAGACAGCTATCCCTAGCAGAGTCGCCAATTTGTTTTCCATAAATAAATTCACTTTATTTATTTTGTATCTGAGAAAATTACAAATGTAGGAATCTAATCTAGAAGACGATTACTTTATCCCTTGGACGATGCGATGAAGAATACTTGAACTTTGAAGAACTTGGACAGCAACTGGGCAATCTCTCTGTTCTCTCTGAAATTGTCTGTAGTGTCTGATGAAGATGAAGAAACTCTTTTTTATAGAGTTCAGGATAACTGTCCTTAAGCATACGCTCAGGTAGTTACTTGACGTGTGCATAACTGCAGGGACGCGTGGCGAATTCTGATGGAGACACATTAGCGTGCGGTTGAAAGTAGTGGAGCATGTTCAGGAGAGATTGATGGCCTGGACGCCACGTTGCATAACTTCTAGAGAAGTGGATAACTGGTACAGGACACGTGAGAACGTGTGTTGACTGTAATCCTGGATATGGTTGCTGTAATACGCTGCCTCGTTGAATGAGAGTTATACGCTGACTTGGATGATGTAGAAACAAAATAAAGCTGATACGCTTACTGGAGAAGAAAGAAGTCGTACGCTCACTTGATGAGGAAGGAGTCGTATAGACTTCATACGCTCACTGAAGAAGGAAGGGGTCGTATAGACTTCATACGCTCAATGAAGAAGAAAGGAGTCGTATAGACTTCATACGCTCAATGAAGGAGGGAGTCGTATAAACTTCATACGCTCACTGAAGAAGGAAGGGGTCGTATAGACTTCATACGCTCAATGAAGAAGGAAGGAGTCGTATAGACTTCATACGCTCAATGAAGGAGGGAGTCGTATAAACTTTATACGCTCACTGAAAAAATAGCCACGTGGCCATCATCAATCTTCTCTGATAAGCCATATCTTCAAATAACTGTCAAAATATTTTCTCGAGCATCGTGACTGCAGATATGACGGCTGACAGACTGTCAAAACTGACAGTAATGATGGCTTTGCATTAATGATCTGCTGAGCTGTCCTCGTAAAAGACAAAACCAACTCTTCGAATACATATACGACGGTTGCTCTTTTCATGATAACTATCTTTGCACGAAAAGATGAGACGTCAGATTCATTCTTCATTTAATATATGCTGTGCTGCCACTTTAAGAAGAAATAATAAAATATCCACTAAGCGTATGACTTTTGATGGCCTTGAGCGTAAGGATTAAAATGACAGCGTGTCATAATTTTCCACATCCTACACGCATCGCCTGCCGCGACCACTTCAAGTAGTTGGAAGTTCCTTCCAACTTCGTCTCCAGTTTCTCCAGCTTCCCCATTTTGTAAGGCGACGGATCCACATCAGTATGGATCACACGTGGGGTTACCTCGGTTAATCTCTTGGATAAGATATCATCAACCAAGGCCTTCATCTCATCGGCCGTCAGTTTGCCACTGATCGAATCCATGGCGTCTTCAACTGTGAACTCAATTCGTCGTCTTCTTCGTCGTCAGAGGCTGCAACTGACCCAACGTCTTCGTCGTCTTCGTCGTCGACGTCGTCTTCTTCAACGCCAGAGACTTTACTAATGCGCTACTAACTTGGCCAGCACCGGCGCGCACATGTAAAGCGAACACGTCAGGACACCAGAGAAGACATGATCAGTCTCTGCAAAGATCCCGATGTGAAAAAGGAATAACAAATAAATCATTTGTTAGTTCCAAACAGCGTAAGCACGGAACAGAGTTGGTGCAAATAAAGATTTGACAGCCGTCTCTATTCGAAATACGTCGTTTTTTTTGTTTGTTTTGTTAAAAGCTAGGGTTAGGGTTTGATGGGGCTGCTAGGTCTAGGGTTAGGGTATCCATGGCAAAAATCTAGGGTTAGGGTTAGGGTTTGATGGGGTCGGGGAGGGTCGGGGGGGGTCGGCGGGGGGGGGGGGTTCTGATCGGGTGGGGGGGGTCGGGAGGGGGGGTCTGCTGTGGTCGACCGGGGGGGTCGGGGGGGGGGGGGTCGGCGGGGAGGGGGGTTCTGGTCGGGTGGGTGGGCGGGTGGGAGGGGGGGTTCTGGTCGGGTGGTGGGGTCGGCGGGGAGGGGGGTTCTGGTCGGGTGGGGGGGGCGGGTGGGCGGGGGTTCGGCTAGGGGGGTCTGCTAGAGAGAAATTTTTTTTTGTGGAGAGAGAGGGAGAGAGAGTTATGGCTCTGATACCATGTAGAAAATAATGGTTGAATGATTTTATTGATGGACTACTTCACTATTTATAGGGAGTCTAGCTCCTCTACATATAACATATTCCGATGTGGGACTAAAAGTCCCTTATTGATTCTCAACACCCTCCTACCCCCGATCTACTATTCCAGCGCCCCCCCACCTGCCCCCCCCACCGGACCTGCCCCCCCCCACCTGCCCCCCCGGACCTGTCCCCCCTCGGACCTGTTGTGCAGCGCCCGCGGACCTGCCCCCCCCCCCCGGAACTGCTGTGCAGTGTCCCAATTTTTTATTTTTTTGCACCTTCTTTGGAAGTGCTTGCAAAAGTTCGATTATTTTCGCACAGCTCCTACTCGGAGTTCTAGAAATATCGATCATGCACGAAATCACGGTCCAATTGGTTATGCTTGCACTATCTACCCTCGTCATCATGATGCGGTTCTAATTGCTCGTATGCCTGAAGAATTTCTGTGAGGAGGCCACTTGTTGTCCCCCCTGGTCTCTATAGTTGATGACATAGACACCCGAGATCAGGACACCCAGCAGTTAGCAGTAGACGACGAGGACGACAACTAGCTAGGGATACAACAAGACCTCCCTACTCACAGTTGAAGACGCCATGGATTCTATCAGTGATAAACTGATGGCAGAAGAGATGAAGGCCCTGGTTGATGAGATCTTATCAAAGAGATTAACCGAGACAACCCCATGGGTGACCCATACTGATGTGGATCCGTCACCCTACAAAATAGAAAAGTTGGAAAAGCTGAAGACAAAGTTGGAAGGAACGTCCAACTACTTGAAATGGTCGAGGCAGGCGATGCGGACGCTGAAGGGACGTGGCTTGGTTGGCTATGTCAATGGCCAAACGAAGGCGCCATCCGATCCCTCCTCAAAGGAGTTTGCTATCTGGAAGATTGTCAACAACGTCGTAGCTGGGTGGTTGACAGCCTCCTTGACCGACCAGGTGTCGGGCACTGTCGAGGCGATGGAGGCTGCCGCTGATATATGGCGGACTTTGAAGGATATGTACTCAGGCTCGGGCAACCCTATGCGGGTCTTCCAACTTCATGATGAACTTGATAGGGTGGCCCAAGACGACCGTACCATCTCTGAGTACGCGGCCCTGTTGAAGAAGTACTGGTCTGATCTGGATCACTATGATTCTCTTGGGATGGAAGATGCACAAGTCGAACCGGCATTTGCGAAGTATTTTCAGACGTTCCTGGCTTATATTTCGCGACAGCGAATGATGAAGTTCCTAAAGGGGCTCAACCCTGTGTTTGAGCAGAGAAGGAATATTCTTCTGTCCCAACCCACGCTTCCAGCCTTGGAGGAAGCTATAGCGGTCATGACACAGGAAGAAGCTCGATTGAAGTTGATGCCCAACAAGGGTTCCTTCAAAGGGGACCAAGCCGCGGTTGAAAAGTCTGTCCTAGCTGCCTTCACTCAGCCTCCATCTGTGAGTGGTTTGTGCCACAACTGTGAGTTGGGAAAATATACCAGAAGCTCGTATATGAGCTCCGAAAATAGAAGTTTAGCTGCATTTGACATGATACATTCGGACGTATGGGACCCTTGTCCTACAACCGGTATTAACGGTTTTTGATGGTTCGTCACTTTTATTGATTGTTATACTCGCGTGACTTGGGTCTACCTTATGAAGAATAAAAGTGACGTCTTTGAGGCATTTCGAGATTTTCATCGCCGGATAGAAACACAATATGACACTAAAATTAAGTGCTTACGGTCTGACAATGGGACGGAGTATACTAATAAGAAGGTTGCTGAGTATCCACTCATAGAATACTACACCAAACTTCATGTGCCTATACACCGGTACAAAATGGTGTGGCCGAACGGAAGAACAGACACCTGCTGGAGGTCGCACGGACGATGATGCTGGCTATGTATGTCTCAAAACACTTATGGGGACAAGCTGTCTTGACGGCCTCTTATCTCATCAACAGAATGCCATCTCAGGTATTGGACTGGAAGACACCATTGAAAATGTTTACTGGTGTAACCACTTACACAGTTCCACCGAAAGTATTTGGGTGTGTGTATTTTGTCCAAGATAATAGGCCGGAAGTTGGTTGTAATGCCCCGCTCCGTGCGAGACATTTGGTTGGCTTGTTGGATGGGATCAGAATGTTGGACCGTGACTTATGTTGGAGATCAGGAGAATTGAGACCGATACAGTCTTTCTTAGCTGGCTAGACGGAATGGGTTTTGGAACGTGGCTCGCTGGTGGAGCTACGCTTAGTAGGATTAGAGCAGGAAGACCGTTATGTAAGGCAAGTGGAACTGTCCTCCTTCCTCCTTATTCCTGTATACTTAATAAATGGAATAACGTGATGCTATAAATATGTCCATAATGTCTCTTACCTTGAATGTTGAATAATTGTGATGCGATGCTTTAGTTGCTAAATCGATAGAGATGCATATGTTGAAAATCATTGAATGAATGACACATGAACTTTGAATTGTTGAACGAATCACACTCGAACTGCTAATGTAACATGATGCCTGAGAATGAATCAATAATGTCCCTTATGCTTAATGTTGATGAAATGAATGAATCGCTTAAATAATGAGATGCTGCATGAATGATACATGAGAAAAGAATTGGATATGCTATTGTTCCTATGAAATGAATGAAATGCTACAGGACCCTTCGAAATGAATGAATGCTGTTGTTCATCCTTAGAAGGAACGTAATAAGAAATGTTGCAACGAAACAAACAATGAGAATTGATGAGGCTTGGGATCGTTGAGATCACCAAATGAAATGATGGTAATGTTGGGAATGAATAAGTCATTGAACATGACTTGAATGAGATGAATGATGATGCACTGTTGTCTTTACTTCAATATTTTACCATGCATTTTATGTTCACGATTGAGTCGGACACGCATTCGTATGGTCATAGGACAACTCATGCATAAGAGACGGGGATATATTTCCTCGGACGGTACCCCGGGACGTTAGGGCGACCGATCCGGCCTAGGAGGAAACATTGGCGTGCCAGTGGGGGCACGGGTTTTGCGAGGCATCCTTTGGGGCTAGCTACCTTCTCTGGAGTCATCGTATTACCGATGAACACCTATATGGCAACGTCCGTATGGTTAAACACCAGTGACCATGTAGTCAGGATGCATGCTAATGAATGTTTTGTGCAGACAGAGTAAGTATATCTGCAAACCTGTATTTGATGCAGGTATGAGGGAGTTGGCTATCGGTAAGAAATCACTCAAATGTGATATACTCAATATATGTGTTGGTTTAACTTGCGTGCTTAATGTGCCAAGTAAATGATGCTCTGTGTAGCCTTTCAATATGAGAACCTGCTTAACATGTTAAATTCAGTATGCTAGAAAGATGCCTTACTATAAGCATTGCTCAAATATAACATACATGCTAAGTGATGCTTGAAGTGAGAACTGTCATAACATGTTTAAGATGTTAATGTTAACGATGCCTCAATGATGCCTTTGCATGACAACACCAAGAATGCTATAATGATATGTCCACATAAATATTGCTAAGAATATGTTTACATGCTTCACTATGATTATTGCCCATGAACTGTAAACTGATGCTAGGCCCCAAATAGAAAGATCATTCAAATAAATGCTTGTTTAAATGATTACTTAAATGTTGGTTTAGGCGAGTGGGTTGGATTTTGCTCGCCAGTACATAGATGATGTACTGACCCACGTTTTGTGGACAGGTGCTCGTGCTTGGGATGTTCTGCACACGATGATTGGCTTGATTGGTCCTGCGGCATCGAAGATTTGTTGGGCATACAGAAGCTCTCCTTGTACAAGATGATGTCTTTTGTTTATAAAGGGCATAATGTATGGAACATTATAATCAGTTGTACCAGTGAGTTGTAAGCCAAGTCGGTATATTGAGTTGTAATCTAATGTATCCAAGTATCAAATGTAAGCTATATAGCATTGTTCAGTTGACTTTCAGAATAAAGTGAGATGTGTTGTAAGTATTGTATTTCAATACAAGTCTTGTACTCTTCTTTAATTATCAATAAAGAGAATAAAGTTCTATATATCTCTGTGTGACTTCAAGTTATCCTTTTATCTCCGTTGCTATAAAAAAATGATGTACTTCTATTCAATAAGAAAGATTATCCTCATTAACTTCAATTTGTCTGCTTCTGCCGCTGCGATGTATTCCTATTTGAAGATTATCACTTATGTACCATCTTTGCCTTGTACAAGTACAATACCAGACTTGTACGGCATCACGCCCAAACGAGGACGATCGATTCCAAGAGATAAAATATGTGATTAAATGACTCTACGAATCAGGACGTGACAAATTGGTATCAGAGCACGGCTTTACGTCCTTGGTCTCTTTTTTGATTCATTTCAAATCAAAGTTGCATCGACGATTAACCAAAGTTGCTTCGGCGATCACTCAACGTTGCTTCCGAGATTAAATCAAAGATGGCTTCCGCGATTATGCTGTCATTGTTCTGCAATCATCCTATGTTGTTTGTGTCTGAAAGTTCGTTGACCCTCTTGGCTGCTCACTGGATGTTCCATACAATAAGTCTATATACATTGCGATGCCCTTGAATGAATGATTGTTGTTGGTTTGGACATAAATAACCAACAATGACTCGATGCCATAGTATGCTATAGTATGAATGCTGCTTGGAATTGTGGGAATAAAAAAAAGTGGCTATGTATGCTATAACAAGTTGAGAATTGCATGTGATGTTGGAAAAGAATTGGGAATGAAATAATTGATGGATGAGTTCGACATAACTGGTGAGTCGACTCAGGGGTGATGGCTAGTGCTTTTGAGACCCTAAGAATATTGGCTTGTGATATTGAGACCCCGAGATGTTGGCTAAGTGTTGTGATCATTATAGATCATGAAAGTCCGGAGTAGAATTGAGTTGGTATTGTTTAAGGATGGCTTCGTCTCTGAGTGGTATATTGCCTCTACCACCTCAGGACGAGATGTATGTTGACCCTTTTTCATAGGATATCAATGAGACTATCTGTGGGTACTGGACAGTACCGAGACTTAGCTGGGAGTCATGTATTGTTACTTGAGGACTCGAGTGCCCCTTGACGGTAATGTTATGCTGGGAAGCAAGAGTTCTAGAAATTGTAACTGAATGGCTTAGTTAGAATTTTTTTTTAGTCGAGTGATGACTCAGACTAGTAAGACAGCTAGTATGCTATGGGTAAATGGATTTGGCTAGAGAATGTTGTGGCTTAGAACATCTGAATGTTGACTTCAATTGGTTGGATGTAAATCAAATGTGGCTAATACAAAGTTGGTTGCATAGTTGAAAGTTTTAGAAATATTGTCGGTGAACCAAAGAAATATTAGAGATCTGTGCCTTGACCCTAAGGTGTAATAGATGTAAATCCATCTTAATCACCAAAGGATAGTCGTTGCATATGTGCATGTATGCTGAGAAGTTGAATTGTACCAAAAAAGTAACAAGTAGCAAACCGGAATATTTGTGTTGAATAGAGGATGGTTAATTGATGCATGAATTGTCGGATTGAATTGAATAAACTACTCGACCTTTGCTACATGAGATTTAAGAATCCGTAAGAGAGTTTGATGAATGAGAAAACGAATGGGATTAAGAAATTTCAAACGTGTTGGATAATGTCGGTATATATGATTGTTGGTTGGGGATATAGATGGCTGGCTTATGACTTAGTGGTATGACTTATCATACAGATCGAATAGTATGATTCCATATTTATGTTAAGACTATCAGAATCGATGACCCTTGAATAGTAGCCTTGGCTTATGGGTTCTTGTGGGTACAAAGGAATTGGAATAGAAATTGAATTGCTGGGAATTTACTTGATGGATTATTAGAGATGAGAATCATATGTCGAGTTGGAATTGACCGTAATGTTGATATATCGATCTTAGTCGATCGTTGGGTAAGTCTAAGAATGAGCCTCTGTGGGAATTATTTCCTTGAGGAAGAACCTGGATAGATAGATTTGACCCTAACGACCAGTTGATGACTTGCCATTGTTGGCATAGCCGACAATGGCGGTTAGCATTCTGACTGAGATGATACCCATAGGTTTGGATAGAGTTCCTTAGAACTATCGGTTGCTTGTTGTCCCTAAGAATAAGGAATTAGTATGACCCTAGTAGCTGTCCACTCTAGGGAAGTCACCTGAATGATTAAGTTTAGCTGTCAGTGTAGCTAACCTTAGAGATTGACTGAATAATAGGTGACCATTGGAGACCCATAGTATAACCTTGTGGCATGGGACGAGAGATGGTGATGAGTACGACCTAAGAATGATATGTTGTAATTAGTATATGCTTCAATATGAACCTTAGAGATGTTTGACCCTTGAGGATTATGTGTCGGCCTATAGCGGGACTAGAATTGTGGGATGAGACTTGAGTTGTATTGTCACCCTCATTTCTCGTATTTCCCGTATTTCGTATTTATACTCGTATCTGGATTTTGGCATGTATTTTTATTTTTCTCAACTTGTGGAATTTCGTATTTCTCGTATTTTGGGTTTTGACTTGGCTCAGTTTTAATTGGCTTGGGTTGGTTTGGTTCGGTTTTATGCATATTGGAACACCTTAGCCTATGCTCCACCCCCAACACACCACATCCCACCCTCTTTATAATCCCCACCTAACACTCTTTCTTTATTACTCCCTCCATTAATTTTTCTTCTTCTTCTTCCTTCCTCCACACAACACCAACACCCATAGGCAAGTGCATCTTGCCACTACATGAGAACCCTCTTTTATTTGTCCATTTGCTAGATTAGGACATGGTGATCAACATTAGTTCTGGGCATTTTGTGATTTGGAGTCTCCATTGTTCTAGATCTAAGTCTTCCAATTTTCAGATTTTTGCATGTTTTGATCTATTTTAGTTGGTTTTCTATGAGTTTTGATGTTTCCATGTGGAAGAGTATTCAATTCCACCCAAATTGGAACTTTGGAAATCCGGATTTGGAGTTTGGAGGGCCAAGTTATGATGCTGTGTAGCCTTGAGTTCAACTATGGTGTTCTTGCTGTTTGGAGAAGACAGTGAACAGTGTGCAGAGCTGTTTAGCTTACGCACACTGAGCTGCACGCGCTCTTTAGCGTGCGTATGCAGACTTGGGTACGCTTCCTGTTAGAAGCGTGTCTCCTTGAGCGTGCGTGACATTTTACCTACGCTGCTCCCTGTAGCGTGCGTGACTTTTCACCTACGCTGCTCTCTCAGCGTGCGTGACTTTTCACCTACGCTGCTCCCTGTAGCGTGTGTGACTTTTTCACCTACGCTGCTCTCTCAGCGTGCGTGACTTTTCACCTACGTTGCTCCCTGTAGCGTGCGTGACTTTTCACCTACGCTGCTCTCTCAGCGTACGTGACTTTTCACCTACGCTGCTCTCTCAGCGTGCGTGACTTTTCACCTACGCTGCTCTCTCAGCGTGCGTGACTTTTCACCTACGCTGCTCTCTGTAGCGTGCGTGACTTTTCACCTACGCTGCTCTCTGTAGCGTGCGTGACTTTTGTTCGTACGCAGCCCTCATGCGTGCGTGACTTTTGAGCGTACGCAGCTCTCTTGACCCTTTGCTTAACCCCTTGGCCCTTGGAGTTTTGGTTTTATTTCTTTAAGCTTGGCTTTTCTATAGCCCTGTATATTGATATTTTATTAGATATTTTACGTCCATTTTATATCCTTATGCCTTTTGTCATGAACTTGATTTTACTTAATATGTTTGGAATGACTATTGTACATGGCATGGTATGACAAGGAACTAGCATAACACGACAGTGACCCGTAGTGGTGCACTCCTGACATGACCAACCTGACATGATAGTGGTCCGTCGTGGCGCACTCCTGACAAGTACCCTGACATGATTTATCCTAATACTGTTGCAACGGCTAACACGACTTGACAAGAATAAGTGGCCTGGACACCGTGGGTGAATGTGTTTGTACAAATGAACCTGTCTTGTCTTGCATCATGTCTAGGACATGAATCCCTGGTTTCCCACGGTCAGGGATTCATACTGAATATGGCTAGGATTAATGACTAGATTAATCAAATAGTTCATGGAGAATTTCCCAGTTACCCGTTGCCCCTTTGGTTTCGGCCTTATATATATACATACTTGGGATTTGTTGCTATCCGTCGAGATGAGCGCACTTCCAGCCCGCCGTTGAGTGTGGTATCTTAGGACACATGTATCTTACTACAGTGTGTCTGCTATATCCTGCTATCTTTTCCTTTTCTTGCTGGGATCACTCAGGTAGTAACAAACAGGTAACAGGACTTGGAATTCTCACTGCATCTTGTTAGTAACTAGGCTTGTGATAACCCTAGTTAGTTAAAGTAGCAAGCCGTACTTATTGCTTGGCCGTGGTTGATTGTATGAGAATAACCTGTCTAGTCTTGTCTTGATTCCTGCATAAGAATTACTACCTGTCATGATTTTCTTATATCTTGTCGATAAATGGTGGGAGAATCCAAGTTCCGTTCAGACGAAGGGTTACAACCCCGGTCCTTGTTTGGTTTACGGGTTGTAACCTGGTTATCTGAATAGTCCCATGGTTATCTCATCGTATATCACCTGTTATGTTTTTTTCCCTTAATTTCTGTCTTTATTACCTTATATTATTGTGCTAATTGCTGGCTTTTGTTCTTATTTCGTGGCCTCCTTTGTGGCACTTGCTCTTTCTGGGGTCTGACCCAGCTGGTTTTGTATGGCCAGATACCGGAGCAGCAGCAAAGGATCTACCTGCTTTCCAGCCCGATGGTGAACACCAGGCGTAACCAGGGCAACGAGTGGGTTTCTTTTGTTCTCCCACTCTATTGTACATTATTCTTTTGAGGCGTTTAGCCGCCGAGCAAGTATTAGCTCGTTTGCAACTTTATTTACTGTCTGTCTTCGGGCTGTAATCATGATTGGCAACTCGAGGTTGATCATGTATGACTTAACTCTTGCTAGTCCTTATATTTTGTACGACTAGCTTCATGATCATCTGGATATGTAATGTTTGGGACGCCTTACAATTGTATATTTGGTGATCTGATATCTTGTGACTATTATTAGTTGGTTGTGATTGAGACAATAGGATAATTTATGACCTTAAGAGACTGATGGCTTGTAGATAAACCCTCATATTTCTAGACAGCCGTGACCGTATAGTGAGATGGATTCCATTTCATTATACGTAGCTGGCTGTGTCCGCCCCCGCTCTCCAGTATTCTGGTTCTGGGGCGTGACATGTATGTATCGAGTAGTGAATTATTCCATGAGATGGAATTGACTGCTCATGACGGGAATGTTGGATAGGTATCTATAGTCGGGTAGCTGGGTTAACCTTGACTGTTGCATAGAATTATACCCTGACTCGGGTAATCGATAGTTGGTGATGTCGGATTGTATCTTTTAGAAAAGATGAATTGTCTCGGTGAAAAATATTGTTGGATTTGGGAAGGAATATGATTGCATGTTGTGAACGCTTGATATGGTTGGCTCTAAGTCAGACCCTTGACCGAATATTAAAAATATTGTGCTTGGATAGAGAGCTTACCCGAGTTGCCCCTGATGTTAAGTGTTGTGGCCTGGAAGATAGTGATTGTGGCAAAGTGAATGAAGTAATAAGTCAATTGAAGGGATGCTAGGTCGAATTTAGAAAAGAGAGTTATATCATGGCTGATCGAATCGTACTAACATGGAAGTTGGCTGAAGTGCATATGTTTTGGGGACGCCTAAAATATGTGTATGGATCCAGCCGAAGTGATAGGTTGCGACTGAGATAACATTATGGGAATAATTTATCGCACTAGCACGGACTTTGGCTGAAATGCATATGTTTTGGGGACGCCTGAAATATGTGTATGGATCCAAACGAAGTGATGTGTTGCGACCAAGATAGAATGCAAGGAAAATGTTGGTGAATCAATGAGAAGTTGCAAGTATTTGGAAAAGAGAAGATGGATTAAATCGTTGATGGATTAAAATGATACAGTTGGATAGCTATTTTAAAATGACCGAGTGGGATGAAATGAATATTGAATTGAAGCTGAATGAGTAACTCATTGTGATTAAGTGAATCTAGTAGATGAGTTGTTTTCTTAAGTTTCGAGGACGAAACTTTTTCTGAGTGGTATATTATGTAATGTCCCGCTCGACGTGAGGCATTTGGTTGGCTTGTTGAATGGGATCAGAATTGTCACGCCCCAGAACCAGAATACTGGAGAGCGGGGGCAGACATAGCCAGCTACGTGTAGTGAAATGGGATCCACTCTACTGTACGGTCACGGCTGTCTAGATATATGAGGATTTATCTACAAGCCATCAGTCTCTTAAGGTCAATAACAAGCCTAGTGTCTCAATCACAAGCAAGTAAACAGAGTTACAAGATGTAAGATTACCAAATATACAATAGTAAGGCGTCCCAAATATTACATATTCAGCTGATCATGAAGCTAGTCGTTACAAAATGTGAAGACTAGCAAGAGTTTTAGTCATACATGATCAACCCTAGGGTGTCAATCATGTTACAGCCCGTAGGCAGACAGCAAATAAAATGTACACGAGCTAACACTTGCTCGGCGGCTAAACGCCTCAAAAGAATAATTTTACAATAGAGTGGGAGAGCAAAAATAAACCCACTCGTTGCCCTGGTTACGCCTGGTGTTCACCATCGGGCTGGAAAGTCGGTGGATCCCTTGGTGCTGCTCTGGTATCTGGCCATACAAAACCAGCTGGGTCAGACCCCAGAAAGAGCAAGTGCCACAAAGGAGGCTTCACTTAGGAACTAAAACCAGCAATCAGCACAAGAGTAATAATATAAATAAAGATAACAATTAAGGAAAACAGGACAGGTGATATACGATGAGATAACCATGGGACTATTCAGATAGCCAGGTTACAACCCGTAAACCAAACAAGGACCGGGGTTGTAACCCTTCGTCTGAACCGAACTTGGTTTCTCCCACCATTTATCGGCAAGATGAAATAAGAAACAGGTCATGTGACAATCTTGTACATGATCAAGACAAGAATAGACTGGTAAACTTCATCCAACATTCACGGCCAAGCAATAAGTACGGCTTGATACTTTAACTAATTAGGGTTATCACAGACCTAGTTACTAGAAAAATGCAGTGAGATTATTCCACAGCCACAAGCCCTGCAGACCATCCAGGCTATCCGGACGCAATTAGAGTTGAAATCAAGTGGGTACATCGTCCAGGAAACGCATGTACCCTTAGGTGACTTAGAGGGTGCAACACATGACAGTGTGCTGGAAATGTGCCCTACTCGACGGCAGGCTACAGATCCCAAGTGGGGCGCCCAGATAACGGGATTGCCTGTAGCTGGGAAATCTCTTCATGACTACTGGATTTATTCTAGTTGTTAGCCTTAGTCGATTTCAGTGGGTACCCCTGACCGTGGTACTTAGGGATCCCCGTCCTAGACATGATGCAAGACAAGACGTGTTCATTTGTACAAGCACAATCGTCCACGGTGTCCAGGTCATTCAATCATGTCATGTCGTGTTACCCGTCGCAACAGCATTTCGAGAAATATTATGTCAGGTTTATCATGTCCAGTGTACTTTGTCAGGAGTGTGCCATGGCGGGCCACTATCAAGAATTATCATGCCAAGTTATCATGTCAAATTGTCAGGTCAAGTTTATCATGTCGGGAGTGCACCACGGCGGGTCACTATCAAGTCATGCCATATATCAAGGAGGGAAAAAACTTGAGCAAATTAAATAATACTATATATTCTTGAAGCCAAGGAGATACTCTAAAATTTTCATGTTGGGAGTGGAAAAAAATTCTGACCACAATTCACGCAAATAAGACATTTAAACAATCAAAGTGGGACCCTTGTGGTCCAAAAGTGGGAGAACAAACATGCGGTCAAAGAGAGTGGGAGTCCACCCATGCGGCCAACATAACAAAGAGGGCATAAAATCAAGTAAGACAAAAGATAGTGGAACTCACAATAATTGCAAGCTCCCACTTCAGCAAGCAAGTCAACTAAAAGAAGTTATGTGGGACCCCCACAATTAATGCAATAAGAAAAGGTATTCGTGAACCCTTTAATTAATGGTTCACGTGGCCAAAATATTAGATAGTAGAGGGGAGGGAGCCTATGCGGCTCACCTAGATTTCATGCAAATAATAATATTATTAAATGGCCAAGGGCCATGTGGCTCTGCATCTCCAGAATGCTTAATCCAAGCATTAAAGCATAAAACATAAAAATAGTAAGGACTTAATTGCATTAAGCAATAAAGTCAAGGACTTAATTGCATAAAAATTAAGTCTCCAGGATGCTTATGCGGCTCCAATGCATTAGTTGCATTCCTAGGGACTAAGGCCTAAAATATAAACTTTGGTGCCTTAAAATGCATAAAAGCCTAAAGTAATATATTAAGAATGTAAGCTTTAAAAGCTTATGCGGCTATGGTGTCTTTAGTCAAACATATAAAGACAAAATGCTTAATCCTAAGCATTAAGTATGAAATGACATTGAATTAATGTTTAAGGCATTTGGAATGAGACAACATCCAAGCCATATGCGGCTCTGTTGCTATAAAAAGCTTTAATTAAAGCTTAAGGCATTGAATCCTTAAGACATATAATATTTAAATATCAAGCACTAAAGCATTTGAATAGCTATGCGGCTCTCTGTTGCATTAGGAAAATGCATTGGAACAATGCATTAAATACATGCATTTAGAATAGACAATAAAATATTGTATGTATGAGATGCACGTGGGAATATTGTATGCAAAATATTGCATGCATATGCGGCTCACATGGGTGCTGATGTATTCCATTCTCAAATTCATTAAAATAGTGGTGCCTATGCGGCTCACTGATAGTATTGTATTAAATAATGCATGCAAAAGTAAGTGCTGGCTATTGCATTAATATGCCATGCGGCTGAGTGCAAAAATGTCCATGCGGCTCAGAAATTTCTCGTAGGTCAAAATTGGACCAAAGAAAATTCTCTGCAACCATGGGATCATCAACTTAGCAAAATATGCAAGTTTGATGGATCAAAATCCTGGGAACCAAAAAATACCACAAGCTAGATCTACGAAAATTTAACCATGGAAATGAAAAATGACAAGTACTAAAGTGGGTTAGAAACTCATAAGAAAAACAATGGAACAATAAAAATGGGGTTCCTCCATGAAGCAAGATGCACTTGCCTAAGCTCTCCACTCTCTCCTGGTAGGTGAAGAGCAAAGATGGAGAAGAAGAAATGAGTAATGAGTAATAATGGAAGAGAGAGAGTGGGATAGATATTTATGGTGAGAGTGGTGGTAGGTGGGAGTGGTTCTCCACATAAAACCCAACCAAGTCAAACCCACTAAACCGAACCAAACCAAGCCAATGCCATGCCATGATGAACCATGCAAATGCAATATGCAAAAAAAAAAATCCAAGGCTAACTAATTATGACAAACCAAAAATACGAGCCCGAAATACGTACACGTATTTCCAATACGTAATGCGGACTACGGGCATCACAACTCTACCCACCTTAAAAGAATTCCGTCCTCGGAATTTAATCAAGGGGCTAGAGTGGCAAGGACAAGCTATGCTAATCACAGGCAAGCTATACTAAACAATCAATCATGCAATCATGTATGTAAGCAAGGAAACCGAAGGCACGAGAAAGAGGAAAGATATCCTGCTAGGAACCTCTCTGCCGGTTCTGGATCTGAACTTGGACCTGGGCATACTGCTGGGGTCTTTGTAGCTGGAAGGCTAGGGCCTGAGGCGGCAATGGCCTCGGCAATGGATACTGCTGCTGCTGTTGGACTGGGGCCGGTCCCCTTACCGAGGGACTAGTCTGGGCTGATGACGAACTGGTCCTATTCGGACAGGATCCTATCTTGTGGTCCGGTGCTCCACAAGCCAAGCACAATCCCTGTGCTCTGCGACACTCCGAAATAACGTGTCCTGGCTTCCCACAATGAGTGCAGCCCATTGCGGAAGACTGCTTCGGCTTCTGTTGCTGAGGGGACGTGACCGACGTCACTGAGGCCGCCTGCCTCGGAGTTCCAATTGTTAAAGCCCTGACTGCCGGGGCTGGTGCTGTCGACTGGGTCATCTGGCCGTAAGATCGCTTCCGACCTCCGGTCCTGTCCACTATCCTGTGGGAGGTATACTCGTGCCTCCTGGCTGCTCTCAACACTGCATCAAAAGTCTGATGCTCAAACTGTTCCACTGCCAACAAAATCTCGAGGTGGAGCCCTTGCTGGAACCGCTGGGCTCTGTCAAACTCGGTCGCCATCAAGGTGGGAGCAAACCGACCGAGCCTCGAAAACTCGGCCGCATATCCGTCGACCGTTCTTCCTCCTTGTTTTAGATTGGTGAACCTGGTCTGTAGATCGTACCGAGCCACCGCATCGAAGTACTTAGTCTGGAATCTCTCTCTGAATACTGCCCATGGAATAGGGGCCAATAATCCCACGGCCTGTGCTGTCCACCAGCTGCGGGCAAGATCCAATAACTGCAGGCGCACCACGGCCACCTTCTCATCCTCGGGCGTCTTCGCTGCCTCTAGAATGACTTCAGTATCCTGGAGCCATGCGTCAGCAGCGATAGCATCTTCACTGCCATCGAAGAATGGAGGGTTCAGGCGCTTGAAACTGTTCGCTGCACTGTTCCTTGGATGACCGTCTCTGTTCAAAGCATCTGCCACTGCCTGTTGCAAGGCATCTCCTCGGCGATCTTGGGAAGCTAACAGTGTCCTGATGAGACCTACCAAAGTACCATCATCAGGCTCTGCAGGTTGAACTGGTGGCTCTGGATCCCCGGTAGGCATGACTCGAGAGGCTGCTCCAGAGTGCTGGACCTGATCTTCTGGTTGCTGCTGGTCCACGGGAGGTGATCCGCCTTGCAGATCGGCAGGTCCAGGTTCAATGCCACTGAAGAAGACGACATGGGAACAAAAAGGAAGGACCAGGAAAGATCAACGATTACAAGCATGTGATCAGGACAAGAATTTCAGGAATCAAGAGGATACGAGCAGAGATCAAGGGCGAGTACTGATTGAGACATCTATTCGGTAAACCCTCACATATCTTGATTTACAAGACCTGCATGGGCCACCACTTAAACCATGTCATGCCCCAGAACCAGAATACTGGAGAGCGGGGGCAGACATAGCCAGCTGCGTGTAGTGAAATGGGATCCACTCCACTATACGGCCACGGCTGTCTAGATATATGAGGGTTTACCTAAAAGCCATCAGTCTCTTAAGGTCAATAACAAGCCTAGTGTCTCAATCACAAGCAAGTAAACAGAGTTACAAGATGTAAGATCACCAAATATACAACAGTAAGGCGTCCCAAACATTACATATTCAGCTGATCATGAAGCTAGTCGTTACAAAATGTGAAGACTAGCAAGAGTTTTAGTCATACATGATCAACCCTAGGTTGTCAATCATGTTACAGCCCGTAGGCAGACATCAAATAAAATGTACACGAGCTAACACTTGCTCGGCGGCTAAACGCCTCAAAAGAATAATTTTACAATAGAGTGGAAGAGCAAAAATAAACCCACTCGTTGTCCTGGTTACGCCTGGTATTCACCATCGGGCTGGAAAGTCGGTGGATCCCTTGGTGCTGCTCTGGTATCTGGCCATACAAAACCAGCTGGGTCAGACCCCAGAAAGAGCAAGTGCCACAAAGGAGGCTTCACTTAGGAACTAAAACCAGCAATCAGCACAAGAGTAATAATATAAATAAAGATAACAATTAAGGAAAACAGGACAGGTGATATACGATGAGATAACCATGGGACTATTCAGATAACCAGGTTACAACCCGTAAACCAAACAAGGACCGGGGTTGTAACCCTTCGTCTGAACCGAACTTGGTTTCTCCCACCATTTATCGGCAAGATGAAATAAGAAACAGGTCATGTGACAATCTTGTACATGATCAAGACAAGAATAGACTGGTAAACTTCATCCAACATTCACGGCCAAGCAATAAGTACGGCTTGATACTTTAACTAACTAGGGTTATCACAGACCTAGTTACTAGAAAAATGTAGTGAGATTATTCCACAGCCACAAGCCCTGCAGACCATCCAGGCTATCCGGACGCAATTAGAGTTGAATTCAAGTGGGTACATCGTCCAGGAAACGCATGTACCCTTAGGTGACTTAGAGGGTGCAACACATGACAGTGTGCTGGAAATGTGCCCTACTCGACAGCAGGCTACAGATCCCAAGTGGGGCGCCCAGATAACGGGATTGCCTGTAGCTGGGAAATCTCTTCATGACTACTGGATTTATTCTAGTTGTTAGCCTTAGTCGATTTCAGTGGGTACCCCTGACCGTGGTACTCAGGGATCCCCGTCCTAGACATGATGTAAGACAAGACGTGTTCATTTGTACAAGCACAATCGTCCACGGTGTCCAGGTCATTCAATCATGTCATGTCGTGTTAGCCGTCGCAACAGCATTTCGAGAAATATCATGTCAGGTTTATCATGTCCAGTGTACTTTGTCAGGAGTGTGCCATGGCGGGCCACTATCAAGAATTATCATGCCAAGTTATCATGTCAAATTGTCAGGTCAAGTTTATCATGTCGGGAGTGCACCACGGCGGGTCACTATCAAGTCATGCCATATATCAAGGAGGGAAGAAACTTGAGCAAATTAAATAATACTATATATTCTTGAAGCCAAGGAGATACTCTAAAATTTTCATGTTGGGAGTGGGAAGAAATTCTGACCACAATTCACGCAAATAAGACATTTAAACAATCAAAGTGGGACCCTTGTGGTCCAAAAGTGGAAGAACAAACATGCGGTCAAAGAGAGTGGGAGTCCACCCATGCGGCCAACATAACAAAGAGGGCATAAAATCAAGTAAGACAAAAGATAGTGGAACTCACAATAATTGCAAGCTCCCACTTCAGCAAGCAAGTCAACTAAAAGAAGTTATGTGGGACCCCCACAATTAATGCAATAAGAAAAGGTATTCGTGAACCCTTTAATTAATGGTTCACGTGGCCAAAATATTAGATAGTAGAGGGGAGGGAGCCTATGCGGCTCACCTAGATTTTATGCAAATAATAATATTATTAAATGGCCAAGGGCCATGCGGCTCTGCATCTCCAGAATGCTTAATCCAAGCATTAAAGCATAAAACATAAAAATAGTAAGGACTTAATTGCATTAAGCAATAAAGTCAAGGACTTAATTGCATAAAAATTAAGTCTCCAGGATGCTTATGCGGCTCCAATGCATTAGTTGCATTCCTAGGGACTAAGGCCTAAAATATAAACTTTGGTGCCTTAAAATGCATAAAAGCCTAAAGTAATATATTAAGAATGTAAGCTTTAAAAGCTTATGCGGCTATGGTGTCTTTAGTCAAACATATAAAGACAAAATACTTAATCCTAAGCATTAAGTATGAAATGACATTGAATTAATGTTTAAGGCATTTGGAATGAGACAACATCCAAGCCATATGCGGCTCTGTTGCTCCAAAAAGCTTTAATTAAAGCTTAAGGCATTGAATCCTTAAGACATATAATATTTAAATATCAAGCACTAAAGCATTTGAATAGCTATGCGGCTCTCTGTTGCATTAGGAAAATGCATTGGAACAATGCATTAAATACATGCATTTAGAATAGACAATAAAATATT
Organism: Iris pallida; assembly: GCA_029216955.1. NCBI lineage: Eukaryota > Viridiplantae > Streptophyta > Magnoliopsida > Asparagales > Iridaceae > Iris > Iris pallida. Next base: position 671,474 of record JANAVB010036615.1, on the reverse strand, counting down.
GTATGTATGAGATGCACGTGGGAATATTGCATGCAAAATATTGCATGCATATGCGGCTCACATGGGTGCTGATGCATTCCATTCTCAAATTCATTAAAATAGTGGTGCCTATGCGGCTCACTGATAGTATTGTATTAAATAATGCATGCAAAAGTAAGTGCTGGCTATTGCATTAATATGCCATGCGGCTGAGTGCAAAAATGTTCATGCGGCTCAGAAATTTTTCGTAGGTCAAAATTGGACCAAAGAAAATTCTCTGCAACCATGGGATCATCAACTTAGCAAAATATGCAAGTTTGATGGATCAAAATCCTGGGAACCAAAAAAATACCACAAGCTAGATCTACGAAAATTTAACCATGGAAATAAAAAATGACAGGTACTAAAGTGGGTTAGAAACTCATAAGAAAAACAATAGAACAATAAAAATGGGGTTCCTCCATGAAGCAAGATGCACTTGCCTAAGCTCTCCACTCTCTCATGGTAGGTGAAGAGTAAAGATGGAGAAGAAGAAATGAGTAATGAGTAATAATGGAAGAGAGAGAGTGGGATAGATATTTATGGTGAGAGTGGTGGTAGGTGGGAGTGGTTCTCCACATAAAACCCAACCAAGCCAAACCCACTAAACCGAACCAAACCAAGCCAATGCCATGCCACATGATGAACCATGCAAATGCAATATGCAAAAAAAAATAAAAAAAATCCAAGGCTAACTAATTATGACAAACCAAAAATACGAGCCCGAAATACGTACACGTATTTCTAATACGTAATGCGGACTACGGGCATCACAAGAATGTTGGACCGTGACTTATGTTGGAGATCAGGAGAATTGAGACTGATGCAGTCTTTCTTAGCTGGCTAGACGGAATGGATTTTGGAACGTGGCTCGCTGGTGGAGCTACGCTTAGTAGGATTGGAGCAGGAAGACCGTTATATATGCAAGGCAAGTGGAACTGTCCTCCTTTCTCCTTATACCTGCATGCTTAATAAATGAAATAACGTGATGCTATAAATATGTTCCTAATGTCTCTTACCTTGAATGTTGAATAATTGTTATACGATGCTTTAGTTGCTAAATCGATAGAGATGCATATGCTGGAAATCATTGAATGAATGACAAATGAACTTTAAATTGTTGAACGAATCACATTCGAACTGCTAATGTAACATGCATGATGCCTAAGAATGAATCAATAATGTCCCTTATGCTTAATGTTGATGAAATGAATGAATCACTTGAATAATGAGATGCTGCATGAATGATACATGAGAAAAGAATTGAATATGCTATTGTTCCTATGAAATGAATGAAATACTACAGGTCCCTTCGAAATGAATGAATGCTGTTGTTCCTCCTTAGAAGGAACGTAATGAGAAATGTTGCAATGAAACAAATAATGAGAATTGATGAGGCTTGGGATCGTTGAGATCACCAAATAAAATGATGGTAATGTTGGAAATGAATAAGTCATTGAACATGACTTGAATGAGATGAATGATGATGTACTGTTGTCTTTACTTCAATATTTCACCATATTTTTTATGTTCACGATTGAGTCGGACACGCATTCGCATGGTCATCGGACAACTTATGCATAAGAGATGGGGATATGTTTCCTCGGACGGTACCCCGGGACGTTAGGGCGACCGATCCGGCCTAGAAAGAAACATTGGCGTGCCAGTGGGGGCACGGGTTTTGCGAGGCATCCTTTGGGGCTAGCTACCTTCTCTGGAGTCATCGCATTACCGATAAAGACCTATATGGCAACGTCCGTATGGTTAAACACCAGTGACCATGTAGTCAAGATGCATGCTAATGAATGTTTTGTGCAGGCAGAGTAAGTATATCTACTAACCTGTATTTGATGCAGGTACGAGGGAGTTGGCTATCGGTAAGAAATTACTCAAATGTGATATACTCAATATATGTGTTGGTTTAACTTGCGTGCTTAATGTGCCAAGTAAATGATGCTATGTGTAGCCTTTCAATATGAGAACCTGCTTAACATGTTAAATTCAGTATGCTAGAAAGATGTCTTGCTATAAGCATTGCTCAAATATAACATACATGCTAAGTGATGCTTGAAGTGAGAACTGTCATAACATGTTTAAGATGTTAATGTTAACGATGCCTCAATGATGCCTTTTCATGACAACACCAAAAATGCTATAATGATATGTCCACATGAATATTGCTAAGAATATGTTTACATGCTTCACTATGATTATTTCCCATGAACTGTAAACTGATGCTAGGCCCCAAATAGAAAGATTATTCTAATAAATGTTTGTTTAAATGATTACTTAAATGTTGGTTTAGGCGAGTGGGTTGGATTTTGCTCGCCAGTACATAGATGATGTGTTGACCCACATTTATGGGCAGGTGCTCGTGCTTGGGATGTTCTGCACACGATGATTGGCTTGATTGGTCCCGCGGCATCGAAGATTTGTTGGGCATACAGAAGCTCTCCTTGTACAAGATGATGTCTTCTGTTTATAAAGGGCATAATGTATGGAACATTGTAATCAGTTGTACCAGTGAGTTGTAAGCCAAGTCGGTATATTGAGTTGTAATCCAATGTATCCAAGTATCAAATGTAAGCTGTATAGCATTGTTCAGTTGACTTTCAGTGTAAAGTGAGATGTGTTGTAAGCATTGTATTTTAATACAAGTCTTGTACCCTTCTTCAATTATCAATAAAGAGAATAAAGTTCTATATATCTCTGTGTGACTTCAAGTTATCCTTTTATCTCCGCTGCTATAAAGAAGTGATGTAATTCTATTCAATAAGAAAGATTATCCTCATTAACTTCAATTTGTCTGCTTCTGCCGCTGTGATGTATTTCTATTTGAAGATTATCACTTATGTACCATCTTTGTCTTGTACAAGTGCAATACCAGACTTGTACGACATCACGCCCAAGTGAGGACGATCGATTCCAAGAGATAAAATATGTGATTAAATGACTCTATGAATCGGGACGTGACATTGGTAAACTGGATCCTAGAGCGGTTAAATATGTGTTTGTCGGGTACACGGCGAATCAGCAGGGATATGCATGTTGGAGTCCGATTGAGCGGAGACTGTTTGTAAGCATGGACGTTACATTCCGAGAACTGGAACCATACTATGGTTCAGATGAAGATTCAGCGTTTGGTGACACACCTAACACGGAGGGTGTTAGACGTGAGGGGGAGATAATAAGTCCAAACGTGGTAGTCGAATCGGTTCCGTACCCAGTCGTGGAGAACTGGACGAAAGGGGGATATAGCAGTGACTCCGATGAAGAAGACGATACATATGTTACGCAGGGGGAGAAGCCGTGCCCAGTGTCAGTGCATACTGTTCCAAGTCCAGTGCCTACCATACCAAGTCCTTCGTCTACTCCTGTCCCAGCTCTTGAAGATGTTGCCCCCGTACTGAATCACTCTGATTCTGATGCGGATCTCTCTGACTTTGATGGTATGTCCTCTCTACCACTTATTGCTCCTTTAAGGAGATCTTCTCGCATCAATGCGGGTAAGGCTCCTCGTCGTTATGATGATTATGAACATGACATTGCCAACTTCTTGTCTTATTCTAACATTTTTTCAAATTATCGAACCTTCATTGCATCGTTAGACTCTACTTCTTTGCCCAAGTGTTGGCAGGAAGCAAAGAAAAATTCAAGGTAGAAAGCTGCAATGATGGAAGAACTTGGGGCACTAGAGAAAAATAAGACATGGGAGCTGGTTCCATTACCCAAAGGGAAGAAAGCTATGGAATGCAAATGGGTGTACACAGTAAAGGAGACGCCAGAAGGAAAAGTAGAGCAGTATAAGGCGAGGTTGGTTGCAAAAGGATACACACAATCATATGGCATTGACTATGATGAGACATTTGTCCCAGTAGCAAAAATGAGCACGATAAGAACTCTGGTCTCCATTGCAGCAAACTATGGGTGTAAGCTATACCAGTTAGATGTGAAAAATGTCTTTCTCCATGGAGACCTGCAAGAAGAAGTATACATGGAACCCCCACCAGGGTGCTATGCGACAGAATCAGATGGAGGGACGTCGCATGGTAAAGTGTGTAAACTAAAAAAGTCACTATACGGACTCAAGCAATCGCCTCGAACCTGGTTTGACAGATTCAGAAAGGCTGTTACAGGCATGGGGTACCATCAAACAAATGCAGATCATACGGTCTTTCTCCAGCATACAAGAGGCCACATTACTATCCTTGCTGTATATGTGGATGATATAGTAATCACTGGTGATGATGAAGTCGAGATTACTAAGCTGAAGTTAAAACTCACGAAGGAGTTTGAGGTGAAGGATTTAGGAGCGATGAGGTATTTTCTGGGTATCGAGGTGTGTGACGGTGAACAGGAAATATTGTTCTCTCACAGAGAAAATACGCACTAGATCTGCTAAAGGAGACATGGATGCTGGGATGCAAAGCAGCAGTAACTCCAATTGACCAGAAGTGCAAGCTGGGAGCAGAAGCAGGAGAGCCTGTTGATCGTGAAAGATATCAAAGACTTGTAGGGAGATTGATTTATCTGGGGCACACTCGCCCGGATATCTCATTTGCGGTGAGTGTAGTGAGCCGCTATATGCATGATCCAAGAACGGGTCATATGGAAGCAGTGTTTCAGATCTTGAGATATCTGAAAGGGACGCCGAAAAAAAGACTATGGTTCAAGAAGAATGGACACATAGAAGTTGAGGGATACTGCGATACAGACTGGACAAGCTGCATAGACGACAGAAGGTCTACCACGGGGTACTGTATTTTTGTAGGAGGAAACCTAGTCTCATGGAGAAGCAAGAAACAGCCAGTGGTAGCACGGTCGACAGCTGAAGCAGAATACAGGACAATAGCTCTGGGAGTGTCAGAGTTGCTATGGGTAAGAGCACTGCTGACAGAGTTGAAGCTGGACAAGGGAGCACCATTACGTCTTCTGAGCGATAGTCAAGCTGCAATAAGTATAGCTAACAATCCAGTTCAGCACGACAGAACGAAGCACATCGAGATCGATCGATGAAGCTGCAATAGTCAAGCTGCAATAGTCAAGGGAGCACCATTACGTCTTCTGAGCGATAGTCAAGCTGCAATAAGTATAGCTAACAATCCAGTTCAGCACGACAGAACGAAGCACATCGAGATCGATCGATTCTTCATCAAGGAGAAGCTGGAACAAGGGATACTGAAGATTGACCATGTTCGCTCAGAAGAACAAGTTGCATACTGTCTGACTAAGGGTCTTAGTTCATTGAGTCTCTCAAAACTATGTAACAAGATGGGGATGATTAATATCTATCGTCCATCTTGAGGGGGAGTGTTGAGAACTAATAAGGGACTTTAGTCCCACATCGGAAGTTGTATTGTGAAGAGGAGGTGTACTCTCTATAAGTAGTGGCAGGAGCCCATCAATAAAATCATCTGAGAAATTCCACTCATTTCAACTATTTCTTTAATATGGTGTTCATTCCATTGAAGTTTCTCTGCCTTTTCAGATACGTCGTAAGATGAGGGAGATTATGGACAATCAATCTTCATCCTGTGACTTGAAGGACTTGGTACAGAAGAAGTTCATTCATCAGATCATAGGAAAATAGATTGAAAAGGCCACATCTAAAATTTATCCACTCCAGAATGTTTTCGTCGGTAAGGTGAAGATTTTGAAGGCCCCAAAGTTTGACTTGGGGAAGCTGATTGAGGTATCACTTTACCCCTTAGTAAGAAATTTGTTACGTGGGAATAATTTTTGTTGTTGTTGAAATATAGCTTTAAAATTCTTTTATATGCTCCTTCATGGGGAGGGGAGCCATAGCATGAAGTTAATTGCATGAATTCACGTTGTAGTAGTTTATATTTTCATATACCTCTTTATTTATCTTGCCTAATTTATAGGTGCATGGCGACTACAGCAAGGAGGACGTTGGTGTTTAGATGGAAAAGCCTGCCGAGATACACCACTTGAAGGCGAAACTGAAGTTGTAGGAGCATAGTTTTAGATGCTACCCTTTCTTTAGAAGATACATGCTACCGTTTGCTGAGTATGGTATTAACTTGCAGCAGTTTTATTATCTTATTTTCTTGTATTATCGAATTGAGGATCATCTTGAATTTTAGTGAACTCTTTTGTTGGATGTTAAAACATGAAGTAGCTTATGTCATTTCTGAAAGGCGAGTAAAATGAGGAGCTTATTATATGTTTAGTCACAAGTTCTGTGGGCAATGGTTCTCAGATTGATTGGCCTCCTTGTACGTTTAGTTTGAAAACTTGGCAGCTGGTGATAAGATCAAGCCATTTATGCTTTTGTCCAGCTATTTTGGAGAATGATACTTGGTCTGTGTAAGCTACAGCTAATGCTGCAATACACGTTTTACTTGTGATCCATTCCTCGGAACCACAGATGTAGACTGGGTTTGGGATTGCTTATCGATCATGCCTGTATCTGCTCGTTTGTTTTTGAAAGCAATCCTCCTCCTTTATGTTTCATAAGCAACAACCACCCTAAACCAGGCCGTACGTAGTAGTGTATTTAACAATATTGATTCTTGGAGATGTTGTTATTTCTTTGGATCAAAGTGCAATGTAGCAAAAGCTGTGTCAGTTTTCAATGCTTACTGCTTTGCTTAATGCTTGTGGGTATCCATTGTCTCATACCAGTACGGCATCAAGTCTTGCTTCTTCTTTTTTCTAAGATGTGAGAATGAATTTGATGTGGTCCTTGTACGATGAATCAGTCCAACTTGCCCTGCATACCTGGCAGCCAATCTAGAAAAAAGCTTGGAATGTTCATGTTTCTATACCATGTTGTTTGAAGGGTATTGTATTCTTCATATGTTTTTAACTCCCTGGTTTTAAGGGGATGAGATCATGATTTTCCTTTATATGACATCTTAGATCCTTATTTTCTCCATTTCCTGGCAATATGATTCTATGAACATTTGCATTGATCTACTATAATTAGGGCTGTGCAATGTTTCCGTCTAACGTTAGTTATGCAGCACAACTGTTCACCCTATTCTTGAATCATTCTGAGGTGCAAGCCGTTTAGGATCCGTGATGGAAATTCCTGGAACCAAGCTGACAAGTAGCAGAACCAGCTTGGTCTGACTACTCAATAGAACGTTTATCGGGCTTGAATGAGCCTGGCTAAACCTGACTTACCAGATTGGTATGACTTTAGAGCTGCAGTTTGGCATACAGGATTGGCTAGTACTCATTTCAGTGGATGGAACTAATAATGTAACAGAATCTTCAAATAATCCACTCTATGGCCACTAACCCCTTCTTCTGAAAGGTCCTGAATAGAGAACTAGACATGGTAGGACAGTAATTGAAGATATTGGAATTTTGGGACGAAGTTTGAAAGTCTTGTATTTTAGGGGGAGAGAGTTCATATAGGTAAGGTGAACTTACCTAGCACCTATATCATCAACTTATGAAGATGTCAGCGGAGCATATCTTCTAGATGTGACCAACTTTTCCCTCTCATCACTATAGACAATAGTGGATGGAAAGAGAAATTCATATAGGGTGCATCCAAATATCTTAAGATTTGATCAAAGTAGAAGCATTACTACTTTTCTTTTGTGCCCCAAAAGTACTTATTTGTTACACATTAATGAGACATGATGAGAGTAAACCACCTATAAGCACATAAATGTACTTAAAGCCCCAAAATGTGAATTAATTTAGGGTTGACATAGACCTTTATTATATAATACATATAAATTCTCAACTCTGATCGGCCTAATGTTTACATAGATGTTATCTCTTCATAGTTCAACAGATAGGCCGGGCTACGACTGATTCTGGGTAAATCAATAATCTGTAACTCGAGGACTTGAGACATCCATGCAAGAATACCTCCCCGGCCCCCTTCACATTCTTACTTGCCTACCATCTGAAGCATCACACCCAACTCTTTATGGTTCTCGTTTACTGGAGGTATCGTCACTTGATCAGTAGTGGGTGTGATCTGCTGCTGATCATCACCGCCAAGAACCACACCTTGCTTCTTCACATACTCCCATCTGTCTTGGAAGAGATAGATGAAGCTGATGATGACCACCTCTGCTGTGAACACAACAGTCCAGACCCTTACACTTCTTGAGGTCCTCACATGGTAGGCATGCAAGCCAATGTATATGTTGATGACTCCAAGTATGCAAATTCCTGTTCCTTGCAGCCAATGCACCAGATACCACAGGCTCCTAACTCTCACTCCTCTGAAGAAAATCAATCAGCAAGTTAATTAATTAGAATAGAATGAGCATATACAATTTCAAGCTTACTCAAGAAAGAGGGATGTCTGGTTGTCATACCTATGAGGTCTACAAAGACCAATCAAGGGTTGAATCAGTATCAACGCATAGAGTACCACCCCAATCCTCTGATGGCTGTTGTTGAAGGAGTTCTCAAAGTTCATGAGTGAGAGAACTGCTCCAACAATAGCAAGAAGAACTGCAACTATCTGCCATTTCAAATTAGATTAGAATAGTAATAATATATTGCTAATTTTCTAGAGCAAATTTATTTTATCATGTAGCAAGAGGCGAACAGAAAACTAATTACCAACCTGCAATGTAACATGGCAGTAGAAGAGGACCTTAAGCTTATGGCCACATTCAACTCTCTGGGACATTCTAATTGTGAGAATCCCAACAGGCATCAAGAAACCAACAGAAGCCCAGAGGAGCAAAGCATGGAGTCTAATTTGGAAGGAGAGTTGTGGCGTCAGCTGCATCTACCACATATTAGTACTTAAGATAGATGGCAGTGCCATAATAAATACTCAAAAATTAACAACAAGCAGGATTGAGTCTCCTGACAATTTGATACAGACAAAACTTTACTAATGCAAGGTTATTTCTTGGAATTTGAGGAGTCAAATCTTTTAAGTAAATGAGGACCAAAAACATGAGGCTTATAGGGAAAAAAAAAAAAATCAAATATTGCGTCAATATGAAGTTTGTAATAATAAAAATCAAGAAGTCCGAGCTCTCTAGCCTAGTGGTATTAGAGCGGACATCCGGAGGGGCCGGCAAGGTTCGAGCCCCCCAATTGTGTGTGTGAGTGGGATTTCAAAAAAAATAATAAAAATCAAGAAATGAGAAGTACCTCGAGAGTGTTCGGTTGGCTTATTTTGTTGCTATGCAGAGATTTTGGCTGTTCTATTGACGAACACACAGCTAGTGAAAGGAGAGTAAGAATTACAAAAGCAGACAGTATCAGAAAAACTTGTTTTCTCCAATAAGCTAACATCCTTACTACCATAGAAGTAACTTGTTCAAAAAATAGAGAAGAAGAAAAGTAATAAAAATCAAAATACTGCTTCAAATGTAGAAGAATTGTCAGCTTTGAAACTGGATTCTTGAAGCCATTATACACTCCCTCTCACTGAAGCCTCTTCTCAATGCACAAACCACCACCACCTGAAGGATTTTCAAAGGATGCAAATCAACCAAGATGATCAGACCCTCCAAGGAGGAGATACCTAGCTAGCTAGCTCCCTTCCAAAGTATACTCTATACAATAATGGATCAAAGTAGCTATCACCAAGGGCCATGCATTATCGATCTTAGTCTAATTCTGAAACATGTAAAGAATTCAAGCTAGCTTGCTAGCCAATGGAGGAATCAATATTCACCAAAAGGAGAAAGACTAAAGCTAGCTAGAGTATGTATGAATAGGTAGGCAGCTAGTGTAGGCGTTGGATTGTGTATATATATTTATTTACTAACAGGACTAGCTAGTTGGTCTTCAATTCCTTGAGCTACTGATAACAAAGTTTGTGGTGGAGGTGCAGCAGCAGGAAGCACCAAAAGAGAGAAATGTGGATGCCACCCCACTGCACCAGTCTGTAAAATGAAGTGGAAGGTGGTTGGTGGGAAGCAGAGACAAAGGCAAAAGAATTGTATTCTCCTTCGCTCCTTCCCTCCCTCCAAAAACTAAATGGGCGCCACAATGGTCCTCAGTTCAATTGGTCCTTGTGATCAGTGTTGTGTGGTGGAGTTTGGAGAAGCACTGATGTCACGATGGCGTTCATTCTGCGTCCGAAGCTTGGGTGCAGGTTAAGCAGAGGAAGGCCTAAGAGACATGTGAATTAGGACTCAAAAGTTGATCAGTCCATGTGCTATTATATATAGTCGACCCCCCACTCTTTGTTTGCTCATCCATGGCAGCTTGTATATCCAAGAAAATTGACTACCGATCGAACCCTCCCAATTCTGTTTAGTTCAGGATCAGACCAGACTCACGGTTGAAGTGGCCACCATGCATTCGAGCTTGTTGTTCATTAATTATACGGCGATGTATAATGAAATCTCCAGCATGATTGATGATTGGATTATAAAATCAAGTACTGGCGTAATTGCAGCCAAGGTCATCGAGATCTCAAACCATGTACAGTAAAATCAACATGATTCTGAATTTGACTTCGTTTACCTAGTGGAGCTTTATCACATGGGAGAAAGCTGTTTCATGTCTATGACTCCATGTTCGCCAATTCAAATTATTACAGCAGGAATTTTGATAAAAGTATAATAGTTACTTTTTGTGTAGGTTTATCTGCTATTTAGCGCAGATAAGCATATGAAGAAGGAAGGAGACGTGAGGTGATGACGTGATCTATATATAATTAAGGAAGATTTCATTTGCACGCACGCACCCACTTGATAAGTAGCCAGGACCGACCCTGAGTATATATGGAAAAGCTGGGGGCCGGGTGGACAAGCACATCTAGGTATCATGCACTACTTTCCTATATGAGAAAGGAAAGATGATACCATATCAGGACAAGTTTAACACTTTTGGTGCTACTAATTAGGACTGTCTGCTAATAGTACATTAGAGACTTGTTGACATACATATATAAGATAGTGAATTGGGAATGTGCAACTCTTTTCAATAACAAAGAGGACAATAGCATTATCTGTAATGAAGCTAAAACTATCTGGATCTCATTTAGACACAATTGAATTTTTCGGAGGTAAAGATTGTAAATGCATCTATTCAGGTATCAACAACATTTGCTCCATAAAATGAGTACAAATTTGTCTTAATATGTAGTAGCATAGAATATGAATCTTTATATGTATTCTATTATATTATGATTCTGAAGATCAACAACAATGCGACTGAGCAACCAGGTAGAAATACATCATATATAGCGAGCCTGTTTCTATAAGCTGCTTTTGATTTTTCTGAAAAGCGGAAGTAACAATACCAAACCAAGACTTGCAAAGTTTAGGAGGAGGAAGGAAAAAAAAAGTGCACATAAGAATTGTAGGAAGCCCTGACCCACGAAATATTTGGAGTTAGGCCCATATGAGTGTACATACATACATACAAAAGGAGTGCTCGAACACAAAACGCAACACTTGTAAATGCTCCAACCATGAGAGTCGTGAGACAAGCAGCAGGCAAGATAGCAGTCCCAGACACAGCAACACTACCCACTTGGTGCATGGTGCAGCTAGCAGATCGAGCAAGACAAACCAACAGTAGTGATGATATTATCCTGTGTGTGTGTGCTTGTAACGATATTTGCGGGCCAATGATTTGCATGACACAGCAAACAAATATCCCTAGCGAGCAAGTGCATGCCTTCACGATGAAATATATGCATAGCTAGCTAGCTAGTAGGATCGAAATAGGTTTGTGACGTTTGAACAAATAAATGAATGAATGAATTAAATGAACTCAATCACTCACTCATCGATCCCCAGCTGGCTCGATCCAAGCAGCAGTAATTAGAGGTCATGTATAGGGATGACAATATCCCCCCGAATCCGATGGGAATCCGATTTTTTTACCCAATGGAGACGGGTTTGGGGATTTAAAAACGGGGATGTGGACGGGGATCGGGATTAAAAAAAAATTTCGATCGGATTCGGGGACGGATATGGGTATAGTACTCTCCGCCCCGATAAATCTCCGACCCCGGTTACTTATATCCATATCCATATGTGCAACCCTTTGAAAATTGTATGTTCTCTTGATCTAACTAGAAATATATATATTTATTTTATGAAAACCAAACCATTATTAACATGCCATGTAGTTTTTTAGATTGAAAATAATTTTTTAAACATATATAATGTACATGAAAATTTGTTAATCGAACGAGAGACGGAGATGAGAAAATTCGGTCCCAAAAGTGCTAACGGGATCTTTGAGTTAGAATTTCAACTTGTTCAATTTCTTTCCAATAAGGCACCCTCTCCAATGAGTAGCCACCATTACAAACTTGGAAGGTCCATCCTCTGAATTAATATTTGATGTTTTGTTGGACCTGGCCATATTAGATCGATATATATATATATATCAATAAAACTAGTTGGATAAATCTATCCAGATAGAGAAAGTTAGATTTGGTATATTTTATGAATATTTTAATTTTCTCTTATGTCATAGTTTTTTATGTCCAAATTACCCTTGTACCATATTTAAATTGGAGTTGGTTTAAAATTTAAATTTTTTACTTATCGGTCATAATTAATTGTTAGAGTTCCAATACAATTAATTCTTCTAATCCCTATCTTAACGTTTTTAATGTTTCCAGCCATTAAGTTTCAGTCCATAACTTTTTGTTTGTTCTTGATTAAACATTACTTTCTTATTTTATATTTCCTATTTTTTATTTATATTTTTCTATTTTCTATTTTCTATTATTAATTTTTTTGCTTAATTTTTTATTTTTATTTACATTTAATATCTATTTTTAATTTCAATTTTTAGATTTTTTAAGTTTTAGTTTTAACTTCTAAATTTTAAATTTTAAACTTTAAACTTTGAATTTAAATTTTAAAATTTAAATTTATTTCTTAAGTCTTAAATCTTAAATCTTAAAATTTAAAGTTTAACTTTTTATTTTTTATTTTTTACTTTTTATTTTTTATTTTTTACATTTTACTTTTTACTTTTTAATTTTTTATTTTTAATTTTTAATTTTTAATTTTTAATTTTTAATTTTTAATTTTTAATTTTTAATTTTTAATTTTTAATTTTTAATTTTTAATTTTAAATTTTAAATTTTAAATTTTAAATTTTAAATTTTAAATTTTAAATTTTAAATTTTAAATTTTAAATTTTAAATTTTTAGTTTTTAATTTTTAATTTTTAATTTTTAATTTTTAATTTTATTTTTAATTTTTAATTTTTAATTTTTAATTTTAATTTTTAATTTTTAATTTTTAATTTTTAATTTTTAATTTTTAATTTTTAATTTTTAATTTTTAATTTTAATTTTTAATTTTTAATTTTTAATTTTTAATTTTTAATTTTTAATTTTTATCTTTTGATTTTTGATTTTTGATTTTTGATTTTTGATTTTTGATTTTTGATTTTTGATTTTTGATTTTTGACTTTTGATTTTTTATTTTTGATTTACTATTTTTTGATTTTTAATTTTAATATTTATTTTTTAATTTATTTTTTACTTTTACTTTTTATTTTTTATTTTAAATTTTAAATTTAAAATTTTAAATTTTAAATTTTAAGTCTTAGATCTTAAATCTTAAATCTTAAATCTTAAATATTAAATCTTAAAGTTTTATTTTTTATTTTTTATTTTTTATATTTTATATTTTATATTTTATATTTTATATTTTATTTTTTTTATAATTTCTATTTATTTTTATTTACATAAATGTGATAAAACTACACCACGAGTTTTCTTTTTCAAATGCTTTCCAATTGTTGTTTACTATTTGTTCACATAATAATATTTAGTTAAACATGAAAGCAGACCTTAGAAAATTCCATCTTGATTGACCATTTGGAAAAGAGAAATAAAAATAAAAAATATATATTTAAAGGTAACTAAGTAATTAAACAACCCAATAGAGTATTAATAAATTATTATTGGATGCCAAACACATTTACGTATATAAACCCCCTGACTCGGAGGAGAGAAGAGAAGAGGTCTTTGGTTGGTTGTTGCGATCCGCGCTTTTCAATAGCAACGGAAAACTCGCGAGATCCGCGCGCGGGTGGGGCCCGCCGCCTCTATATAAATAAAAGGTGAACGTTCACTCCATAAAAGGTGAACGTTCACTCCTGAACATCCATCCACGAGTGAATGCAATGGAGGGTCAAGCTCTGAAGAACTATTGCTCGGCTGCTGCCGGTTTCCTGCCGAAGAGCGGCGGAGGCGGCGGGGGGAGGAGGTCCTTTTCTTCTTCTTGTTGGACCCCCCCGCGGTTCCTCCGTCATCCCAAGAGGACCGGGAGGAGGATCTCCGTTGTCGAGAGGACACCGCCGCTGCGGTCGCTTCCGCCGCTGTCTCTGCAGCAGCAGCAGGAGGTAACTTATTAATTAAATATCCCCTTTTTTATACTCTTCTTTCGAAAGGATCATTAACATTTTCAACCCTCTTCGTTGTAGAGGCATGCAGTCATCGATGTTAATACTACTGCATATTATATTCCTGAATAATATCCTATTTTTTAGTAACCTAGCTAGGAAGTACAAATGGACAATACTACGTTGCGCACAGGTTTAGACCACAGTTCTGACGTATGGGCCATGTATCTCCCTCTTTGGAGAGGGCTACGAAAATTTAGGGGTGGGCACGGCCAGTGGGAGGGTTGACATATCAGCACAGGCATTGCATGTACCTATTTGATGTGTCCTAGTTTATTTAGAGTACGTTGTATATGTGATGCAACACAGACACGACACCTATTTTTGGAGCGCACGTAGTTTGTACTTTGTGCTTTGATTATAGGGGTAGATCTTGTAGCTAGCTGAATTGTTTTTGATCGGAGGTAGTTCGTTCATCCGTGGCAGTTTGTTGAGGGAAATGATGTTGAGGAGGAGGAGGAGGAGGATGCCTCTAATAAGATTCTGCATGAGATGACGACGATGTCGACAGGAGGAGGTATAAATAAATCAAGAAGCACGACGACGACGACGGTGCATGTGAAATTTGTTCTGCAGAGGGAATGTTCCTTCGGTGAGAGGTTTCTGCTTGTTGGTGATGATCCGATGTTTGGCCTTTGGGATCTGCAGAACGCCATTCCGCTCAACTGGTCTGAAGGCCATTTCTGGACAGCTGAGATGGTACGTACGTATATATGAACAAACAACAACAACAACACACTCCTTTTCCTCTTTAATGTTAATGTTCCAACAATATTCCATATATTATGAATAATCACTCGTACGTACTGTATTATTATTAATTAGGATTTGCCTTTGGAGAAGTGTACTATTCAGTACAAGTTTATACTTGGAGATCCTTCAGGTGAGTTCCATTGGCAGCCTGGCCCCGACAGAGTATTACAGATATGGGAAACACCCAACACTATAGTTGTTACTGAAGACTGGGACAAGGCGGAGAACCAGAAAATTACAGAAGAAGAAGAACAATCCATCATCAGCAATAATGGAGGAGACGATGCTGCAGTACAACTTCTGGTTTCATGTGGTCTGGCATCAATTGATCCTCCTCCTCCTCCTCCTCCTGTTAATTCAGATATCCCAAATGATGAAGCAAAATTAATGGCAGTTACAGATGAATTCCCAAATGATGATGTTGTTGAGAATGAAAAGCCATTGGATATTCTGTTTACATCCGAAATTTAAGGCTCATGAGCTGGAATGCTGTCTCATCTATTCTGATGTGATGAAGCAGCACAGCTACCTCCCCTAGCTCCCTACGTTCCTTCCTTCCTACTACGTACTACAGCACTTGTAGAAGTTGTTCTCCAATATTAATTACCATCCAGTTGTTTAGATATAAAAATATATAGAGAGAGCTAGCTAGCTAGCTCTGCATTTTGATCGAGTCTTGATGTATCCTCATTGAGGAGGAGGAGAGTCTTTCTCTCTCTCTCTCTCTCGTCATTTTCCAGCTTGAAATATATATAGTCTTTTGCTTCCAAATCATTGGCTGTTTTTGTCTTGGTAATTTTCTGTATGCAATGTATTTGTGATACATTCAGGAAAGGAGACATTACTACTAGCTAACAATAGAAAAATGAGAGAATGCCACCTTCTTTAAGAATATATATATTACTACTTGTGAGGCCTCGATCGTTCCTGCTGAGAGTATGATTCCAAACAAACTGGGTTGAATGAAAACCATCAAGTACCATAAATAGCAGCTACATTCCCGAACCCTCATTTGTTTCTTTTCATTGTTCACCGTCAATATCACTGTGTTACTTGATATTAATAATTATATCAAAACTTGTGTAGCTAGCTAGCTAGCATTTGAAGACACTGCGCGCACTTGTTGAGCTTTTTGCACTCGATATGATTTCACTGTTGTATATTTAGAGTGAGGATTTTGATGGATGGACCTCTCTCCCTCTCTCTCTGTCTTTTCCAATGTTTTCTAGGATCTCAACTTTCTCGAGATGAAGGGAGAAGCTGCTGACGAGAACCAGGCCAGTTGCACAAGAATTACTATTTCATGTTTGATGACTCTGAAGAAACATTCATTGGAACCTTGGCCGACCGCTTAGCTGAAACAGATTCACAAGTTTCATTGTAGAATGTGTTTGTGGCATGTGAACTTCAAATGTATATGATGTATTTATAACAGTCTCTCTACCCCTTTGTAGACTCTTCTAACATTTTTTTAACTTCTCCAAACAGTTGTTTTCCATTTTACAGCATTTTGTCTGATGTTCAATCGAGATACAGTTGTTTTCTTTCTCCTTTTACAGCATTCCTATTGTCTCATCAATCGAGATTAAGGGTGCAAGTACAATGGATGCAAGCAAGCCGCATCTATTTTGTTCTGATTACTTGTTTCTGAAACCTAAAGTGATGGAAACAGGTCAATGTTGAGGACAAAGTTGGAAAAGACGGGGCAAATGCTTTAAATGGTTGAAGGGGATCTGAATTCATGAATATAGGGATATTACTTGAAATACTAATTCAAATAATTTTATACATCTTTGCTACTACAAAGAGGCTTCAAAACATATTAAAGTTTTATGGGTAAAGTGCATTTAAACCCTCCTTAGAGTTGTCTCGTTCGCAAAATAAGACATTTTAGAAAACTTATGCAGTTTGCACCTCCCGTAAACCATGTTTTGCTCATAATACCCCTTTCCGTCAAAATGACGTTACATGTAGCCGTTAGCACCCAAATTTAGGAGAGAGAAATTTTTTTACTCCCCAAAATACCCCTCTATTAGACCGTTAGGGACAAGTTTTTATATGTATTTCTTATTCTTTTTCTATATAATAGGATTGTTTGAAGGAAGATTGTTTGAAACATAACATTAAACACAAACATTTCAATTTTCTACATAATTGACCGGTTGGCTGGTAGGAAAAATAAAACGTTTTATTTTTTTTATATTCCTTTTTATTTTACTTATTTGCTATCATTTAATATTTTAAAAAATTTTCTTACCTACAGATCTCAAATCTAACTGCAAATTATGGCCAGTAGCTCGCAATCTTCATTCTCAAGACGTCCAAACAGAAATTATGGAAGAACAATTTGTTGTTATTGTGGATTAATTAGTCCACTGAAGACTTCATGGACACCAACCAATCCTGGAAGAAGATTTTACGGGTGTGCAAATTTTCCAACAAATTCTTGTGGTTTTATACTATGGGAGGATGAGAAACTTTCAGAACACTATCAAATTCTAATGTGGAATTTAATGAAAGAAGTAAAGGAGTATCGAGACCATGCTTCAACATACATGTTTTGCAATTTATTTTAGGATTTTTGACATGTTTAGTACTATTTAAGTTATTCGTTTAAGAATTACAGATGTGATGAATGGTGGCAGCAACTGAACCCAGACCATGCTCTCATTTAATGTTTGAAGCTTTTTTTACTTATTCCTTTTTTTTCTCAAGACGTCCAAATAGAAATTATGGAAGAACAATTTATTGCTATTGTGGATTAATTAGTCCATTGAAAATAAATTTAATATTAGTTACAGTAATATTACGTCCAAATAGAAATTATGGAAGAACAATTTATTGCTATTGTGGATTAATTAGTACATTGAAAATAAATTTAATATTAGTTACAGTAATATTACGTCCAAATAGAAATTATGGAAGAACAATTTATTTTTGGATTTTTGATACGTTTAGTAATATTTAAGTTATTTGTTTTAAGTAATACATGTGATGAAAATAAATTTGTACCAAGATTTGCAATTTCAGTTAGAATTAATAAATAAATAATTACGATAATAGTCATGACTAATAAATTATTAAGTAAGACTATAATGAAGATTATAATGATGATTACTAAATTATTAATTAAAATTATTATAATATATAAATTATTAACTATAATTATAATTATGATTAAATTATTATTAATTAATATTATAATAAAATTGTAATTAATAAATTATTAACTACGATTATAATTATTAATTAAGATTATAATTATTATAAAATATTAAATAATATAATATTAGTTACAGTTATCTAGCTCCAAATACGGTTTACAAAATATACCCTAAGTTAAATGGCTGGATAGTTCAGGACTAACCGGACATTTGTTAAAAGATTTTTTTTTCCAGAAAAAATTTAAGATGAAAACCTACTATTTAGATTATAAATATTTATTTTCGAAAATGACGTCAAGCATGAGAATTCTATCTTTTTAGGAACGGGAGGTTATTTTAATAATCTTTTTAATATTTTATTTTTTGTTTCCATTTTTTTTCATCTTTTTAATAATCTTTTCTAGTTTTTTAAGAGTGACTTTTATTTTCAAATTTGTACAGTTTTTGTTTTTGTCTTTTTTTTATTGTTTAAGATTTATCCTCATTTTTTGGGTTTTTGGAATATTTTTTCTTTTTTTATTTTTTTCCATATTTTAATAGTACTTTTTTTGTTTTTTATTTGGTATTTTTTTCCCAGTTTTTCATCATTTCTATTTTTTAAGAATTGATTTTTTTTTTTGTATTTATCAGTTTTGTTTTTCCCAAAAATATTTATATATTTGTTAAATAAAAAATAATTTATGACAAAATAATTTTAAATAATATTTATCCACTTTTTTGACGGAGCTAACCGTTTTTAACAAGTTAATATTAATTAAAATAATTTTAAAAAATAATTTTACTAGCAAAGACCATTTTTTCTTTGTTAATATTTATCCACTTTTTAACAAGTATTTTTGCTTAACCGTTTTTAACAAAATAATTTTAGAACTAACCATTTTTAACAGTTAATATTAGATAGCCCAGGGGTAAAAAGGTCAAAACAACCCCATTTTAACACCCGTTAACAGAAAAGTTAGCGGAGGGGGTGATTTGAGCATTTTCGTAATCTTTTGGGTTTTTCGGATCAGCGAGTCTTTATTTGCGTTTTCGTGACATCTAAGGAAGGTTTAAATGCACTTTACCCAAGTTTTATACATCTTTGTTGTAGCAATAGAATATATATAAAATTGAGACTTGGTAACCCTAACCCCCTTCTCATATAATTATTAAAAATTAATAAATAAATAACAATTAACAACTTAACTACCTAAAGTTTTAAAAAAAATCCTAACTAATAACTCAACTACGTAATATTATCTAACTAACTACACATATATCTATAACAAATCATAACTAAAAATATAAACATATTTATAACAAATCCTAATTAAATATATTCATATCTATAACAAATTTTAATTAACATATATTCAAATTATATCTATATCAATTCTAATTTAAACCATTTTTCAATAACATTTTGTTTTTAGGTGAACTCACGTCCACATGCGACTAGTAACATATACAAGCACTTTTTCATGCAAGTAGGGTGTACATTTGAAAAACTTGTTTTTATCACTTTGGGGGATTTTGAATATTGAAAAGTCATCTTTATATATCACATGGGGTCGAGAGAATTAGGATTTTGAATCTTAATTCTCTAAATAAAGATTGGACTGTAATCTTCTTTAAATTGAGTCCATTGGGATGAGTGTGCATGCACAAATCTCCATAAAATCCAATGTATGGCATCGAAGGATGCACGGTGAATCCGGCACAATGAATAATTTCTCCAAGCGCAGTGCACAACATGAGATCATATTTTTCGAATAAGAAACAGGCCATTGGAAAAAACTGGCGGTAGCTTTGACTGCAGACTTTGAGATTTACAACCTTGAGATTGGCTTGTGGCCTAGTTGTGCAGTCATTTTCCAAGGAGCAGATTTCCATGTTATGGAACCAAGATTCCGTAATCCAGATTTCCATTTTAAGGGATCGATATTGGGTAGCTGACAGAGTCTCTGCTTTGGGGTGTTTAGTTAGGAAAGGTGGTGTTGACCTGCACAAGAAGAACACTGCATTTGAGACCAAATGAATTGCATGTTTAACGTGATGTTCGCCAAGTACGTACAATGCATTGCATATGTGACAAACTATAACTTAGTTCTTCCAGTTTGATATTTTACTTCTTCAAGTCTATTACTTCTCTTTTTCTTCAATTTGTTGATATTGTACTTGCATTTATTGCTACCTCTTGGATCGAATGTTCTGAATGCACAACCTGTTTTCGCAGTTGGAAGGAATCTTGCATCCTTTGATGTGGTAATTGGATTTATCCAGTGTTTGGATTGCCATAAGTAAATGCTTCTACTACCGCAACACTTGTTACAGTATTTCTATTTGAGAGGAACCAAACACTCCTTAGTGAAATTCATGTGCTAATTTCGAGCGATAAGGACAAAACATCAGTGGGTTAGTCTGAACCCTGGATCTCAGAGTTGCACTAAGATGATCCTCAACACAAAGTCCAATTAGCAGGTAGGTATACCTAGCCTTTTGATCATGCAGGTTAAGCTCATGTAACCAAGGAGAGCCCTCCAACTAAAACTAGCTAGACCAAGAAAAGAGTCTAGAAGAAGAGGTACAATGATGAGATTTTGCTATAGGGATTTTCATTCATCTCCATGGCAAATCAAGCCAAAGAGCAAGAGCAAAGGAATCACATTTCCATGGTTATTACTAAATAACTAATAATACTTAAGAAATGGGATAGGTTTAGCAGCTAAAGTGGAAGTTCAATAACAAAAAGATCACCTTACTGAAACTTAAATGCTTCTGTTCTTGTGAACCACCAGCAGCCTTCAGAGTTCGGAGTGCTTCGTCAGCAGCCTGAGCAACATCAAGCAGCGGTTTAGTGGAAGGCTATAAGCTCAAACATTTTGGTTAATATTTCTACTAGGCTCTATGGATGAAAACTCAAGGGACATTTAGATTAATATTTCTACTAGGCTATATGGAAGAAAACTCAGAGATAATCAGTTTCAGGACCAAAAAAAAGGAAATACAATACAAAACAAAACCAATTAGGATCTCAAACAAAATAAATTAGGTATGTCAAACAGAACTTGTGGTGAAACTGCAAAATCACGTAGTGCATTGCATCCTAATTACAATTAAGTGGTTTCATACAAGGCTGTAATCATATAGGAAAACAAGGATTCCGCAAACCAAATGTGGCCTTTGAGGTTTCATACAAGGCTGTAATCATATGGGAAAACAAGGATTTACACATCGGCGTACACTCTTCAGCAACATGTTGGATTTACACAAGGCTGCTATGTTCTACCCATCCCTTATTTTACGGATAATTTTGTTTAGTACTACGGAGTAAATTTAGTAAAACATACAGTTGTAACACCATAATTGTAATGCCTCGCTCCGCACGGTGCATTACGCTGAAGCGTTGACTCAAAGAGTCGCGTTGACCGAACGAAATGTATCGATACGAAACGATACGAGAGTTACATTGTCCCGAGCAATGCATCGAACTAAGTCGATGCGAAGAGTTACGTCGACCGAGTAATGTATCGAACAAAGTCGATACAAAGAGTTGCCTTGTCCCAAAGAATGCATCGAGTGAATCGATGCAAAGTGCCGCGTTGTCCCGAAGGATAAGTGCGTTGAATCGGCTCGAAGATTCTAAGAAATTGAATCGACCAAAGCGCAAGTCCGAATCGATGCAAGTATTAATTTTAGTTGGTTTCGTGTGCAGGTTATACGTTGACGCAAAAATATTAGATGTCGACGTTTTGCCATATTTAGTAAGGGGTCTGCGAAATCAAATCATCGCCTTGCGACGGGCTGAAACGTTGGCACGGTAAGCCCAAATCGGACGTATAATTCAATGAAGCACGAAATGCTCGAATGGCTAAGTCAGGAGAGTGGCCGTGCAACGAAGTTAGAAAATCGAGCCGCATCGGCTCGACGAAACGACAAAGACGTATCGACTCAAGGTGGGAGGATTGACTCTTCTTTTTACTCTTTCATGCGATAAGTCAGAATATATCATTGTATGCTAAGTTAACCTATTGACGCCACGGGCGTGGTCCGATCGGAAGATAAATCGTAGTGTGAGTCGAACACTAGTTAGACAATTGAAATAAAACGTGCATCATATGCACGAGTCGCTATGGGACATTGGATATCGCAAAGGCGAGCGCCTCGGTACGCAAGCCGTAAGAACATGAGATAACTGTACTCGACGAGTGCCTTAGCGCACGAACCATACCGTGCCTTCGTGCACGAGTTAGAAAGGCGAAGAACATTGAAAGATAATAGGCGAGCGTCCTAGCGCGCAAGCCAAGAATATTGAACACTAAGACATAGAACATGGAAATACGGTCGAAACGTGCTTACGTGCACGAGATAATAAAAAGATGGCTTCGTTGCGAAAGAATACAATTGTGGCATGAATGTGGCAGAACTGTCGGATATGACATGATGCCTCGAAAGGTGTTCGAGATCTTCGGGTCGTTCGATTGACGAGCATTGAGTTGAGGCATGATGCCATTGAACATTGAAACGAAGTATGAAACGTAAGAACATAGAAAGTTAACGGAAGAAATACGAGATGATAAAGTCTGAGTCTCGGACTCAAGACTATGCTTGGTTGTTTGAATAATAAGGACGTTGCATGGTCGAGTGGAATGGACAAGAGATAAAATGTGATTATCTCTCGTGCACGGGTGTTCCCCCAAATGGTTAAATGCCGGAGCGCCCCGGAACCGTTTGGCCTAGGAGGGAAATGAATAATCTTTGTAGGCACACATCCTTAAGACGAGTAGCACTCGCTTATAGATGAGAAAAAGCCACAAATGATGGTATGCAACGAGAACGTTTCGGTTGTTGGGACCGCAACCCACCCGTTAAACGCCGGACAACCCAACCAAATTCGAGAAAAGAAGGAGAGAAAAGAAAGTAAGAAACTCCTTTAGTACATTCCGGCGCGGATACGCCAAGGCCTTCATATAGATAAGGAACGATAGATTGAAAGTGTAGGCACGTATGTATCCCGCACACATAGATCCTGCTTAGAGATGCACTTATAACATGACAGGAAAGGAATGTGGCGTATTCACCTTGCGTCGGTGCAAGGGCGAGTGCGTCGACTTGGTAAGAAGTCGCACCACGAAACAAACACGAGATTGCTTGCCTGCTTGCCTATTTCAATTCGAATAACATGCTTGCCATGCTAACATGCTCTACTGCTTTCGAATATGCCATAAAATTGACCCTAAGGAGAACATAGCAAGATCATAAGCTAAGTTGCATGATTCAACATAAATACTACGATGTCGGTTTGGAAAGAAGATCTTTGCATCAGTACATGCGAGGACGAACGTACTGATCACCCACCAGCTTCATGCAGGGTACAGGGAATGGATGGCTCGCGGCGAAGCTTCGCTTGAACGCGTTAAGGCTCGAAATGCCGAAGCTTATTAAAGCGTGCGATCACTTGACGCTCGAACTTGCAACAGGATTGATGCGGCCGAGATATAGAAGACATGATGTATGGAACAATGAAATTCTTTGTGGGCAAGAGAGAACCTGAGTGTTGTAGCCAATCTGGCATATATTGTTAGGCTATCGAAAGCCTTTGTAATCTCAGTTTCGGATATCAATAAAAAGAATTGTTTCATATACTCTGTTTTTCTTTCATTGTTAATATCGAATCAAAAGATAACCATTTGAGAACTTGTCATCTTGCCTTGCACGAGTGCAACTCCAGGCTCGTGCGGTATCACGCCCCCTGCGAGGACGATGATTCGGGTGATTCCGGGTCGGGGCGTGACAATAATTAGTAATTTTTATCTTATGTGTAATGAATGAATTCCATGTAAGGGTCGAATAACCTTAAGCTAATAAATCCACCATGGTCCTGTTGCTTCAACATCCCATACTTTTCCATGAGAGTGTCATAACTTTTCCTGCTGAAATTTCCTTCTTTGTTTTTTGGTAATTTTTTCTGGAACTATTTTTTTGCATTTTTCTACAATAATTTGCATCAACGACTACTGTAAAAAGTCAGTGGATGGCGGCCAATAAACATCTTGCTCATTTTGAAGGTAAATGTTACCACTTGCCCAAAATTGCCTCTTAATGTAAAGATGCAAATGGCAAAAAAGCTTTAGAGATGGCTTCAAGAAACAAAGCCACAAAGATGACAGATTTGGTTGGATTTCTTGAAGAAACCTCCCATCCAGAAGAGAAAAATATTCAATTTATACGGAGAAGAAGATTGATGTTCATCATTGCAAAAGGCATGTCTCCTCTTACAAGAATTGAAGGGTTGTTGGACCTATGGATTGTTTGCAAAAACAAAAGTTGAAGAACTTTATTGATACAAACTTTGTAAAAGATTACAATTTGAATTCTGGGAATGGTACAACTTTAGAAATCCAATCTAGATGACGATTGTTTTATCCCTTGGACGATGTGAACTCTGAAGACGAAGCCTCTGAAGTTGAAGACAACTCTGGAATTGAAGGCAAAAAGCCTCGAAAGGTTGAAGGCAAAAGCCTCGGAAGAATGCAGCAGCACTTGGGCAAGAACTCCTGAACTCTCTGAACTTTGAAGTCTGATTTCTGATCTCTGATTATTGATCACCCCTCCCCCCTGAATGGAGACTTGAAACTCTATTTATAGAGTTCTGAGAAATAACTAACTTTAAGTTATTCTGGACTGCGCATGATGGATTGCGCAGCAATTGGTTTGTGCAGCAATGGACTGCGCAGGCAGTTGCTGGATCATGGATTAACTGTCTTGGACACATGGCAACTTTTGATTGAATTGTGCATGATCGTGCATAGACAGTTGCCACGAAATGAGCAATTGATGGCATGAATGCCACGTGTATTTTGTCATCTATACTGATAGAACGCGCACATTGAATTGCGCAGACTTTGGATTGTGCCAACTTGAATTGCGCAGGAATGGATTGCGCTGCCAGCTGTCAACCGTTCTCGAGCACTGTACGGCGCAATAAACGAACAGCCTCCTCGTTCTTCGTGCTGTCAGCTGTCAGGAAGATTTGATTGTGTCAGGTAATGATGATTTTTGCCACGTCAGCCTGCGCGCTTGGGAGTGTGCGCAATCTAGTATGCGTAATCTGAAGGATGCGCAATCTGATGTCTGCGCAGTTCATCTGAAAGTTGTATTTCTTGATTTTCTTACTTTGTTGATGTGTGCAACTTGATTTTTTTAGGACCTACAAGACCCCCTTCAAAGTTTTCGAAAGTTGAACTTATTCAAAATTTTGAAATACTTTGAATTTTGAATATGAAACCATTTTGCGCACATAATGAGCTGGCTGCGCAATCTGAGAATTTAACCCATTTTTAGGCGCAATCTAAGGCGGCCGTTTCGACTTTGAAAAACTATAAATAGTTCTTCAATTCATTCGAACTGTTCTTTACTTGCTTCCTTTGTGCTTTTGAGAGAAAAACTTCTGAGTTCTTCCTTTCTTTCTTCTTCGACAAGTCCAATGGCTCCCCGACGATCCTCTGCCGCCGCTAAGGGCAAGGCCCCCGTCGAATCATCGACTCGGGCTGCGTGTCGAGCTTCGCGCCATGAAACCGCTCATCCAGCAATGATAGGTAGATAACCTAATCAAAAACTCTTTTTAGAGTTTTGATTTCACTGTCCCTCTCAGAATCCATTCTTTTTAGAGATAGAATCATATTGCGCCACCCTTTTTAGGGTTCTGGTTGCATAAATCGGTCCACCCTTCATTTTTATGAAGAACGACTCTCTGCGCAATCGGGTGAATTGCGCTGATAAAAGTCAGCACAATTTGCTGATTTGTGCGAGTCTGTCAGCGCAAACTGATGTTCATTTGCTTTCGCAATCTGATTTTGCGCAATCTGATGTTTGCGCAATCTGATTTTACGCAATCTAATTTTTTGCGCAAACTGAATCTTTGACTTTGACTTATACTGAAAAAATTTTATTTTCTCTGTCTGATTGCAGTTAATACCAGAGAAGACCCAGAATACGAGAACTTCGTGGGAACCCTCACAGAATCAGAATATAAAGAAGATTTGTCACATGTGCACTACCCTCAGTATGACCTGCCGACCTCTCGCCAGGCCATTTTGATAACCCAAGACAATGAAACACTGCAATGTTTAATAAACGGACAACCCCTGGAAACGGCAGATGCTGTCATACATAAGAAACCACTATTCTTATTTGGTGAAGCTTTTGAGAAAAGTTCTCAACCAAGACCGAGGATGGAAGAAAGAGTTGTCCATCAGACGGGTAGATCTTTCTCGATACCAAATATTCTACGCTGCCTCCCATTATCCCGGTATGCTCATGCGAGTTACCCGAGAAAGATGGAATGGAACCTTACTCCATTCCAAGATGCCTGTCCGGGAAGAATTTTTGTGAAGAAGGGTCCGAATAAGAAAGATATGTTCTACAGTTCTTCTGAAAGGTACAGTGTTTTGCTGAGAGGACTGAAATCCGGTTGCATTCCACCGGAGAATTCTTTATTGTTAATGCCCGTCAGGACCCCAATTTTTGCAAATAAATTTGTGAAGGCCGAAGGAAGATACCCTGAACAGGACATCAGGCTAACTGGATTAGTAAATCCAGATTTCAAAAGATGGAGCTGCATAGCCAATTGGATTCTGACTAAGTTTGAAGGCGAACTGCAGCAAATCAACTTATACCAAGCAGTGCATGCCACTGTCTATGGTTTTGCCCCGAACCCTCACCTGTTTCTGGCTTTAGCAGAGAGGTATAATTATAGAACAGGAACCTTCATGACTCCCGGCGGAGAAATTGAATTTACACTCCATGAGATGAAGTACATCGCTTTTTTGCCAATGAGAGATTTCCCATATGAAGAATTCGTCCCCACCAATGATGAATTGGACAGACTCCGGAGAGAAAATACAGAAATGGTAGCAATATTCGAGGAACTGCTATGCCATTACAAGATCTGTTCCCTGTTCTATAAGAGTGCCACATCAAACACTTGTTATTCTTCGAAATGGCTACCTTATTTGTTCCTAAATCACATTCAAGAACCAAAGACTAAGGAACATGACAGATGTTATCCTGATTTCTTCAAGCCATTGAGCAACACAGAAGTGATGAAGCTGATGGAAGAAAGTGGTGATTTTGATAAACAAATGAAGGATGACTATCAGTGTCCTCCTTTGAAAACAGGAGATACTCTCGAAAGTTATCTGAAAGTAGGATACAGACCGATGTCGAAAGAAGCCCAGTTAGCAGGGTTTCTGACACATTGGCTTCGTCGATTTGTAGTTCTGGGATCCAGTGCAGTTGACCGCTTCCACCGCGGTATTCTTTTTACGGCTGTTAGATTAGTCTTTGGCTATAAGATGGATCTTCTGTCAGCCATGACTTGTAAGCTGAATGCTGGTCTTCGTCTATATGTCGATCTGATGCTGAAGACCAAGGGTGAAAAGGAATTTCCACGATTGGAATTACCATATACATATCTATTCGGGTGGTTGCTCCTTCACCATCCCACTTTGATGGATCCCGACATGGGATCGGTAGATGGCAGCTTTTTACGAAGATACTCCAATGGCAGGTAGAAATTTACTGCTCTAAGAGACTGTAGATATGCTCTAAACTTGAGCAAAGGATGAAACTTTTATTGTACCAAGCCTCCTGCTGGTTACGAACAAATGCGAACAAATATGATTGATTCGCAGATGCATCCTCTGAGCTGTGTAGCTTTTGAATGGTTGAAGACAATCCGACCTTCTCACTTGGTATACCGGTTCGAAGATGAATGTTACTTAGAGCCATATCTTCCTAGTCGATTCGCTCGACAGTTCGACTATGATCAATTCCATGTGGGGAATGCTATTACATGTCTTCAGGGAAAAGGTTATTTGATAGATGGAGCCCGGGCCTGGGCTTACTATAATGCTCGAGATACGAAAGCGACGTTCTCGATGCCTGCAAACAGCAATCACGGCCCTCGGATGCTGTTCACATACACAGTCTTTTATACATCTTCAAATACTTTTGCTAAAAATTTCAACCTTACAGATAGCTTTGCATCTTCAATAAGATTGAAGAGAGAAGGAGTTGTCTTATCACTCATAGGAAATGAAGAGGTACATGAGCCAGAAGATGAACCTTTGGAAGCCTCAAGGGATGTTATGTTCTCTCAAGAAGTTAATGCGCCACTACGTATCTCTTTGAAGGTGGGCAAATCTCCAGCAAAAAGGAGGAGAAGAGAAGATCCTCCTGCTCCAGCAGCAAAGAAGAAATTGATCCTGGATCACTCTTCTGAAAAAGTCACTACTCGATCTCAGTCTCGGCAGCTGGCCGAGTCAACTCAGCAAGAAGATGCTACTACACCAACCTCTATCCAGAAACAAGTTGAGACTATAAATATAGAGAGCCCAGACAGGCCACTAAAAAGAAAGAAGCTGGTCCTCAGAAGGAATCGAGCTTTGTCTTCAATGGTGATGGATGCTACAGTTGGATTAACCTTGCCATCTCCAACCCCTATTTCAAAACCTAGGAATAAAACTCATAGTCCTGAACATATAGAAGAAATCGGGCAACAGAAAGATCCTGATCCAAGAACTGAGGCCGAAGAGCCCAGAGGAAGTATTGTGGAAGAAGTGGAGGAAGAGCAGAATGTTGTACACTCTCTTTTGCCTGCTGCAGAGATGATTGAACTTTCGCCTACTCCTAGGACCCTTCGCGAAGAAGAAGATCGTGAAGTAATTGCGGCTCTAGAAGATTGCAGCTACAGCCCTCTGGATGGTGACCAAGCCGCGACTACTAGCGGGAATGCACCAGAAGAAGACGAAGATAAAGAGAGCTCTTCGTCTAAAAATATTAATGAATATATACAAGATCTCGAAAGAGATGATGAAGAGCATATATCTCCCAATGTTGTCAATGATATCTTGAATCCTGAGGAGGATATTGAGGTTCCAGAGAATGCTGCTGATACCTTAAATCCTGAAAAGGATGTTGAGGTTCCAGTATCTCCAGAAAAGGCAAGAGATGAAGAAGCCTTGGAAGAAACTCTCGCCGATGATCCTCAAGGTATAAAATAAAATTAACAATCTCCTCTTGAATGAATTGATAGCTAACGTTATTTGTATTTCTTGCAGATCTTGAGACTCCTCTAGTACCTCCGACGTGCACGGACAAAGTGCCTATAACGACGGTGGTTGTTAGTAGCAGTCATCATCTATCTTGTGGTTCTGAAGCGGGCAGTAGTCAAGCTGTTATGGCTGAAGCTACTTCTGCTCGGCCAGAGTCTACCCCAGCAGATGATAGACTCATTGTTGAATTCAATCATGGTAAGATAATTTACATCTTTAATCTTCTTAAATAATAGCGACCAACAGGCAAAATGACAATCTTTACTTTTTTGCAGAAGAACAACCAGGAGGTGCCACTAGCTCTACTTTGGCTTCCTTGTTCAAAGAACCTGCTATCCAGACACAAGTGATTGAACGTCCCACGGCCTCATCATCAACAGGAGTGGCTGCAACTCCTAGCGCTATAGCCACTAATAATCTTGTGATTCAATCTTTTACTAGATGCTTCTTTGAATCTTTGGGACCTCTAGTTAAAAGAATGATGGAGAAAGAGGGCACTGATTTTTTCATGGTTAGGGGTCCAACTTCTCTCTTAATAAGAGCCATCAGAGAACAAGGTGACGAAGCTCAAGCCACTCTCCTGGAACATATTTTGAATGAATTAGAGATTTCTATCAAAAGCTATAAAGAGCTCAACCAAGGAGACGTAGAATCTCTAGTACAGGCAGAATTCGAGCAACTGGCTCAAGCAGCTGATATTAAAAGGGTTAATCTCCAGAACCTTTTGGAAGCCTTCTCTGCAAAATCTGCTGAGTATAACTCCAAGCTGGAATCAATAACCTTGATGGCTAATAGAAAAGAACAGAGAGCTGTTGAGCTAAGAGCAGAGATTGCTCGTCTTCAGAAAGAGTTAGAAGATGAAGTTGCTGATCATCAACTTGCAACTCAGCAATTTAATGCTCTGATTCAGGAGAGGAATGAATATATAGAAGCTCATAATGCTGAGGTTACCCACAGAATGGTGACCATGCCTGCTTTTAATGAGGAAACTGGAATGGAGGAGGCCAGAAGGCGGGTGATGTCCACTCGTGAAGAACGGCTGCAGACTCTCAAGCAGCAGATTAACAATCTGATAATACCTCCATCTTAGTGGAACTTTTTGTATCTTCATATCTTTTTTAAAGAATATGTGTTTTTGTAATGTCTTATATTTCAATTAATAAAAGACTTTTTTGCTATGGCTCCATTATTTGTTGCATATCTTGTTCAGATATAACTAATAGAGATAGAAAATATATTCAGAGGTACAAGACATGATATATTTCTTGATGATTTTGTAGAAAATAATTATATTCATTATATCTGCTCAGAGGTAATATGGACGTGGCAGAGTATACTGAACATTATTATCTCAATTGACAACTTAATCGTAACGATAAGTTGCTGATGTGGATATGAGATGAACGGGAAAACCGTCAAATGATGAAATGAACGGATAAACCGTCAAAATGAATAATAACGAACGAATGAATCGTCAAGTGATAATGAACGAACGAACGGGCGAACTGTCGGATGATAATGAATGAATGAACAGGTGAACCGTCGGATAATAATGAACGGACGAACCGTCGAAAGATAATAAACGGATGAACCGTCGGATGATAATGAATGAATGAACGGGTGAACCGTCGGATAAATAATGAACAGACGAACCGTCGAAAGATAATGAACGGATGAACCGTCGGATGAATATAATGAACGGATGAACCGTCGGATAATAATGAACGGACGAACCGTCGAAAGATAATGAACGGATGAACCGTCGGGTGATAATGAATGAATGAACGGGTGAACCGTCAAGTGAATTAAATGAACGGATGAACCGTCAGATGAATGTATCTCTTCATTATTTGAAGAATCTCTGTCTATAAATAGAACAGAATTTTAACAGAAAGGAACACTTCCACTTTTCCAACATAAAAATGTCGTCTGGAGATGCCCTCAAGAAGACTGAACTCGCCTCGAAAGTTGAAGAAGGCGTTGAAGAACGTCCTGTTGATCCAGTTCAATCAAAGAAGGCAGAAGTAGGCGAAGGTTCGTCTGCACCCAAGCCACCACGCGACATCCTGGACTTTCTGCTTGACCCAGGAAGGACCGAAGAAGAGGAAGCCATGAGGATGGCCGCTTGCAAGTTCCTCGTGGGCTCTAGCAAGGAAGTTCTCGGCTCTTTTGCCGACCATGTTTTTGAAAAGGACGGTAGTGGTCCGCGTCCAAATGTAGAGAAGGATGATAGTGAACTTCCTTAATATCATGTACTATCATTCATGATGAAATAAAATTTTATTTATGAACTTGAACTTGTCTGATGATTTACAAGTATTTATATTTATACATAGTACTTTTTGAGAAATTTGCCATTGATAGACATCATTGCAATTCGTCCATCCAGTTCTGAGAGTTGATAAGCTCCATTTGAGAAGACTTTGCTTACAACATAGGGACCTTCCCACTTTGCATCGAATTTGCCTTTACTCATATGAGTCATAGTCATAGGACGTCTGACTGTTAGAACAAGTTCTCCTTGTTGGAAGGCTCTGACTTTAACTTTACGGTTGAAAGTTTTAGAAATGCGAGCTTGATATAACTCAATATGTTGTTGAGCCATTAACCGTTTCTCATTAAGTGCCTCCAATTCTTGAAGTCGAAGAAGATCATTATTCTCTGTAGTGAGCTCGTTAGCAATGGCAATCCTTAAAGAAGGAATTTAAAGTTCCAGAGGAAGAACAGCTTCACAGCCATATACCAAAGAGAAAGGTGTAAAACCTGTGGGGTTGCGGACCGTAGTTTGGTGGGCCCAAAGACATTCGCCAAGCTTTTCACTCCAATTCCGTTTGTTAGTGGATACAAACTTCTTGAGGAGTTTGATAATAGTTTTATTGAAGGCTTCAGCTAATCCATTAGCAGCAGGATTGTAGGCAGTCGAGGCGACGTTGTCAATCCGATGATCATCACAGAATCTGGTGAATTTTTGGCTGATGAATTATGGTCCATTATCATGAATGATTCGTCGAGGGACACCAAATCGATAAATGACATGGTGTTTGACAAAGTTGATGACACTACTGGTCTTGACCTCAACCAAGGGTATAGCTTCAGCCCACTTAGAGAAGTAGTCTGTTATTGCTAGAATGAACCGATGTCCTCTAGAAGAAGGAGGATTAATAGGACCTATGACATCCATGCCCCAAGCTTTGAAAGGCCAGGAAGCGGCTGTCGGGTGTAGAAATTCTGAAGGTTGATGGATGAAATCTGCATGGATTTGACAGGCTCGATATTTCCTTGCATATTCGATGGCATCTGATACCATAGAGGGCCAGTAATAACCCATTCTTCGGATGCGATCCTGTAGCATAGGACCGGGCTGATGTGCTCCACAGACACCATCGTGAGCTTCATGTAATACCTGTTTTGCTTCCTCACCAGCTAGACAGCGTAGAAGAAGACCATCATAAGTTCGTCGATAGAGAGTCTTAGTGGTTTGATTGTAGTAGAACCGTAGAGATCGTCGTCGAATACTTGTAGCCTCCTTAGGATCTTCGGGGAGTATATCATGAACCACGAAGTCGATGAAAGGAGTTCTCCAATATTTATTGATAACATTAATTTTAGCAAAATTACTGAACTCGATGTTACGATTGTTTTCGACACAAAACAATTCTCGATTAGAGACAACCACCACTTATTGTCTTCTGATAGGAACGGCTAAGACTGCTGCAAGATTGGCTAAGGCATCTGCTTCAGTATTGCAAGCTCGGCATACATATTCAATAAAGAAAGCTTTGAATGATATAGCCATGTTGATTGCTGTTAAGGTACCAGATCTTGATGACAGACTTCATAAGTTCCTCTAACCTGGTTGACAACTAGTTTAGAGTCGTCGTAAACTTCGAGATATTCAACGTTCAATTGCTTGGCTAATTGGAGACCAATAAGTAAAGCATTGTACTCTGCTACATTATTGGAACAGGATTCATCTAGAGAATAAGCTCTTTGGATCGTTGATCCGTCTGGCGAAACGAGAACAACTCCAACTCCTGCTACAATAGCACCATTGGGTCCGATTCTGGATGCTCCGTCAAAGAATAAATGTCAGGTTGGAAATTCTTCAGAGATCATGTTGACTTCTAATGTCTCGTCTGAAATTTCATCGTAAAGCTTGGATGTTTCTGGTACCGGATGAGCTGCTAAGAAATCCGCCAGTGCTTGACCTTTAACAGCTTTTGAGGAATATACACCATATCATATTGGGCTAGAAGAATGGCCCATGTAGCAAGCCGAGAGTTGAGTGTGCTAGGCTTCTTCATCAGTACCCGAAGAGGATTGACTCGGGATATGACATGAATGGTTTGACAAATGATGTAATGTCTTGTCTTTTGAACGGCAAACATAAGGGCTAGACATTCTTTTTCAACCGGACTATAACGGTGTTCAGCACCAATCATAGTACGACTGAGATAATAGATAGCTTGTTCATGACCTTCTTTATTCTTTTGGGCGAGTAAAGCACCCAATGAATGATCCATAGCACGGACATACATTAAGAATGGAATACCTGAGATTGGTGGCACCAGGACTGGTGGGTTCATAAGATATCGTTTGATGTCATCGAATGCTTGTTGATATTTTTCAGTCCAAATAAAAGATACACCCTTCTTCATTAGTTGAGTGAATGGTCTGCAGCGTCCAGACAAGTTCGAAATAAATCTCCTGATGTACGCAAGTCGACCTTGGAATCCTCGTAGCTCTTTTAGGTTGCGTGGAGGACGCATCTCTTGAATGGCTTTGATCTTCTCGAGATCTACGTGTATACCCTTAGAGGTAATGACGAAGCCGAGAAACTTACCACTAGAGACACCCAAGAATGACTTGGTAGGATTCATCTTGAGCTGATGTTGACGCATGAGATTGAAGATTCTTCTTAAATCTTGGATATGATCTTCTTTCAGACGACTTTTAACAGCAATATCATCAACATAACATTCGACTGTTTTGCGAAGATGTTCTCGGAAAATGGTACTCATGGCTCGTTGGTAAGTTGCACCAGCGTTCTTGAGACTGAATGGCATCACTGTGTAGCAATAGACTCCCCGAGGAGTACGGAAAGATGTGTATTTTTCATCTTCGGAATTCATCTTGATCTGATTATATCCAGAGAACCCATCCATAAAAGATATTCGCTCGAACCCACAGGTATTGTCAATCATGACGTCCGTGATGGGGAGAGGAAATTCATCTTTCGGACATGCTTCATTAAGATCCCGAAAGTCGATACAGACTCGAACTTTGCCAGTTTTCTTCAGGACTGGAACAACGTTGGCTACCCAATCAGGATGTTGTTCTTCTCGAATAAAGCCACAAGCGATAAGCTTCTTGACTTCATCATCAATTGCGTCCATCATTTCAGGCTTGGATCGCCGTTGTTGCTGTTTGACTGGTTTAGCATTAGGCAGAATGTTCAATTTATGAGTAGCAATTTTGGGATCTAATCCTGGCATGTCTTCGTAACTCCAAGCAAAGACGTCAATATATTCTTTAATGAGAAGAATCAGCTCTTGCTTATCTGCTTCTGGAAGATTCTTGCTAATAAAGATTGGACGAGGTGACTCGCTTTCTTCTACATCAACTTGAATTAGTTGATCTTCAGTAGGAGGTTCTCTTTGTTCAAATCAGAGTACCCATTGATTATCCATCTATTGAGCCCAAGGATCTGTTTCTGAATTTTTTTCAATGTCTTCATCATATCCTTCAGGAAGTTCAGCGAAAACCATATTAGAAGATATGATCACACAATGGATTTCACTAATGCTAGTATCAGAATCCTATGACCTGGAATCAAAGAGTTAGAACGTTCGTCACTATCAGATTCAGAACCTGCTGGGGATAACATCGGAGGAGAAGCATATCCAAGACCTCTTTTGGTCCTGCTGTAATACATTTCTGACTTTCCTTGTGGAACAGCGGTACGGAGAGGAGTCCTTCTGCCCTTACCATAATTGAGGCCACTTTTGAAGTCGTAACCCATCTTTCGGACGATGTCTTTTGATTGTTGACTGTAACGACGGAATTGAAGATGTCCCGTGTCGTTAATTTTGCTATCATCCGTATAGCTGAATTTTTGTTCCGGTCTTTTACTAAAAAGTATTGGACGTTCACCTTTCTTGCGAGCAGGAACAATATGATATGAATCTTTTGGGTATTCACATAAAACTTCTATTTGAAGAGACTGTACAACTCCCATTGTAAATGATTTAAAGCTACCTAACATATCCAAATAGCATTTAGTATGATAAATAACATCAGTATACTGGAACGTAGATGCTTTTTCATTGATATGTACATCTGTATTTACAGCAGGACCTTTAGCCTTAGCAGGCTTGGTCAGATTGATTACAAGAGGGGGAGAAGAAGAGCGTGGAAGAGACTTGTTACGACGAAGGTCAATAACAAGTAGCTCAGAGGAGGTGAGCTCCCTTTTTTTCCTTGTTGTGAGTTAAATCAACAACAAGAGGCTCAGAAGAAGTGAGCTGCTTTTTGTCCTTGTTACGACGTAAGTCAATAACAAGTGGCTCAGAAGAGGTGAGCTCCCTTTTATCCTGATCGACATCAGTAGACTGTCGCTGAACTGGCAAGTGAATAGCTAGTGGTTTAGAAGACCGAGGATGGGAAACACGCCCTTTAACAGGTATAATGAGAGTGTCATTGGGCACTGCTTCTTGATCTTCTTCAGTATCTATTGCCAATACCACCTTCATAAATTCTTTCTTGTACATACGAGCGTCGTTGTAATATGCTTCAACACCTTTGAAAGGATAAAGGTCTGCAGCTTCTTTGTGAACTTGTCCTTTGTCATCAACATATTTGAAGCATTGATGCAGAGTTGATGGAACAATGTTATGTTCATGGAGGAAAGGTCTTCCCAAGAGAGCGTTGTAAGAACAACCATGATTGTCGATAATATAGAAGGTCACCTTTGTGCGAAGATTGCCTATTTGGAGTTTCAGGCAAATCTTACCCAACGGTTCACTCCTTCCTTGGTTGAATCCCAAGATAGTGGTGATTGTGCTTGAAAGACTATGCACTGGTATCTTTAATGCGTCAAGCATTGTCTTTGGCATGATACTGAGTGTAGACCCTGGATCTATCAGGATACGATCGACTTTTATCGAGTCGACATATCCTGTATAATAAAGAGGACGATCATGTCTATTATCCTCCAACAGCATATCATCCTGAGTGAAAATGATGTTTGGAATCAACTCCAGGACACTATGACAATGGTGACAAGAAACTGGTTCTGCTTCCGGTTTTTTAAGGAAAGTTAGGCAAGTTTCAGCCTGCATCAGAGCTTCACTTAGGGTTTCTCGAGTCTCCTTAGAAAGGCGCAAGAGCTCGAAGATTGATAGTCTGGCCGGTGTATTGGCTAGTTGAGCCAATATATCAAAGTTGTACGGCTTCTCAAGTCCTGTAGGAGATGATTTCTTCAGGAGCTTATCAAAGCGGACTTGTTGTTTGCCTTTGTCAGCAAGATCTGGCTTGGGAGGAATAGGCACTATAACTGGTGAGGATGTGGAAGGGATCTCTTCCGTAGAAGCAGGTTGTGCTGGAGCAGGTTTAGAAGAAGAGGTAGGATCTTATTGAGTATCTGGATACTCTTTCAAGTAAGCTTTCCCTGATCTGGTGCCTAGCAGAATTTCCTCGTCAATGATGGGTTCAAAAGACACCATATTGCAGGTTTTTATCTTGTTTTTGGAGCGGTCTTTCTTTTTGGATGAAGAAGAGACTTGGAATTCAGAAACAAGATCTGGATGGACCCAGATAACTTCGCCGTTGTCAAGAGACAAGGGAACAAGACCTTCATTTGGTGGAGGCGGAAGATTCTCAATCTCAAGAGTAGCTTTAGGAATTGGAATGACACCGTGCTGTACCATCTGCGAAGAAAAGTCACCAAATTGGACTGAAACCATGTTTGCAGTAACAGTCTTCTCATCTTGCTGCAGAGTGACTACACCAGCATTTACAAGCTCTTGAATTTTGCCCTTGAGCATATAACATGCTCGAGTAGGATATCCAATAAACCTGTGGTAAACACAATATTTAGGATAATCTGTCTTACCGACTTCATCAGGTTTCTTTGGATCTGGGAGCTGAATCTTGTTGCTTTTGAGTAAACATTCAAAGATGCTTGCAGTATCATTCTCATCGAAGGAATATTCTACTTTCGGACGAGGTTCCCTTGGTGGCGGTGCAGAAGGAGTCGGAGTGAAAGTAGGTGGAGCTACATTGACGGCTAGAGACTCTTTATTCTTGTTCAGATTGATGTTCAAAGTCTCATTGCTTTACGATTGTTCTGGCGATTGCCACCACCTGATGTCTGATGTTCATCCCGATCAGGGTTAGACATTTGTACCCCTAATTGTTTGAACTTCTCGGCACTTACTTCTGCAGCTTTAGCGTTGACAATAAATGAAGGCCAATCTTGGAATTGGGTAGATCCCGTCCACATACTGATAATAGGCAAAAAATTTGCCTTACAAGTATCAATAGTGACAGCAGCTGGAGTTCCGGAAGGCATCTTCAAGGCTTTACGGCGGAACCGTTCGATAAAGCTCTCAGCAGTTTTATTATGTTTCTGTTTGATTTTGTTGAGAGCCGACATAGTCATGTCGTTAAATCCCTCATAGAACCGTTCTAGGAAGATTTGTTTGAGACCTGAGAAGGAAGTGATACAACCATCGGGCAAACTTCTGTACCAGTCATATGCTACGTCGGCTAAACAACCGACGAACACTCTGGTAAGAAGAGCGTCATTTGGCTGGAGTTGAACGGTCATCACCTCAAAATGATTGATGAACTGACTTGGAGAAGTACTGCCATCAAACAAAGAGATTGTTGGGATCTTATACTTTGGTGGGAACGGGACTTCTTTCTATTCAACTGGATAAGGCTGCTTGATTCCCAATCTTTGCAAGTTGTCTTTCTCTTTGAAAGCTTCGAACTGGGTTCGTAAGACTTTGACAGCTTCATTAGCATCTTCAGATGATGAAGAAAGAGCAGGTTGAGTTAGAGTGGTAGGAGGAGGAACAGTATTGTAAGCACTACCCCCAGCTCCTGACTGACTCGGTGTAGTTTGAACTTGTACTTGCACAGGAGGCATTTGAGGAGACACTACCCCCAGCCCAGTATTGGCAGGTACTGAAGATGCTATGATCTCTGGATTAGCAATAGGTACAGTCGGTGGTGTAGCATGTTGTGCCATAATGATAGAATGCATACTAGCAACCAATTCAGCCATAGTTTTTAGCTTGTCTTCAAGTGCAGCGATTCGCTGTTCTTGATTTGTAGATGTTGAAGCATCTGGATCATCAGTGACAACATAAGCTGTCACTTCTCTTGGTACAGTGGAAGATACTGTCTGTTCAGAGCTTTTGCTATATGCATCATAGTCGGAGAAAGAGTCGTCTCCTGAATGAGAAGTAGGAAAATAACCCGAAGGATTTTGAAGAAGATTCCTTTGACCGATTGTATCTCGACTTCGAGAACGGGTATGTCGAAACACTCCCTCAGAAGATTCTTGGAGTAATTCTAAATACCGTTGACTTGGTCTACGAGGTTTACCGTGCTTAGAGCATCTTCTACCTCCAGTGTCTCGGGAAGTCATATTAACAGAAGCATACAAGACTTCGTCTTCCTCTGACATAGGTTCAGATTTAGCAAAAGTCAAACGATCGAAGATCGATCATTTTGTTGTTTGACAACAACATTGGATGATGACTTTGTGATTGCAATGATGATCAGATGGTTGAATTGAAGGTGTTGAGATAGTATCCCGCTTTTGTCTGAGATGTTCTCGGAGATCAGGAACAACAACAGGATGAGGAAAACTCTGAGGGATCTGTTCTTTGATAATATTCGGAACATGATTCCGATTCTTCAAATGTTTAGTCCTTTGAGTATACAGGAAAGTGCTCACTTCATTGGCATAAGTGTCGGGATTTTTAACCCTGGAGATTTGTTTTTGATGATGTTTGATCTTCGGCATTGGCTGTTTGCGTTTCACCGAAGTGGGTCTGTTGAGATAAGTTCTAAGATCAGCAAATTCACCCCCAAGGGTTTCTGTCTGAGATACCAGCAGTTTTCCTTGTCTGGAACGGGAAATCTTGAGAGTCGGGAGGTCCTGGAATTCTGCTACCGGGGTAGGCAGAATACCTCTTTGGTTAGTACAAGTTCTCTTGTCATAAAGGAAAGAAGAATCCTTGTTTGAAAGAGTTCTAGTACTGATTGGTGTCGAGGCACGTTCAGATTGATCTTCTTCGGTAAAAACTGAAGAAGATTGAGAAAAGACCAAAGGGCCTTTCCCTTTGTTTTGGAGAGAAGGGTTAGCTAAAGAGCGTTTCCCTCTGTTGTCTTCCAAGTCATGAGACAAGGAAGTTTGAGAAAAGACCAATGGGCCTTTCCCTTTGTTTTGAAGAGAAAGAGGAATAGCCAAAGGACTACCCCCAGTGGTTTGCGCAGGAGCAACAGTGTGTTTAGGAAGAGGAGCATAATCTTTCCCTTTGTTATGAGAAAAATAGAGTTTAGCCAAAAGGCTGTCACTCTTAGATTACGCAGGATCAATTTACGCATGAAAGGATGGCACACTGGTTCTGGCCACAGAAACTGTGGTTTGCGCATCAGGAGTTCTTGCCACAGAATGCTTAGGTTGCACTCTGGTTGCTGGAGTGTTGGTTTGCGCATGAAGATTGGCAGCCAATTGAGCCAGAGGCATAGGAGTTTTATACTTAGCCATGGCAGCATATGAAGTCTTCTGTGTACTAGCAATAGCAGATTGTGCAGCAGTGGTAGAGACAGATTGTGCAGTAGGCTTGGTGACAGCAACTGTAGACTGTGCAACAGATTGTGCAGCAGGCTTCTTGGCAGACTGCGCAGCAGTCTTGTTGGCAGACTGAACAGAATGCGCAGCAGTCTTTGGGACCCACACTGGGCGCACTTTGCTTGTGGCAGAAATGGTTATAGTGCGAGGAGTGGTCTTGGAGTTGATCATAGCCTCATAGGCTGTCAACCAGTATCTTCTGCGTCTTTCCGATAGACGCTACGTCACATTGAGTTGTCACTTCCTCATCGGAGGAGAAAGTCGTCCCCAGCAGAGTCGCCATTTTGTTTGCAAAAACAAAAGTTGAAGAACTTTATTGATACAAACTTTGTAAAAGATTACAATTTGAATTCTGGGAATGGTACAACTTTAGGAATCCAATCTAGATGACGATTGCTTTATTCCTTGGACGATGTGAACTCTGAAGACGAAGCCTCTGAAGTTGAAGACAACTCTAGAATTGAAGGCAAAAAGCCTCGAAAGGTTGAAGGCAAAAGCCTCGGAAGAATGCAGCAGCACTTGGGCAAGAACTCCTGAACTCTCTGAACTTTGAAGTCTGATTTCTGATATCTGATTATTGATCACCCTTCCCCCCTGAATGGAGACTTGAAACTCTATTTATAGAGTTCTGAGAAATAACTAACTTTCAGTTATTCTGGACTGCGCATGATGGATTGCGCAGCAATTGGTTTGTACAGCAATGGACTGTGCAGGAAGTTGCTGGATCATGGGTTAACTGTCTTGGACACATGGCAACTTTTGATTGAATTGCGCATGATCGTGCATAGACAGTTGCCACGAAATGAGCAATTGATGGCATGAATGCCACGTGTATTTTGTCAGCTATACTGATAGAACGCGCACATTGAATTGCGTAGATTTTGGACTGCGCCAACATGAATTGCGCAGGAATGGATTGCCCCAACTTGAATTGCGCAGGAATGGATTGCGCTGCCAGCTGTCAACCGTTCTCGAGCACTGTGCGGCACAATAAATGAACAGCCTCCTCGTTCTTCGTGCTGTCAGCTGTCAGGAAGATTTGATTGTGTCAGGTAATGATGATTTTTGCCACGTCAGCCTGCGCACTTGCGAGTGTGCACAATCTAGTGTGCGCAATCTGAAGGATGCACAATCTGATGTCGGTGCAGTTCATCTGAAAGTTGTATTTCTTGATTTTCTGACTTTGTTGATGTGTGCAACTTGATTTTTTTAGGACCTACATGGGTTTGTTCACCTATGAGAAAAAAAAGTCAAGATTCCTCATTGATATTAATATTATCATTTTTTATAGTAAAGTCAAATACATGTGACTCATCTTAGGCTTGTTTGGTTGGGCTTTTTTACATGGAAAATATTTTCATCACAAATTTTCCACCAATTGTAGTGTTTGATAGCTTATATTTTCCATGGAATTATTTTCCAAAAAACTATCATTTTCCATATTTTTTTCTAAAATGGTGAAAAATGAAATGACGATGATGTTGAGGAGGAGGAGGAGGATGCCTCTAATAAGATTCTGCATGAGATGACGACGATGTCGACAGGAGGTATAAATAAATCAAGAAGCACGACGACGACGACGGTGCATGTGAAATTTATTCTGCAGAGGGAATGTTCCTTCGGTGAGAGGTTTCTGCTTGTTGGAGATGATCCGATGTTTGGCCTTTGGGATCTGCAGAACGCCATTCCTCTCAACTGGTCTCAAGGCCATTTCTGGACAGCTGAGATGGTACGTATATATGAAGAACAACAACAACACCCTCCTCCTCCTCCTCCATTTTCCTCTTTAATGTTAATGTTCCAACATTCCATATTATGAATAATCACTCGTACTGTATTATTATTAGGATTTGCCTTTGGTGAAGTGTACTATTCAGTACAAGTTTATACTTGGAGATCCTTCAGGTGAGTTCTATTGGCAG
This sequence comes from Iris pallida, assembly GCA_029216955.1. NCBI lineage: Eukaryota > Viridiplantae > Streptophyta > Magnoliopsida > Asparagales > Iridaceae > Iris > Iris pallida. Next base: position 629,296 of record JANAVB010036615.1, on the reverse strand, counting down.
CCTGGCCCCGACAGAGTAATACAGATGTTCAGCGAAACGACAAGGCGTATCGACTTAAGGTGGAAGACTTTGACTCTTCTTTTCCATCGTGCTTAATTAAAATGTACCATTGTATGCTAAGTTAACCTATCGAGTCCACAGGCGTGGCTAGATCGAGAGATGAACATAGTGCATGTCAAACACTGGATAGAACAATTGAAATAAAACATACATCAAATATACGAATCGTTATTGAACATTGAATATCGTAAAGGCAAGTGCCTCGGTACGCAGGCCCTAAGAACATGGGATAACTGTATCAACGAGTGCCTCAGCGCATAAGTCACTAATGCCCCCGTGCACGAGTTAGAAGGCTAGCACATTGAAAGGCAATTGAGGCGAGTGTCCTAGTGCACGAGCCATGAACATTGAATACTAAGGCATAGAACATACGGTATCAAGGCATGCATCGCATGCACTACTCGAAGAATAGAGAACAATCGTGTCAAGGCGTGTGTACGTACACGAGAATCATAAAAGATGGCTTCGTTGCGAAGAGAACAGTTGTGGCATTAATGTGATAGAATTGTCGGATGTGACACGGTTGACGAACATTGAGTTGGGGCATGATGCCGTTGAACATTGAAACGAAGTATGGAATGTGAGAACATAGAAAGTTAATATGAAAAATACGAGATGTACGAAGTCTGAGTCGCGGACTCAAGATATGTTTGGTTGTTTGAATAAGATGCGTGTTGCATGGTCGAATGGACTTAAGAAATGGATTGGAGATAATCTTCCGTGCACGGGTGTTCCCTCGAACGGGTTTGTGCCGGGGCGTCGAGACCGTTTGGCCTAGGAGAGGATGTTAAACTTTGATGGGCACACATCTCTAAGACGATTAGCGATCGGTTATTATTGTGAAAACTGTACTGATTGGTATGCAACGGTAAGCCTTCAGTTATTGGATAGCAACACATCCCGTGAGGCGTCAGGCTACCCAAATTGAGAAAAGAAAAGAAAAGAAATGAGAAACAACTTTAGTCCATTTTGGCGCGGATACGCCAACGACCTTCATATAGTTAAAGAACGGTGGACCGAAAGTGCAGGAACATCGAGATCCTTCACAAAGTACTTATAACATGACAGGGAAGGAATGAGGCATATTCACCTTGCATCGGTGCAAGGGCGAGTGCGTCAGTTTTGGTAAGAAGTCACGAAAGAACACAAGATTGCTATTGGTTGTCTGCTTGCTTATGCGAATTGAATATAACATGCTTGCTATGATAACATGCTTTACTACTTTCGAATATACCATGAAACCGATCCTAAGGAGAACATAGAAAGATAACTAAATTGTATGATGTATGAATTAATACATTACTTAAATGTCAATTTATTTAAGTGGGTCTTTCATCAGTACATCAAGGACGAAAGTACTAATCCTCCACTAGATTGCTCGCAGGTTCAGCATATGTTCTGCTCGCGGCGAAGCTTCGCTTGATCATGCTGAGGCATGGAATGCTGTAGCGTTTGAAGCATGCGATCGCATTGACGCTCGAACTTGCAACAGGATTGATGCAACCGAGATATAGAAGGCATGATGTATGGAACGATAAAATTCTTTGTGGGCAAGAGAGAACTTGAATGTTGTAGCCAATCTGGCAAATTCAGTTGGGCTATTGAAAGTCTTTGTAATCTCAGTTCATTCATCAATAAAGAGAATAGTTTCGTATACTATATTTTCTTCCGTTTCCAATATCAAATCAAAGATAACCATTTGAGAACTTATCATCTTGCCTTGTACGAGTTCAACTCCAGACTCGTACGACATCACGCCCCAACGAGGACGAACGATTCGGATAAATCGATGCGAGAACGAATGATTTTCTGGGTCGGGGCGTGATAAATTGGTATCAGAGCTCTAGGCTCAATTTCCTCAGGACGCTTGCTTCATTTCAATTCCAAAGAATTGCCCACCACTGATAAAATCACTCTTGACTCTACTCGATGCCGTACTGGATGTTCCATACAATAAGTCTAATACAAATTGTGTAATTTTGCCGCATGTGTTTTGGAAATTACATGATGTTTACTAAGGAAGTCATGAAATGTTTACTCTATTGAGTGCAATGAGCCGTAAAAGTTGGTTGCATTGATGAGTTAAATGTTTCAATATAGCAGTTGATATGAGAAATGTTGGCTGCATCGATATAACAAAAATCGTGGGATGCATGAATTGTAACGAGTTGATTGTGAATGTTGCGTTTCAATGAACATGAAAGTTGAAAATCGAATGTGTTGAACGGATTCGAGTATTAGCTTTGAATATCAGAAACAAAATGTTGCACAAGATGTAAAGGAGGGCACTGAATTAAAATGTTGCACGAGAGGCAACGGAGGAGACTGAATTAAAACGTTGCATGAGATGCAACGAAGGAAATTGAATTAAAATGTTGCACGAGATGCAACGGATGAGACTGAATTAAAACGTTGCAGGAGATGCAACAGATGAAATTTAATAATACATTGCACGAGATGCAACGGAGGGAACTGAAATCATAAATCGATAGAACGAATCGTTCGGTTGCGCACCGAACTTGTGTTGGCAAATAAGTACATTGGCCAAGTTGTGTCAGATTTTGAATTAATCAAAAGTTACGATTGTGATTGGCATGATCACTGCGGAAATTGTGAGACGGAATAAATTATTGGTTCATACCGAGTATGATGCGAAGGAAATAACTTAATTTTTGAGTGATATATGATATGTCTCGTATGCGATGGATGGCTCAATTCTGAGTGGTATATGCAACACCACTTGTGCGATGGATTTTATTGATATGTTGCATAATTTATGGAAGGTTTGTCTGCAACGGACGAAAGGGTATCGAGACTCGAGTACGAATTTGTATGATAGTATGTTGATGCAAGTGTTCTTCGATAATCGGTTGGAACTATACGGGCGGGGAGTCATATCAATGAATGATACGTCAGACAAAAATTTGTAAGTCGGTCGAACGATCGAGACTAACAAAACGATTATGCCTTGAACCAATAATCGGATCAACGGGATAGGAACTTAAACTTATAAATGAGTCGCACGACTTGCGATCTCGATAGAAATGTTAGACGATGTGAATCGTAATCGGATCGCACGACTTGCGACTTCGATGAAAACGTTGGTTCATACGAATAATCGTGCCTAAGAAAGTAAGTTGGTTACGTTGCGGCGAAACTCATTTAAGTACGACTAAAATACACAAAACTTAGAGGACATGATCGTATAACTCGAGGTTTCGATATTAGATAATCGGTAACTCGGTTACGCGATCAAAGTATAGCGGGATACGGTGAATCGAAAAAATGAGTTAATGAGTATGGAAAAGTTTGTAGTAAACTTGGATTTATATAATACGAACTAAGGCAACGTTGATGCAGATTCAAAGTTGACCCTCGCACTATCAAAATTGATATGACCTACCGAAATAGATACGCGAGAAAATATAAGCACGATTTGAGAATACAAAACGGGGCAGGCCTACGATATCGAAATTTTCGAAAATAGCAATACGGAAGTTCGAACTAGTTGATCGTAAACTTTATGATTGATCAGGACGAGACTATAAAGTCATCGACAATTGTTTTGATGCGTATAACATCTCGGGTGTCGACCGTGGCTAGAAAGACTCGAACTCAATACGAGTAGATGTTTCATGAAATAGGAATTTTCGACGGTAGTGTATGACTTTACTCAGATGATAGTTGTGCATCAGTTGCGTCGATAGAAATAGTTTTGTCTGGATTTGGATAGTCGCATAGAAATCGTCAGAATGTAATTTAGCTCCTAAATAAGATATATCATGGTTCGTAGTAACTGTCCTTCGTTAATGATCCACAATTATCGAGCGTAGCTTCGGAGCAGCAGACCCTAGAAGACTTGACCACCAAATCGAAATGAATATTACGGAGCCATAAGAGAACCTATACAATATCGTGTATGAAATTACGTGGGGCATGTTGATGATAAGTCTAGGCAATTTTGAGAATCGTGCTATGCACGAGCGCGAGCAGTAAGAGAATGACTTACGAGTTATATCGTTAGATTTGGATTCACCTTGTAATTGAGCTTGCGTGAATCAAACTTATATTCGATGTTGCGAGACGAACAAGTTGTGGATTTGGCTAGTAAATTTCCTACTCAATAGGAAGTGAACATAAGATGTGTCGTAAAGACCTTTGTGTCGAAGTGATCGTTGCCTTTGAGCATCGTCGACTCGAATTAAACTTTTGTGTTGGATAGATTGTGGCCTTTGTGCAATGTTAATTTAAAGTTGCGTCGAGAGAATCTAAGCATGGTGTCTAGGTAAGTCACCTAACGGACGTAGTCCTGAATGTTGATGCATTTGCAAGTCAATAAAGAAAATCATATCGAGATGAGTTGCATAGCCAGATTTCGAAAATAGTTGGGCAGCGACTTCGAATACAAGGCGCTGCGGAGGATCATTGCGATCGGATATACAACGGCTTTACGCAATGCATGGTATTGATGGTCAGTACGAAGACTTATGAAAATTTGAAATATGATTTTTAAATTGCATCGCATGTGATGACTTTGTTGAATGAATCACATATGTATTGAATATACAGATGCGATAAAATTTTGAGAACAGTTGCTAAAGATAAGTCCGATCGAAAGTACGAGATGGCAAGCATAGGATTAAAATTTACCTGTCAGCTTTGTTCCAATTTTTACCATTGGGCTTGGCTGACATACGCATATTTTTGGGACGCCTTGAATAGGTGTATGATCCAAATCAAGTTGTATACTAAATTTAAATTGAGCAGTATGAAAGACTGAAAGTAAATAAAAGCTTGCACGAGTGTTTGAAACGGAACAACGATAGTTGGATGAGATCGTGAAACGATCTAGAGAAACACTTAGAATTGAGTCACTACACCAAAAATGATAATTTGAAACATTTAGTATTTTGGACTTTGGAACGGTTTATAGGTGTTCCTAGACCTTGGAACACTTGTTATTAGTTCCCAACTGCTAAAATGTTCCTAAAATTAATTTACTTAAATTTGGATTAATTTTTTTAATTTTTGAAACAGTCAATAAATGTTCTTATTTATGTTCAATCACGTACTTTGATTAAAAAGAACGTTCCAGTTGGCATACAAACCCCACCTTCTCTGGGTTGCAAATGCAAAAAAATTCAATTATCCCGCACTCTTTTTTCATGTTTCCCTCTTTTTTCCATCTCTCACACATTTTTTTCCTAATCCTCTCATTTTTAGGTCTGCTTCTTCCCCCTCCCTCCATTCGAACTTTGATGCAGCACATAGACCGGTGATCCGAACGCCGAAGCGGCGGCGACTGCATCGACCTCCTCCTCAGTGAGCGCGTCGGCCATGTCGAGGAAGTCCTCAAGCATCCTCTTCCTTTTGGTACGAACGGAAGCATAGGGGGTGAAAGTGTTGATGTTGGTGATCAGTGCTCGATCTTGGGGGCCAGGGCGAATCTGGGGTGATGGAAGAGGGAGTCGAAGGGGGTGAAGGTGTTGTTGTCGATGGCGCGGAAGATTTTGTCGATGTTCATAGAGCCGAGGGTGGTAAGGGAGTAGGCGGAGGACTGTCGGATGAACTCGAAGTTCGCAGACGACGCCGACGATGCCAGCACTCTCGAGGAAGCCATTGAAATGGAAGGTTTTCCATGTGGGATCTCATTTCCCAATTGCTGAAAGTGTAACTGAAGTTTTTCTTGTGAAATTTATGTTCGAGTTTTTTTAATTTATATTTTCTTCATGTGATTGTTGAATATTTATTAGAGGAGGAGGTGTTTGAGACACCAACGTCTCATCCCCCGATCCCGCTGACGCTTCACACTCGAGCAACGGATCGATTCCGAGGGTCCTGTAGTACGAGGTCCCCAAGGACGAGGAGGAGGTCGTTGTCAGGAGAATCTGGTGCATGTGGAAGGATTTTTTGCTGGCGAGGAAGAACATCTCCATCATCCTATTTAGCTTGTACACACAAGATGTTTGTTGAAATGCTTAAATAGATTAAAATTGATTAGCCTATGCGATCTTATTCATTTTTATGTGATAGAAACCTACTTAATGATCTTTGTTTAAGCTTGTGCATATGATACTTGGATATTGCTTTAGTCAGCTTATTAAGCAAAATAACTAGAGCTCAGAAGATTGAGAACTTAGGTGAAAGAAAATTAAAAATATATGATTTCACTTTGATAATGGAAACTCTTGGATGTACAACTTTTATAGCCTAGGAAAAAGAACATATGAAATTATGACTATTATTTTCTCTTTCCTATGCTAAACATGTAAGGTTCTTGTTTGCAGGCTATTTTATTTTACTCTAAAGTTCAATTTTTAAAGCTAGGAGATCCCGTCATTCTGAGCAACCAGAGTATTTCTTTCTGTGAGTTTTTTCTAGTGTGGCTGCTTAATTTCTTTCATGTTGGCTGCATACTTGTTGTTCTGAATATGGATACACTTATAGCTCTTCAGCTTGCATCAGAGAACATGTTATATTCTTGCGTACTTATATGTTACTATTGCATGATTAGTCAATTTCTCACAGAAATCTCCTTGATGTGAATTTGAATATGAACTAGATAATCTTGCATAGAATTTAATTCTTTTTCTTTAAGCGCCAGTAACTAAAATCACTAACCAGTTGGCCAATATCAAGTGGTCACGTTCTTCATTTTTTGCATCTTACAAAGTTGACCAAAGACTACAAGGTCTGAGATTGAGTATTTTTTTTATTAATCATGTTTTTGTCTTTTAAACCTTTTATCGGATTTAACCGATTTAAAGGATGCTAATTGCTACTATTAGGCGCCATTTGGTAGATCCTGACATTATTATTATGCTCTGAATTAACAATGCAGATTGACTTATTAGCCTGTTGCTGACACTGCTTTGATCATTTTACTGCAGGAAAACATCAAACCGGAGCAAGGGATTGCTTATTTTAACTTAATTTTTGATGTAAACTTGATTTATAGTTATCTGGCACACATACATACAAACCGAAAGAAAGATGAGACGAAGAGGTTATAAAATTTAAATCTCTGTAAAGTTTTTTTTTTACTATAGCGACATCTGTTATAAAAATTTAAGTATGACTAATACTTCAACTATTAAAAGCTGGTCAGTATTTAAAAACACAAACCTGCTACTTTTGTCAATTTTCTTGTCAAAGTGAGTGAGAAATGAATTTTGATAACCACAATAAGGGGACCAAGCTTTCCCTTAAAATCATTCTAATATACATTAGGATAATTTGTTCAGCTTGCACTAAAGGATTACGAGGAAGTACTGAAAGTCTACATCAACTCACCAAATCATACTTACTAAAGGCTAATGCTCGTTCTGGTAACAATTCTTCATTTTTATTTCTTCTAGTTTGTCAGTTTTCTTGGAAGACCATACATATATAGTTGTTAAGTGTGACCATATATTTGGACACTTCTGGGCTCTCTAGTTCCTTGTGTAGATTGAAATGGCTATTTGCAGTTTGGTGTTGTTTATTCAATTAATTAATTCAGGTTTGGCAAGAGAATATAAGTACTGAATTTTGAAATTTCCAACTATTTCATTCAGCACGAAAGCATCTCCATGCCTTGCTTTCTTATCTTTTCGAGAGAATTTCTCTTTAGGTTGCAAGTTTCTAGAATATATTTAATACATATTTATTTTAGTTGAGTTGAAGAATATCCCTCTTTGCCTGACCGTGTAATGTCATACACGTCTATTTTGGAGAATGTCTGTGTCGAAGAGGGGAGAGTTTACTGATGTGCTCTCTAGTTTTCTGAGATTGCATCATTGGTATGAATAACTATATATCTTTGTCCAAGGGTTGTCACAAGCATTTAAAGCCATAGAAATATGCTTATGGTTTATGTACACGTTGCTCTTAAGGTATATATGTGTGCAAAGAGAAGAATAACTATTCGAGAAATAAGAGGGGAAAATAGGAGAAGTGAGGAAGAGTAATGTTAGTTAGGTAATTCCAACATGTGTTCATTTCAAGAAAGATTACTTATTAATTGAAATATGGGTGATTGAACTTTGCGTCCAGTTTATCACAATCAGGTAGCCACCTGGAAAATTTTACTTAATTAGCCACTAGCTCAATGGGATTAACGCACTGTTTAGTTGTCTGGTTAATCCAATCTGGAACAAGTGAGAGAGGAGAAAATAAGGAAGAATATTTAGCATAGAAATTTTGTTGTACTAAACATCTCATCATTATATCAATATCACTACTGATGGAGGATTAACTAAAAGTTCTTGTGAAAGCCTAGAAGGAGCATCTTGCTTTGTAAATCATGGATCCAAACCATCTGCTTTAGGTACAGTTACAATTTTTCAGAGGATACAGCCCATTTGCATTTACCATATACAGTTTTGTCTACCAAAAGTTCTAACTTCCACTTACTATAGCCCATTTATACATACACCTATAGTCACCAAGGGGTAAATCTCCTTTGTTAAGCAAAGAAGCATGGGATTCTAACTCAATTACATTTGTTAAGCTCCATACATGAGTATCATTACACATTTCCTTGTAATTCATGACAATATTGGCTATATTTCTAGACATTTTCTATAGTATATTGTATTGAAAGTTCTCTCAAAGAAAGTATCTGTATTAAACAAGTTGATTGCACTTGTATTTTAATGTTTTAAGTACGATATTGCCTGTTACCTTGTCCTACCTGCTTCTCTGGCATTCTTGTGGTGTCCTCCCTCAGCAATTCTTATTTTTAATGGAACTATAATATTAGGTTGCTGGTGAAGCAAACATATCATATATTTGCTCTCGCTATTATCGTGCCCTCAAGCTTATTTTTGGTGCAACTGAGTATACAACTTCAATTGATATAAGGTCAGTAGGCTGTGTTCTTGCTGAGTTACTTCTTGGCCAAGTTTGTAATTTTTCTCTTTATGTCGATTCTGGTTTATGTCATTTCCTATATGTACTGAGAAATCAATTCTATATTAAATAATTAGTGCTCAACCTTCCTATTCTACACTTTTTGCCAGCCATTATTTCCTGGTGAAATTGCAGTCGATCAGCTTGTTGAAATAATCAAGGTCTACTTCATGGTTTCATCCTTTTGATTAGTAGAAATGTAATTTCTTGAAATTTATCGGTTTATGGTATCTGTTCTTACAGGTTCTTGATACTCCAACACGAGAGGAAATTTGGTGCATGAACCCCAACTATACAGATTTTAGGTTTCCACAGATGAAGGCCCATCCTTGGCACAAGGTTGGCATCTCACAACCTCTCATACCAAACAATTAGTATGCATTGTCTTTCAAAAATTACCAACAGTCAGGATAGTGCTAGCTGATCTACTAATTGGCTCCATGCCTCTGAGAATATGATGTTATACTAACTGGATGTCCACCTCAGTAGTAAGGACAACTTTTGACGACTGGAACTTATTACTAACTAATTTATTGTTCTGAGATTAGCTTAGCTAAATCCTACAGTTCTACCTGATGACCAAGGAATTGTTACTTATGGATTTGATTTATGCTAGTTCTCCATTAATTATGTACTTTCCTTGATAATAAGGTCATAATCCTCTTATGACATGTTGATGATGCTTTGCAAACCCTAGTTTGCAGTATCGGCTGATACGATACGACCAATATCGATATGATACGACCGTTACCGATACTATATGGCTGATAACGATACGGTTTTGCATGTCCCAATCGATACCGACCACTATCGATGCTGAACGATGCCAACATTGGAGATCTCTTCCTAGTAAATTCAACAGAGAAAATTGGACAAAAAGACAAATCAACAAGGGTATAAAAGCATAGTAAAGTTGTAAAAGCATGTAAATGAAGAAAACTTATTTATAGCAGGTAAACCAATCAACAAGGGTGACTATAATTTCATTCAGTTTCAAAACTACTAAAAAATAATAGAAAGTACTTTAAATTATGCCTAAATGTATAAAATATTTGTTTCTAAATTTTTAATAATTTGTTAATAATTGTTTGCTTCCCGGTACCATAAAACATATATTCCTATATGAAACTGCCAATGTTGCCGATATCATCGTCCGATACTCATAGGAAGGGTCCGATAACGATACTATGAACCTTATTGCAGACACACAGTTAGAGTAGTATAATGTCCTACTAGAGTTGGTGATATTATATCAATATGATTCCAACATTACATTGTCATTTATCTGCAATTAACTTCCTCTTCCATAAGTATGTTTATGATGAAAACAATAAACTAAAGCTAAGCAGCATTATGGCATTAAACAATCAATCCAGACTAGTGTCTCTGTTTTTTGTTTCTGCATTGACCAGATCAGTCCGGTGCCGTGAATCTTGCTCTCTGTTATATCTCTTAAAAGAGGGAAAATTTAAAATGAGTTTAAACTTCCATCTCTCAATATTTTATAGCCAATTTTCTGCAATGAAATGATCCTTTGATGAGGAAAAATTTGGCACCATTAATACTTGTTCAGAAGGAAGAAATTAGCACGTTATCTCAAGACGGAGGAAGTAATTAGCATAATTGTTTGGATTAGTAATATTAACCCATTAACTTGAGTATTTTTTGTCAGGTTCTTATATCTAGTTCTCTGACCTATTTCAGTGATGGTTAACAATTTTATTCGTCACCTGTTTCTTTTATTACCTATGTCTCAATAGTATTTTCTTTTGAACAGATATTTCACAAGAGAATGCCTCCAGAAGCAATAGATCTTGCATCACGCCTTATTCAATATTCACCCATTTTTCGATGTACTGCAGTAAGTTTTGCAACATTTGACATAATTGCTAAAGCATGACCAGATTTTATAACAAGTTACTGTTTTGACACCAATTCCCTTGTCATTATATTTCAATGGTTTCCTTCACATGTGCATTCATCTAGAAAGTGTTATACTGCAACTTATCAATATGTAAGAAACTACGATTATTTTTGGCTTGGATTATTAGTTACTGATGTTTTTGTTGTGTCTTTTTTGTATGTGCTTCCTGTTAACCTGGTTTCTTCCAATCCATTGCCTTAACTCATTAGTAAAGCTCTATCACATATTGCCATACATTTTTCCTATAATAGTGTGCATTTGTTATTAATTTGCTGTCTTCTCTGAGCCTCTGAATTTTTTTTCCATAGAGCATGGATCCTATATACCTATTTATACTAGTCATGTTTGACTAAATCAACAAAAAGTTGGTCCTTTTTGTAATTAGGCTTTAAGCAACCGAACAATTATGGTAGTCTTATTTGATTTGTTAAAGGACGATTATGTAAATGTGGTTGTACTCAAATCTTGGACGGTTGGGTCCAAGAAGAATATCTTTGATCATGTTTTAATTCCTCTGCTTTAGGATAATTTCATCTAAGAGTTTACTGTTGGTTATAATACCACTATTTGTATTTTGTAGTCTATACCTTGTATGTATTTCTTATCATATTGAGATTTTCTTATTGAGTTTTTGATCATTCTTAGTATATATTTTTTAATTTCCTCAGTGTAACATTGAAAAACATAATACAGAGAAGTTTTCCAGAGGAATATGCTAAGAGACAGTCTGATGAACATGAAAGTCTCACACAGTTGGGTGTTGATCTAATGCCTCCTTTTGTCATGGATGTTGTCCTCCAATGTCAAAAGTTGTCAATTAATATGTTTGAACCTCGCTATCGACTAATGGTGAGATGATATATTTGGTGATTCCAATTCTCTTGATCGCTCTTCAGGAACCACGACACTCACTGCTCTCATCTTTGGAAGGTTAGCTTTACAATATTTATTAGATATATTCTGTATTCCGAGGTGTTTTGAGTTCTGCAGAAGCTATATTTAGTATGATTATCTTAAATTCTGCATATATTTTATCAAAAAAGACTTATTTGAGAAGACGAAATGAGATGAAAGATTTTGGAATATTCTTTGAATTCAATCTTATGCCCGTCACATTAGACCAGTTAACTTTTGCAATATCTATAAAAGTTTGCATCTCTCTTCTAATTCACTGGTATATAAGTTATTGTCGTACTTCTATATGCTTAATGCTTTTTTTTAAATTAAGTGGACATTACTTATCAAATATGCATATTTGGGGGACATTACTGTCCCAAGCAAGAAAATCTCTAGACCTTTGGCGTATTTTGGCATATTTGTAACATTTTGCAAAAAAATATTGTCTAAGCTTACAAGTTACACACTTGGGGTTGAGTCTATATCTCATACAGACTGAGGTGAATGCAATTTGAGTGTTACAAAATCTTTATGGGGGATTTGAGAGAACTATAAACCTAGTAACAGGGGTAATTTAGAAACTAACAAGTTCTTCACTTAACTAGAACCTCTAGAACCTGATAATTTCTTCATTAACAAGTATTTTGCGTTTTCCTTACCCTCGTTCTTATTTTTCATATAGTTTCTCCTTTTGTCCAAGATTTTCGGTTGCAAAAGTTGGTAACCATCGCTGATGATGAAACTCACTACGAGATCCATATTTTCGACATCCTTGTGGTGTGGACGTCTTCCAGATATGCACAAAATTCTGTTATGGCATGATCGTTATCCTCAATGCCTACAATGTAATCAAAGCTCGATGTGTAGCAAAGTATCTCGACATGAGTGAAGCTGCAGAGAAAGGCAACCTTGTCAACAAGATTGAAGTCTTCCTCGCCTCTAGCATATTCCATAGTTGGAAATATTTGTAACGTCCCACGGGGAACAGAGAACATAATCTCTCTGTCTAGGTCCATCTTTTCATTTAAGATGTATATATTATTTGTATTTTTTGTTGTATGTACTTTTAATAACATTTTATAAAGATTAACTTTTGGAATATGTTATTAAGTTGCTTTATTAAGTTGACATTTTTGGTGAACTTAATGGAGCTTTTGGATGTTGAATCATGGATTGTGTAGAATATCTTGCGCACCTATTATGTTTCAATGGTTAGTTTAAGAATCATCAGATTTATGGTTCAAACTAAAAATTGGAAAACGAAATTGAAATTTAAAAAAATACACAGGAACGTTAATAAAGTGTTTCAAATGAGGCCATAAGAACAATGCAAAAGCGATACTAAAATATTTAGGAACGGAAGTAAAATGTTTCAAAATGATATTTAGAAACCTTTGAAGGGTGTTCCAAAAATAATTTAGGAACACATTATATGTGTTCTAAAATCTAATTTTAGGAACATTTGATAACCGTTTCAAATTAAATTTAGGAACGCTTTATAACTGTTCCTAAAATTGCAATGCCATTTTTAGGAACGATTATGATATGTTCCTAAAAATATTAGGAACATCTAAAAAATATTCCTAAATGTCTTTTTTGGTGTAGTGAGTGTTGGTTTCGGTTCAAGAACGAACCTTGTTTTGAGCGGTATATTATATAATACTCTGCTCCGCAGGGTGCATTATGCTAAGTCATTGACTCGAAGAGTTGCATTGACCCGATTAAGTATCGATGCGAATCGATACGAGAATACGTTGACCCAAGAAATGCATCGAGTCGGATCGATGCAAAGAGTTACGTTGACCCAAGGAACGCATCGAGTAAGATCGATGCAAGTGTTAAGTTGGCCCGAGAGAAAGTGTTGAGTCGGTTCGAAGATTCTAAGAAATCGAATCGACGCAAGGCATTAGTCCGATCCGAACAAGTATGAATTTTAGTTGGTTTTGCGTACAGGTTATACGTTTACGCTGAAATATAAGAGGTCGGCATTTACCTTATTTACAACGGGGTCCGCAAAACCAAGTCACCGCCTCACAACGGACAGAGGCATAGGCTCGGTAAGCCAAATCGATATAATTCAATGAAGCACGAAGTGCTCGAATGGCTAAGTTAGAAGAGTTGGCCGTGTAACAAAGTTATAAAATTGAGCCGCATCGGCTCAGCAAAACGATAAGGCATATCGACTTAAGGTTGGGGGACTTTGATTCTTCTTTCCTAGTTCGTCATTCTTAATTAAAATGTACCATTGTATGCTAATTTAACCTATCGAGTCCACGTGCATGGATCGAGGGATGAACATAGTACGTGTCGAACACTTGATAGAACAATTGAAATAAAACATACATCAAATGTACGAGTCGTTATTGAACATTGAATATCGCAAAGGCGAGCATCTCGGTACGCAAGCCATATGAACATGGGATAATTGTATCGACGAGTGCCTCATTGCACAATTCATTCGTGCTCCCGTGCACGAGTTAGAAGGCTAGCACATTGAAAGACAATTGAGGTGAGTTTTCTAGTGCACGAGCCATGAACATTGAATACTATGGCATAAAACATGGAAATACAGTATCGAGGCATGTATCGCTTGTCCAACTCGAAGAATAGAGAACAATCGTGTCAAGGCGTGCATACGTGCACGAGAATCATAAAAGATGGATTTGTTGCGAAGAGAACAGTTGTGGCATGAATATGACGGAACTGTCGGATGTGACATGATGCCTCAAAAATGTTCGGGACCTTTGGGTCGTTCGGTTGACGAACATTGAGTTGGGACATGAAGCCATTGAACATTGAAACGAAGTATGGAATGTGAGAACATAAAAAGTTAATGTGAGAAATACGAGATGATACGAAGTCTGAGTCGCGGACTTAAGATATGGTTGGTTGTTTGAATAAGACGTGTGTTGCATGGTCGAATGGACTTGAGAAATGGATTGGAGATAATCTCCCATGCACGGGTGTTCCCTCGAACGGGTTTGTGCTGGGACGCCGGGACCGTTTGGCCTAGGAGGGGATGTTACACTACCAAAATAAGTCATATCAGCGACATATTTAGCGACGCAAAGATAGTTCGTCGCTAATATTTGGGGTTTTAGCGACGTTAGTATAAAACGTCGCTGTTTGTCGCCAACAGCGACTAAATAGCGACGTCTAGCGGCTACAATTTGTTAAATGGGAACCCGCGTCGCAAGTTCGTCGGTACCCGTCGCTGAAATAGCGACGTGTAGCGACGAACTTTAAGCAGCGTCGTCGGTTGGAGGATTATGTCAAAATATACGGCTTAGAAAATTATGACATGTTAGTCTTCCGACACCGCGGTAACATGGATGTCACATTAAGGGTCTTTGACAAGGTGATATGTGAAAAGATATATCCTTATAGTTCTCCTACGTATGTTGAAGAAAACCTCTGTACTTTCTCCGGGTCATGCCGTCGGCTGTGCTGCTTCCCCCTCCTCTTCCTGTCCACTTCCTTTCTCCCGACTCTACACTTGAGCTGGATATAATATGTGGCTGAGAGAGTCAAATAAGAAAAAGGGAAGTAGGAAGGAGCAGATGGGTTCAGAGCCATGGTGGAGGAGAGGAGAAGGAAAATGCTTGATCAGAACTTGAGGTGAAAAGTTGTGACATTGATAGTGTGAAAGAGGGAGGGGTGGAAAAGTTCTTCTCCCCCGACTCTACACTTGAGGTGGATATCATATTTTGGTTTCTGTATTTTGGCTCCAGCTCCATTTGCATTAATCTACGGTACGACATGGCGATCAGGACATAGTCCCTGCAGCCATTCGACTGGCGAGGCAGAAATTATGTAGCCATAGATAAAGTTGACTGTCCTCCGACCCTCATCCCTCGGCAATGATGATACGACAACCTATCACTATATCTTATATAGTAGTAGATGATGTCTTAGTATTACATTATGTGAGTTCATCTTGATTCTGTTATATTCTTCAGATACTACATACGATAAGAACATATACTACACCATATGTACAGAACATAAATGATTCACACTAATGTATGCTAGAATGATTCTTGGGTTGTGTTTTGGACCATTATGTGTGACATTGTTGTTACAAATTTTCATATATCTGTATTGATTGATGAGATTGTGTTTCAAATATGTTCGTGATTGTGTGTATCTGTGTTGTTTGATACTGTGTTCGTGATACACACCGTTGTTGCTGTAACAAATGGTATAGGGGATGCTGCAAATGCTGCAGGGGATGCTGCAAATGCTGCAGGGAATGCTGCAAATGCTAATTTTTTTTTTCAATATTAGCGACGTTCAGCGACGCGCAGCGACGTTCAGCGACAAAAATAACGTCGCTAAGTAAGTACACCGACGTCGCTAACGTTGATGAATACCGTCGCTGATCGTCACTATACGTCGGTAATGTAGCGACGTAGGAAAGTCGCAGAACATCGCCATAAGGCTCTCAAGCCAGGTCAGCATCGATGCATTTAAAGTCGCTCAATGTCGCTAGTATACGTCGATAAATATAGACATTTTACGTCGCTGGCAGTCGCTACATTAGCGACGTATCCTCGTCGCTAAAGCTCGTCGCAATAGCGACGTATTGCGATGTTTTCTTGTTTAGCGACTAGGTTAATCGCGACTATGTGAATACGTCGCTAAATACGTCGCTAATCATAATTAGCGACGTATTTTCCCTATATAGTGACGTTTTGAAGCGTCGCTGATTTGACAGATTTTAGTAGTGTTAAACTTTGATGGGCACACATCTCTAAGACGATTAGCAACCGATTATTGTTGTGAAAACTGCACTGATTAGTATGTAACGGTAAGCCTCCAGTTATTGGATAGCAACACATCCCGTGAGGCGTCGGTCTACCCAAATTGAGAAAAGAAAAAAAAAAGAAAAAAAGAAACGAGAAACAACTTTAGTCCATTCTGGCGTAGATACACCAACGACCTTCACATAGTTAAGGAACAGTGGGCCGAAAGTGCAAGAACATAGAGATCCTGTACATAGCATTATAACATGATAGGGAAGGAATGAGGCATATTCACATTGCGTCGGTGCAAGGACGAGTGCGTTAGTGTTGGTAAGAAGTCACGAAACAACACGAGATTGATATTAGTTGCCTGCTTATACGAATCAAATATAACATGCTTGCCATGATAACATGCTTTACTACTTTCGAATATGCCATGAAACTGATCCTAAGAAGAACATAGAAAGATAATTAAATTGTATGTTGCATGAATCAATACATTACTTAAATGTCGATTTAGTTAAGTGGTCTTTGATCAGTACAGTAAGGACGAAAGTACTAATCCTCCACTAGATTGCTCGTAGGTTCAGGATATGTTCTTCTCGTGACAGAGCTTCCCTTGATCGTGCTGAGACATTGATAGCGTTTGAAGCGTACGATCGCATTGATGCTCGGACTTGCAACATGATTGATACAACCGAGATATAGAAGGCATGATATATGGAACGGTGAAATCCTTTGTGGGCAAGAGAGAACTTGAGTGTTGTAGCTAATCTGGCAAATTCATTTAGGCTATTGAAAGCCTTTGTAATCTCAGTTCATTCATCAATAAAGAGAATTGTTTCGTATACTCTATTTTCTTTCGTTGCTAATATCAAATTAAAGATAACCATTTGAGAACTTGTCATCTTGCCTTGTACGAGTGCAACTCCAGACTCGTACGACATCATGTCTCAGCGAGAATGAACGATTCGAATAAATCGATGCGAGGACGAGCGATTTTTTGGGTCGGGGTGTGACAAAATCTACTTTCTTGGAAGTAGAGCTCTTGTTTAGAGATGTTTTGTCATTGATTGGCACAGAGGCACAATCGAGTGAGTTTTCCACCAAGTCGAGGACTGGAGAAGTGTGGGAAGTGGCCATAAGGCACTTTTCTTGTATTGAGTAGTAGTAGCAACAATTGGCACAGCAGTGGACTTCGGTATCTAGATTGTGCGCACTTTGTTCTTGACAGCAGTGGTGGCGTTTAGTACTAGCGCGCTTGGCACCCCTAGCGCCAATCATTTATTAGTAAGCAGTTTGGTCGAACTCGATGACCAAAGTCTCATGCGTCGTACTGACCGACGCAACATCGCATTGACTTGTCACCTTCTCGTCGAAGAGAAAGTCGTCCCCAACAGAGTCGTCATTTTGTTTGCAAGAACAAAGATTTCACGAGAAAACTCTACTACAAACTAAGAAAAGAAAAGTACAAGAGTACAATTTGATTATAGAGAAGTACAACTTTAGAAATCTGATCAGAAGACGATCAATTTATCCCTTTGACGACGTCGGAGGAGAAAAGCTCCTGAACGTGTTGCGGCAGCCTTTTTAGAAGATTATGATCATTAATGATGCCTTGAAGAGTGATTTTGAACTCTATTTATAGAGTTTTATGATAACTGTCAGGTAGTTGCAATGATTGGCGCACAACATTGTTTGGCGCACCATGTTCTGTTTTACCCATTTGTGGAGATGGTTAGCTTAACTGCATGAGGCGCATGGAATTCTTTGAGAGAAGTGCACTTGGTCATGGGCAGTATTGCGTGTACATTCTTCGAGATTAGTAGCATGCGCGCCATGTCATCTTAACTGCTTCTGAATGATAGATTGGCGCCAGTTTATGAATAGTATACACTGTTGAGAGCGCCAATTGATGAAATGCGCTTAGTATTGATTCTGTGAGGAGTTGGCCACTTTGTGCCAATGATAAATGGCGCGAAGTAACCGACAGTCACCATTATGACCAATCTGACATAATCCTCCTTGATCGTCGTGCGCTCGAAATTCGAAGGGATTTTTCGACTTTTGTGTTGTCAGTCATTATGACTGACGACTTAGCTTTTCGAGGAAGCTCACACGTGGCAGCCAGGTGCCGTTTGATGAGATGCGCTATTTGTTGTGCGCTATTTGATGCTGGGCGCTATTTGATGGATATGACCTGGCATCATTTGTGAATGGCGCAATACATTATTTGGTATTTTTAAAGCTTCTACAGGAGCTTCGGTGCACGTATCTCATAACAAGGTACTTTGTAATATACACAATAGAAGACTGTCGAGTATTGAAGATGGACAACATAAATATGTCAAAAGTTGTTGCTATAGGAGATGTGCATTTAAAGACAAATACGGAAGTAATTCTTGTGCTCAAAGGTGTTCATTATGTTCCCGATATTTGTTTCAATTTGGTGTCAATTGGAAGATTGAATGATAAGGGATTCTTCAATTTTTTGGGAATTATCAGTGGAAGCTTTCTAGAGGTTCGTTGGTGATTGCTAGAGGAAGCAAAAGTTCAGTTTTGCTATATAGAAGGGAGTGCACATGGGGCACATGAGGTAAACACAATCAATGATATGTCTACCGAGTTGTGGTACAAATGGCTTAGTTATATCAATAATAAAGGAATGAGCTACTTATTGAACATGAAAATGATTTTAGTACTGAAGTGTACAAAATTGGAGAGCTGCACACACTGCATAGTTGGAAAACAGAATATGGTGTCTTTCCAAACTCACCCATCATCAAGGAAGTTGACGTTGCTCGAGTTGATTCACTCGAATGTCTGCGGTCTAATGAAGGTAAAATCAATTAATGGAGCTTCTTGTAACTTGCATTGATGATTGTTCCATGAAAATTTTGGTATATGTTATAAAGACCAAGTATCATGTGCGATCTACTTTCGAGGATTTTCATGCCTCCGTTGAAAGAAAAATGGACAAAAATTGAAGTGTGTTCGGTCCGATAGTGGCGGCGAATACATTGGTCCATATGATGCTTATTGTAAAGAACAAGGGATTCGGCACGAGAAGATTGGGCCAAAGATGCCCCGTCTCAATAGCACAATAGAGCATATAAACATGACTTATGAAGAGGATACGATATTTGCTCGCAAAGGAAAACTTACTGTACAATTAATGGGGTGAGGCTCTCAACACTGCTACTTATATTATTAATTTGTCTTCTAGTGCTCCTTTGTAGAGTCATGTGCTTGACAAACTATGGTACAACAAAGAGCCATCATACAGTCATCTTCGAGTATTTAGGTGTAATACCTTCGTGCATGTACCGAATGGCAAGAGGTCCAAACTTGATCTGAGTCGGCTATGGTCAAGATAAGTTTGGCTATAGACTATATGAACCGGTGGAAGGAAAGTTCTACTGAAGTAGGGATAATATTCGTCAAGGATCAGACCATGACCAGCACTCATAATTTTAAGACGTCTTATGAGGCCAAGGATTTATCTTAGTTAGAGTCATCACACTTCGAGTCATTTCCAGAGGACACTACATAGAATCCAGTTATAGGAGATCCAATACATAGGTTACTCCCAAACTTGGTCATCAACCTGCTAATGATGATCAGAGGATGAGCATGTCAAGGAGGTAGTTACTGAAAGGAATAAGGCTGTCAATACACATCAAACACCAAAGGCTCCATTACGGAGGAGCATGAGACAACGTCGACCATCCATGAGATACTCACTAGATGAGTATGTGTTATTGACTAACGGAGGAGAAACCAAAAACTTCGTAGATGTGATGGAAGACAAACACAATCAGAAATAGATGCAGGCCATGCATGAGAAGATAATTCCTTACAGGCAAACTTCATTTATGAGATGATGTGGTTGCCAAAGGGCTAGAAGGCTTTGAAGAATTGACATGTGTTCAGAGTAAATCAGATAGAAGATGCTAATTGCCTTCAATACAAAACAATGTTGGTAGTCAAAGACTATAGTCAACGAAAGGACATAGATTTTGACAAAATCTTCTTGTCGGTCGTCAAGATGTCATCAATCCGAGTGGTGCTAGGATTAGCAGCCTATTTCAGTTTGGAGATTAAGCAGATGGATGTCAAGACGACATTCCTCTATGGTGATTTAGAGGAGAAATTATGCATGAAGCAGCCAAAGAGATTATGTGAGAAGGACAAGTCATATTTGATCTGCCGGTTGAAGAAGAGTCTATATGGCCTGAAGCAGGCTCCACGATAGGGGTACAGAAAGTTTGAATCACTTATGAGGAAGCATGGTTATGCACGTACGAAGCATACTATTGCGCATTTGTGAAGCATTTGGCCGATGATGATTTTATCATTTTACTGCTCTATGTAATATGCTACTTGTGGGTTGAAATGCCACCAAGATAATGGAGTTGAAATGCCAACTGGGCACGACCTTCTCTATGACAGATTTGGGTGCATTAAAGACTATTCTTGGGATGGAGATCATCTTCGAGAGAGTCCAAGTTGCTTTGTTTATCCTAAAAGAAGTACATTTATGAGTACTTTAACGTTTCAAGATGGATGGGCTGAAGAAAGTGAACACCCCTTTTGCATCCCACTTTAAGCTCGATGTTGAGCAATGTCTATAAACCGAGGATGAAAGGGAAGATATGAAGAAAGTTTTAGAAGATTCAGCTGTGGAAAGTCTCATGTATATCATGGTATGTACAAGGCCAGATATTGCTCATGCAGTAGGTATGGTTAGCATATATATTTCCAATCTAGGAAGGGTCATTAGAGGACAATAAAGTGGATCCTTCATTATCTTTTGGGCACTGCTAATTGGAAGATTTCATTCGGGAGTAACTAGTCGAAGTTGGTTTGGTATACCGACGTTGATATGACTGGAGATGTGGATACCAAAGATCGACTTCGTGCTCTGTCATAATATTTGTTGATGGGGCAGTTTCATGATAGTCTCTGTTGCAAAAGTGTGTTACCTTCTCTTTGACAGAGATATAGTTCATTGCATCAGCAAAGGCTTGCAAGGAATTATTATGGACAAAGAAGATCATGCAGGACATTGGGATCAAGTAATAACAATATGTTTTGCTTTATGATATCTAGCTAATGTGCTATTCACCTTGGGAAGAATCCAACATTTCATAGTTCGTCTATGTATATTGTAACTCGATATCACTGGATACGAGAGGTATTAGAGGCGAAGGACACGATGTTTGAGAATGTTCATACAAAGGACAATAAAATGGATATGCTCACGAAGGTTTTACCAAGGGAAAATTTTGAGTATTTTAGGGGGTTGTCGGAATAACAAGCTCCTCCACCTAGTTGAGAAGGGAGAGATTTGTTGGTGTTGGAGTGGTTCCCAACCAATATGGAGAATACCCCAAAGTGCGACGATCGTCATCCATGTGCTGAAAAAGATCGAAAAGTCGAAGGCGAAGAATGTGGCTCGATTTGAGCGTGTATCAGAATACAATGGAAAAATAGTATCATAGTCAGAGTTATACCGCTGATATACCAAAGATATATCGGCCTAACACAGTTTCGTTCCATAACCATTCTGATTCAAAGATGACATTTTTGGTATACTGCCGGTATACGGCTACCAGTATATCAAAGGTATACCGATGTCGGATCTGAAGGTCGAAATTGGGTGTTTTATTAATACCGTTGGATCGTAATCAATGGTCCAAATGTTCTCGGAAGTTGGGTGCTACAAATAGGTATTTCTAACCCTAACTCATCATTAAGAGATCAAAGGAGAGCTTTCTCAAGAGAGGAAGAAAGAGATTCAGAATTACGTGGATTGTTTCTAGAAGAGATATTTTCGAGGAGTTCTTCATTGGTTCATCATTGTCATAAAGTCTTCAATAATCTTCGTTATACTTATTGTAATCTATTTTTATCTGACTGAAGTATTATGGTGATCCATGTGGATCGAGGGATAAGTTTGTAGGGAGTTGGTGTATCTTCTTATTCCATAAGTGGAGGTTATTTTGGGTTGGACTCCTATCATTCTATGGTTTTTGTCGTCTGGGTTTTCCACGTAAAAGTTTTGGTGTTTGCATTATACTTTCATTATAATTTTGGAATATTTGGTTCGTGTATTTTTCTGCAGTCCTTATCATGTCCTATCGGTTTGGGGGAACAATTTTTGCATTTTTATTATATGGAATAGTTACCTTCTTCCATATATTATATGAACATGAACACAGAGATGGCTCTGAGCTCTGATGATTCTGCAGCTCTAGGACATCGTTTTAGGGTTGCAAGTACAATCCAAAGTGAGGAGCTTGATTTCCAGCAGGAGGATCCCAAGAATATCTCCTCCCTCCAGGAGATAATCCACAGAGGTGGGGTCTCTAGTTGTGGCTGAAGAGGGACAAGCAGAGAATGGTCCACGGTTGTGCGACAGGATCGTAAACTACCGACTCTCTTATTAAATGGCCAATGGCGAGAACCGGGGCTTCTTCTCGGAGGAGTTATGTAGAAGAAGGAACTTGCTTAGAGGAGCAACGGGTGTGGGGCTTCGAGTTCAAAATCCCGTAGTAGAAAAATGGAGGTATGAGCATCGAAGGATGGTGCCAAACAAAAGGCTCCTTCCAATTCTCTCCCTACCGCTAGAAGAGGAGGATAAGATGAGAATGAAGCACCAAGATTGGGGTATCGAATAGAGGACGGGTCCCTACACAAACGTACGAAAGGTGTTTGGTAAATTGCTCCAACCACCTCAAATTCTAATTTTGAAAACCACGCCTATCTCTTGGGGATCTGTGCAAACCAGCGGCTAGCCAAGAAGGTCTAGAGCTCCAATATGTTAAACCAATCTCGATGGATGGAGAGAAGATGGTCGACATAACTGATGATTATCTGACAGAGACATGAGAGTATTGGAAGAAAAAATAGTCTTATATGTCTTGGGCAACCATATATGGGCATCTGTCACGACCCGCTCCGGAATAATCGGGTACCTGTCGGACACGTCCAGCCTTCGTTGTTGGACACGACGAAGTAAGCTGTAACAATGTTAAGGAAAACTCCAAGTCATAATGATATAATCAACACAGCATCTATAAAACGTCCCATACAAGATCACCTCAATCATCCAAGTCTTTTTACAATGTTATCCGGAGACAGATCCGGTAAAATAAAATACAATGGTGAAATAATAAAAAATACAATCTCCAGAAATAAGATAAACAATGAAGTAAATACTGCAATCTCCATGATGTCCCCAATGCTCATGGCCTCAAGCTCACCTGCAACGTATCCTGTCAGGAAAAGAGCAAAGCACAACCCCGACAAGAAGCACTAAACAAAGTAAACTGAAGTACTGCACAATGAATTATGATACAAGCAATGGAACATGAAACTGTAGTACATGAATAACAATGAAACTATAGTACAAGATCCAGAACAATGAACTAGACTATCAGTATAATATGCATTTGAAATAACTATCAGAATATATGACCGGCTGGGGTAGTACAGGGTACAAGAGCACATGAATAATGGTATGACTTAGAGTCCCACGTCCTAAGCTATTAAATAATGCTTAATTAATTTAGGATTGGTCACATATCTGTAGTATTTCCCTACCCCAATGTACAAGTAAAGAACAATGAACAATGAACGATGAACAATGAACGATGAACGATGAACAATGAACAATGAACAATGAACAATCGTTTGTACAATGTGTCAATATGAGAACATAAAGCAAGACAGAAATACAGTGTAAAAGAGTTCGAGTCGGTGTACTTGCCTTGCTTTGGTTGCACGATAGTAGTAGAGCATGAATGTTCACCTGTTATTTGGTACAATTTTGTTAGGGTTTTAATTAATGACATTAACTAACTATATCCATAAACTAGCTAATGGAAATATCCTAGCTAACAATATTTTAGAAAAATATATATAGCCTTGATAAAATAAATATTAGTATAATACTTAACTATGTTTTAAACCAAAATTGTTTTAGAAAATAATTGGAAACTAAACTATTTTCCAATATTGATACTATCAAAATATTACTAAAGCATTACTAAAGCATTACTAAATCATTTTATAAAATAATACTAACAATTTTAGATATGGTAACATTAATAAAGCATTTTCTATAAAAGTATTATACAATTTACTAATCATATCAATCTAAGGTTATTCATTAAGATTTGTAGCAATATTAATAATGGTAACAATGCTACAAAACACATTTATTTATACTAGCAAGATCATATAACATTTTAGAATCACTATAATTTTAATGAGGAAAATATAACTGATAACTACACTAACAATTGATAGAAATATTGCTAATCAAAACCCAGCCCAAGTGACAGTCCATCCATATAACAATTAATTCTCTGGCCCAAGACCATCCCAACTTCCAATTTGTTGCAGAAAAACTATTCTCCTTACTAACTTAACAATCCAGCCCAGGGCCATGGTCATCTTTACTACTGCTACTGCTGTAATTAATCACTTCATAAACTCCTTAAAAAAATACCAAGCCCATGCTTCACTTAAACTGTTGGCCCGGCCTAACATTCCCTTCTCAAACCCGACCCAATTAAATTACTGCTGCTGTCAAGTTCTAATAAAACTCCACATTAAAAGCCACTCCATCACAGTTGGACAACTGTGAGTTGAATTAGGAAATCTTCATGGTGACTCTTCAATTTCGAATAGTTTCTGGACCACGACTCTCTATCCAAAGGGTCACACTTAAACCACCATGGTCAACCGACTCTTCAAAATTTGAAAAGACAAAAGCTGACCGACCCATAATTGAAAGCAACGAGAAAGGAAATAAAATGAAACCAACACTCAACAAAACCTCACTCCAACTCTTCTCAGCCGAAAACCAAATCTCGTCTCCTCAAATTTGACAAGACAACTCATGCCTCTCCATCATCTTACATGAATAAAACCTATCAATTCTCTAACCATCAGCCAGCCCAGCAATATTACACTCAACTCTTTTCTCTTCAAATACTACTCTCAGCCGCACACTTCATCCCCTTCCTCCCAACTTCAGCTATATAAACCCTAATCTAAACTCCTTCTCACAACATCTCCTACATGTAGGAACGAAATCGTAAAGCACAATACTCTAGGGGGGGTGAATAGAGTTGGCAGCGGAAAAATACTAATTAAAAAATGTTAGCAGCAAGATCACAGAATAATAATCACAACTAAATAATGTAAAGGCAGAGATAAGAAAGCAAACGAAAAGACAGCGATGTATACTGGTTTCCCTCCGTTGAGGACTAATCCAGTCGGTAGAACTTTTGCTACCAGTTGAATCCACTATTGACAAAACCGTAAATTTTCTTACGAAGTCCTTGCAACTTCTACAACGCGAGCTTTGATACGAAGAACTCGTCCAACTTCAATTTTGAAGAGTTGAATCTTCTATCAAGCCTCTGATTACAATCACTCTAAAACTTCTAGACCGCACCGTACTGGCAAATCGACTAGAGGATTGTAATTGGCTTGGGATCTGAAATTTGAAGCTCGAGAAAACTCTTTGGAAGACTGAAAGCTTTTTAGAAGAGAGAAGATTGAAAGTGAATGAGTGAGTTGAAATGATCGAAATCCTTCTCTATTTATAGGAATTCCAAAGACAGAATTCTGGCAGAATTTGGGCAGAATTCGGGCAGAACTCGATGAGGAAATCTCGGTCAAATCCGCAACTGCAGGAGGACCAAGTTCCAAAGAATTCAAAAATCAAAACGGTCACTAACCGAACTCTGGCCGAACTCTGGCCGAACTCTGTCAGGGTTAGGTTAGGTTTTTAAAATTAGTTTTTGGGGATTTTTAAAAACCTTTTTGAAAACCTTTTTGAAGCTTTTGTTAATATGAATGTTTTTGAAAACTAAGGATATTTTAAAAAACATTTTGAAATCATTTTGGAATAGCCTATTTGCCAGTACGACTCGGTGTACAACGTATTCTTAGACTCAATAAAATGAAAAATACATTGCTCAAAGAAATACAGACTCGAACAGGCAAACATTGCTTCGGTCTTGAACTGAGTAGATAGCTGTTCTTGATCATGTCCAAGAGTCCGAGAAATCCTGAATAGCTTCATATATCCAGACAGAGTTTGATCAATTATTAAAATCAGTTTGACCATATGACCAATGGGCCAACAATCTCTCCCATTTTGATAATTGACAAACTATGAATGATATAACATCTTTGCTTGGAATAAAAATCAAAAATAGTAAAATTGTTCATATTCCTGCATTTTCTCAAAAAGAATGTTAGATCCTTTATTTTCCTCCCTCGTTGTCACTTAGCAAAATAATTGCAAAAGAGAAAAAAAACTCTCCCGCAATCAATGCATAAGCAACAAACAGTGAAGAAACACAAAATAAAAAATATAAAAAATTATGACAGATGGTAGAGACAGTAAAAATAACATCACATGCATGTATTTGTCTCAGGCAGTTAATAACAGAAAATTATTTCACAGGCTATAAATAAGTAAATAAACTGATGTGAAACATAAACTACGCATCTCATAAAGATAAAAAGATCTCCAAGAGACATAAAAAAATATCCAGTAAAAGTCCTCAAAAATACTGAATAATAAAGTCTAAAGGCAGAAACTTGGAATGTCGGAGCATTTCCAAGTATACAGTAGGTAATGTCTAAGTCTCAAAAATAAACTAATATATCACAACTCCTCCTCCTCCTCATCATCATCATCAGCATGACCGGCATGTCCAGAAGGACCAGCTGCAGAGGTACCAGCTCCAGAAGGATGAGGAGGAGCGCCAGTGTAAAACTCACCGACATAGTCTCGAGGAGCACGGTCAGAACGGTACCAATCATATGCGTTACCGGGCTGAAAATAGGCATGAACAGCCTCATCCTCACAGCGGTAACCAGAGAAGGCTGGATCTCTAGGAATAGAACCGACAGAATGTCCAGTCTGGGCGAATCGGAGATCAGCGAGAGAATTCGCTATCGCCTGATAACGAGTGACATCGCGGAACTAATGCTCGCGAGCCATATCCATCATCGAGACGTGCAAATCCGAAAGGTGCTGGTGTATGCCCTCAAAAGTCATGGCATACTGCTGAGTAGGTGGAGGAGGTGGAGCAGTAACAGGAGCAGTAGGAGGAGCAGTAGCAGTCATACTACGACGAGATAACTTCAGAAACTTGGGCTCAGGGTCTTGAGTACAAGTTGACAAATCAATATCGAAACGCTGGAAGATGCGTGGAAGAATCATCGCATAAGAGAGATTTCTATCTCTTGCACGACAATGTCCCATCATCTGGATAATGGTCTTAGGGGCAGAAAATGGAATCCCCTTAAGAATGTGATACATAGCAGATAATTCAAGAGATGTGACATCATCCTTTGAAGTAGACTTCGGAAGGATAGTGGAGTAAATAATGCGGTGCAATTCATAATTAAACAAGTTCAAGTTGTTTGCCTTGAACTTTCCAGAGCGAACTCGATCAGGTGCACAGAGTTCTGCTTTGAAACTAGTAAGTGTCGTACCATCGGGGAATTCAAATTCAGTGATATGAACAAGCGGTTCACCTTCGTTGGGAATACCATGGATTTTTGCTAAGAGGATATCATTGAAATTGATATCTAGTCCGCCAACACGAGTACTTACGTCAAACGTGTTTAATATGATATTGCAGTAGAATAGTCTAATGGCATTAGTTGCTACTGGGAAACAAAGTTTAACAAAATATTGTAACCCTAATGCCTCAAAATAAGGGCGGTGTTCTGGAAATACAGTCCACTTGATAGGAGCGCCTGTGCATATGGATCTCATGGAGAAGTCTCCATACCACAGTAGGGCTTGATCTAGGGTTTGAAAGTAAAACCCGTCGAACGCGCCATCGCTAGATTGGACTGGCGAAAAGAGAAAATCCGTAGGTGGATTCGAAGATGAACCTTTCTCACTAGGATTGGTTGTCTTCTTCCTCTTGAAGGGGTTAAATCGCTTAGGTGCCATTTGTGCAATAAAATTAAATATGCACGAAATTGAAAGGAGGGGAAATACAAAGTTATACCTCCCGAGATTCGAATATGTTGTAGAGAACAACGAACTCCGCACGAATCCAAAGTTTGGATTGATTTTACCACGTGGATTAGAAGAGAAGGAGTGGTAAAGAACTAGGGTTTTAGATCTTTTCGCACGGCTGCTGTGCTGTTTTGATGGAGTTTAGAAGCAATGAAGAAGAAAGGCTCTCGGGTTCTGGTTATATAACCTGATACCCTAACCAAACTCGGGCCGAATTCGGTCCGAAGTCTGGCCGAATTCGCCTGGGGTTAGTTTGGGACACTTTCTTTTTCATTGGCTCATTTCAAATATTTAATTCAAAGATTAGTAATTTTAACCTTCAATTAATATAATTAATATTATTTTATAAATTAAATTTCGTTACACAGCGACTGTTTCAGATTAGCTGTAGGAGTACTGTCCCAGTTGGCGGAGGTTCACCGGGGAACTCTTAAATACCGCTTCGCTTCAACCGTAGTTGTGGTGACAGACAGACTCTTTATTGGCTTGTCTCTAACACAGTTTTTATATATTGAAATAAAATCATAAAATAAAATTAATTAACATTATTGACGTCCAAAATTCCTAATTTTTGACATAAATAATTGAAACGATCTTCTGCTAGAGGTTTTGTAAAAATATCAGCCAATTGATTCTCAGTATCTATGTACACAAGGTCAATATCTCCATTTTGATGATGATCTCTAAGAAAATGATGTCGGATCTCGATATGCTTAGTACGAGAATGACATACTGGATTCTTAGTCAAATTAATAGTGCTCGTGTTATCACAGAAAATGAAAATGTATGAGTAAAATAAATCATAGTCTTTTAAGGTTTGTTTCATCCACAAAATCTGAGCACAACAACGTCCTGCGGCGATATACTCAGCCTCTGTTGTTGATAGGGCTACAGAATTTTGCTTTTTACTAAACTATGAGACTAAAGCCTTGCCTAAGAAATGACATGTGCCACTGGTACTTTTCTATCAACTTTGCATCCAGCAAAATCTACATCCGAGTAACCAATAAGGTCAAAGGACTTAGTTTTGGGATACCATAAGCCAACAGAAGAAGAGCCCTTAAGGTATCGAAAGATACGCTTAACTGCGCACAGATGTGATTTCTTTGGATTAGCTTGAAAACGTGCACACAGGCAAACACTAAACATAATATCTGGACGACTAGCAGTTAAATAAAGTAAACTACTGATCATACCTCGATACTTACGTGTGTCGACCGGCTTACCTTGTTCATCAATATCAAGCTTTATTGAAGTTACCATCGGAGTGCCAATAGGTTTGACATTGTCCAGATTAAACTTCTTTAGCAAATCTTTTGTGTACTTGGCTTGATTTATGAATGTCCCATTGTCAGTTTGTTTGATTTGCAGTCCGAGAAAGAATTTCAGCTCTCCCATCATGCTCATCTCAAATTCATTCTGCATACACTTAGAGAATTCTTGACACAGAGATTTATCAGTATATCCAAATATAATATCATCAACATAGACTTGTATTAAGAGAAGCTTGCCATTAAAAGACTTAATAAAAAGTGTAGTGTCAACCTTGCCTTCTGAAAAACCGTTGTCAAGTAGGAAAGAGCTTAGACGATCATACCAAGCACGAGGGGCTTGTTTTAAACTGTACAAAGCTTTCTTCAACTTGAAAACATGATCAGGGTTTTTAAAATCTGTGAAACCTGGAGGTTGTGCTACAAAAAATTCTTCTTTTATAAAATCATTTAAAAATACACTCTTGACATCTATTTGAAATAATTTGAAATTATGAAAACATGTAAATGCACATAACATGCGAATAGATTCTAATCTAGCAACTGGGACATAAGTCTCATCGTAGTCGATACCTTCTTTCTGATTGTATCCTTGAGTTACGAGTTGAGCCTTATTACGAGTCACTAAACCATTCTCATTCAGTTTATTTCGGAATACCCAACGGGTGCCAATGACCGGATGATCAATAGGCTTGAGAACAAGTTCCCAAACTTGATTCCGTTCAAATTGGTTTAATTCCTCTTGCATAGCATCTATCCAAAAACTATCACTACATGCTTCATCAATAGTTTTGGGTTCTATCTGTGAAATGAATGCAACACTAGAAACAATATTTCTACTGGATGTATGAGTACTTACACCTTTGGTAATATCACCAATTACCAAATCCTTTGGATGATCAGCCGTAAATTTCAATCGTTTCGACAGACTCTGAAGGTAGCTGGTTCCTGGATCTTCTCTAGGAGGATCAGCTAGTGCCGAGTTTGGTTGAGAATCAGCTTTTGTTGAGCTTGGTACAATTAGATCTTCGTCATTGTCATCGATAGTCATTTGATTCAGTTCATCAAAAGTGACGTTGATTGACTCTTCGATGATCATGGTTCGTTTGTTGAAGACTCTGTATCCTTTGCTCTTGGCCGCATAACCTAAAAATATACCTTCATCGGTCTTTTCGTCAAACTTTCCCAAATTGTCTTTTGTATTAAGAATAAAGCACTTACAACCAAATATTCTAAAATATGAAACTGATGAAATTCTATCAAACTATAACTCAAATGGAGTCTTCTTCGATTTGGGTCGAATTAGAACTCTATTGAGAACAAAACAAGTTGTATTGACAGCTTCAGCCCAGAAATATTTGGGTAGACTAAACTGGTTTAACATTACTCTGGCCATCTCGGATAGAGTTCTGTTCTTACGTTCCATAACTCCATTTTGTTGTGGAGTCCTAGGACAGAAGAACTCGTGTACAAAACCGTGTGTGTCACAAAATTGCTCAAACTCTGCATTTTCGAATTCGCCACCATGATCGCTTCTAATACGAGTGATCATATAACCTTTTTCATTCTGTACTTTCTTGCAAAAGGCGACAAATTTGGATAATGCATCATTCTTGCGTGTCAAGAAGTATACCCATGTGTATCTAGAGTAATCATCTACAATTACAAAAGCATAAAGCTTACCTCCGAGGCTAGCAACTCTGCTAGGACCAAATAAGTC
This sequence comes from Iris pallida, assembly GCA_029216955.1. NCBI lineage: Eukaryota > Viridiplantae > Streptophyta > Magnoliopsida > Asparagales > Iridaceae > Iris > Iris pallida. The sequence goes on along the minus strand of JANAVB010036615.1, from coordinate 597,717 downwards.
CACATGTAGCAATTATAGAGGTCTAGTCGTACATACGGCATTTACTGACTTGAATGTGGATCTGGTAGCTTTGTTCTTTTCACATTGGCTGCATACCGAATCCTTCTTGAATGTTATGTCTGGTAAACCGCGTACAAGCTTCTTCGTGGATAATCTTGAGATTGTGTCCATGTTTGCGTGACCGAGTTTCATATGCCACAGATGACTCTCATCACTTTTAGCCATTAAGCATCTACCTGAAATGTTAGTTTCTTCCAACAAATAGAAAACATATATGTTGTCTTCCCTGATACCTTCAACGATAGTACTACCAGTTGAGCTATCAACTATAGTACATTTGTCTTTGCCAAAGTTGATGCCATAACCATGATCAGCTAGATGACTTACGCTGAGTAGATTATGTTTCAACTCGGTAACCAGACAGACATCCTTAATCACCGGATATGGAGACTTACCAACATCACCGATACCAATGATATACCCTTTCAAGTTATTACCGAAGGAAACATAACCTTCCTTCTTCTTCTTCGACAGTGTTGCAAATAATGTAGCGTCACCGGTCATATGCCGTGAACAACCGCTGTCGAAGATCCATTTGCTTTTAGCATGTGAAAGGTGTTCCACTTACAAAACAGTTTGCAGATAAAACTTTTGGTACCCATTTCTTGTAGGGTCCTGAAATGTTAGCTTTTGGTATCCATGCATAAATATTTAAATCAACAAGCTTTCTGATTCTACATGCAAAAAAAATATGACTAATGTGGCCACAATAATGACATTGTGCATGTTTAGTGTTGAAAGCTGAGTGATGTGCACGGTTGGTAGGTTTAGGTTTTCTAGTATAGAAGAAAGCATACCTATAATCCTGTTTGGGCTTAACCTTTTGGGGTAAAGGTTTGATAGGGTTAGATCTGACAGTGTTTGGCTTGGGAATATTCCGATTTTTCGGTAAGTGACACGTGTTAGGGTAGGAAGCAGCAGTCTCAGGCTATTTTTCTAACCTAATTTTCAATCTTTTGGAAGTGTCATACAACTTAGTATAATCAGAAGTGAGTGTTTCCATTCTGATTTGTGCACTTTGAAGACTTTTCATCTCTTTAGAAAGTTATTCTTTCAGTTGGTCAATAACCTTGTCTTTCTCTTCAGATGACTTGGTAGTCTCGTGTAATAAGAGCTTAATAGAGGAAAGCTCACTAGATTCACTAACATTATTTCTAACCTCAGCTAGTAGGTCGGTAAGTCTTCCTATTTCACCTTTGTACTCTTTGAGTACCTTCTTAGAGGTCTGATATTTGCTACGCAGTTTCCTGTAATCACTTATCAGTTCACTGAAGGCATCTCCTAATTGCTCAAAGGTGAAGTCATCATATGTATCAACTACAGGTTCAGTAGGTACCTGATCGGATGCCATAAAGCATACGTTTGCAGCGTCTTCTGATTGTTCATCTTCTGAGTCGCTGGCTTCACTTTCATGCCATATGCTGGTGTTGGCATATCTCCGAGATGTTGATCTCTTCAGGTTCCCTTTTTCATACCTGTTGCTCTTCTTGCTTGATGATGAGTTTGTAGGACAATCCTTCTTCATGTGTCCCTTCTTCTTGCAGCCGTAGCACACAGCATCATCTTGATACCAGTTTTTGCTGCTATTGTTTTCTTTGGCTTTCTTCTCATATCTCATGAATCTTTTGAATTTCCTTGCTAGGAGTGCTTGATCTTCAGCATCAGATTTACTGCTGTCTGAATTACCTTCAGCAGCTTTTCTGTGCTGAGCCTTGAAGGCGATTGTCTTCTCCTTTGGTGCAGGCTCTTCAAAATCTTATAGCTCCAGTTCATGAGTGAGTAGCTTACCCATGAGTACTTCGAGGGACATAGTTGTAAGGTCGTTCCCTTCAATGATCGCAGTAGCCTTTGGAATCCAGTTCTTGGTAAGTGCTCGCAGGAGTTTGCGAATCTTTTCATGGTTACTGTAATCTTTGCCTAGGAAGGACAAAGGATTTACAATATCCAAGAATCTTTCGAACATCTGAGTAACTGTTTCGTTGGGCTTCATCTTGAACACCTCATACTCTTGAGTAAGTCTGCTGACTTTTGATTCTTTGACTTGAGTCGTGCCTTCATGTGTGACTTCAAGAAGCTTCCACACTTCATTAGCAGTTGTGCAGATAGATACCCTGTTAAATTCAGTTATGTCTAAAGCACAAAATAAAGCGTTAATAGCACGTGCGTCAAGACTGGCCTTTTTTTTTCTTCCTCTGTATATCTATTATGGGGTTTTTCAACTAAAACTCCATCAACATTTATATGAGGTGGCTTTTGATAGCCATCAATAACAATAGACCATAAATCAAAGTCAAGTGATTTCAAGAAGAAACTCATCCGTGTTTTCTAATAGGTATAGTTCGTACCATCAAACAGTGGAGGTCTGTTTGTGGCCTGGCCTTCACTTGTGAATTTCACAGTTGCCATGTATTGTGCTGTGATCTATATAACAATTAATTAAATAAATAAATAATTGCAATGTTACCTTGCTTTACCTATAACACCCGCTCTGATACCAATTGTAGGAACGAAATCGTAAAGCACAATACTCTAGAGGGGGGTGAATAGAGTTGGCAGCGGAAAAATGCTAATTAAAAAATGTTAGCAGGAAGATCACAGAATAATAATCACAACTATATGTAAAGGCAGAGATAAGAAAGCAAACGCAAAGACAACGATGTATACTGGTTTTCCTCTGTTGAGGACTAATCCAGTCGGTAGAACTCTTGCTACCAGTTGAATCCACTATTGGCAAAACCGTAAGTTTTCTTACGAAGTTCTTGCAACTTCTACAACGCGAGCTTTGATACGACGAACTCGTCCAACTTCAATTTTGAAGAGTTGAATCTTCTATCAAGCCTCTGATTACAATCACTCTGAAACTTCTAGACCACACCGTACTGGCAAATCGACTAGAGGATTGTAATTGGCTTGGGATCTGAAATTTGAAGCTCGAGAAAACTCTTTGGAAGACTGAAAGCTTTTTAGAAGAGAGAAGATTGAAAGTGAATGAGTGAGTTGAAATGATCGAAATCCTTCTCTATTTATAGGAATTCCAAAGACAGAATTCTGGCAGAATTCGGGCAGAATTCGGACAGAACTCGATGAGAAAATCTCGGTCAAATCCGCAACTGCAGGAGGACCAAGTTCCAAAGAATTCAAAAATCAAAACGGCCACTAATCGAACTCTGGCCGAACTCTGGCCGAGTTCTGTCAGGGTTAGGTTAGGTTTCTAAAATTAGTTTTTGGGGATTTTTGAAAACCTTTTTGAAAACCTTTTTGAAGCTTTTGTTAATATGAATGTTTTTCAAAACTAAGGATATTTTAAAAAACATTTTGAAATTATTTTGGAATAGCCTATTTGCCAGTACGACTCGGTGTACAACGTATTCCTAGACTCAATAAAATAAAAAATACATTGCTCAAAGAAATACAGACTCGAACAGGCAAACATTGCTTCGGTCTTGAACTGAGTAGATAGCTGTTCTTGATCATGTCCAAGAGTCCGAGATATCCTGACTAGCTTCATATATCCAGACAGAGTTTGATCAATTATTAAAATCAGTTTGACCATATGACCAATGGGCCAACACTACAAACCCTAGCTAGGAAATAGATGTCACGACCCGCACCCACCGTGATGGTACGAGAACGTAACAACGCCCAGCCTATGCCACAGTGTCGACGGTAGAACGCTGTTCTAGGTCATGAACTATAACTACATAACATAAAATATACTCTCCAGAAGGAGGCCAACACCGAGATACAACTCAATTACAATCTAAGGTAGAATGTAGCATGATGGAAATAGATAAGAAATCATCAACTGAGGTACAGCAGAAATGGAATACAAGTCTCATCATCTCTAAAATATACGACTCTGAAAATAAAGACAACAGCTAAGCATGAAAAGAAGGAACAGTCTAAGCTATCTACACTATACAAGGTATCATCCTGAGCAGCTGCCTGAACCTCCCCAGGGGTCCAGGTCGCGAGTGTCAACTAGGCAAACTCCAAGTAAGGGTGCAGGGTTCCTCATCATCCTCTGTAAAATTTTCAACAGGTCCAGTCAGGACGGGAGCGAGCACAAAACATCTCACGTAGTTCATATCATGTTAGAAAATATAAAGCATGCAATAGAGTAAGGTACATGAAATGCTGAAAGAAAGAAGTATATAAAAAATAGTAGAGATTTGATAACAGAAAATATCTAAATATGATAAGTAAGAACTGTAAGCCTACTGTGATTTAGAGTACAATATGGTTATGTAAACGGGTTAGGTTGTACAATAAAATGGGACTCCTTTGTACGTGAGTGTACAATGGACATATACAATTTCTTATACAATAGGATTGATCACATAACCACTTCTACTCTCCCTCCCCAATCAATACACAAGGATCCAATTCAGTTACGTTACCTTATACAATGGCTTGTACAATGGCTTGTACAATGGCTCAATATGATAATGAGAGTACAATATGCACAATGAGTGTACAATGATAAGGGTATTCAATAAATACAATATGTAAGTGAAACGCACATCACAATATGTATTTAGTGAATACAAGGAGATAATATCTCAGAAGAAGATCCGTATAGTACCAATCCGTGATAATGATCGTGTCAGCATGAAGTATAGTAATCTAGAGCAAGAATATAAATCCAGACAAGTATGAAACGGTCAGAGAATGTACTCGCCTCGAATCTGAATGTCTGAAGTAAATATACTGTCCGAGATGAGGTACCTGACTCCTAGTTAGAGCAACACAAGTCAAGATGTGTACAGGAGATGATAAATGTAATCTACGATACATCTGCATGCTGTCTAGGTCAAACTAGACTAAAGTCAACACTTGGTCAACTCTAGTCAACCACACTAGTCAAACTAGGTCAACCTAACCCAGAAAAGTCTTACTAGGCCTAACCAAGGCTATCCTGGCAATCACACACCAATCACGAGGCTATACAAGCCAAACACAAGCCATCACATTCAATATTATACATAAGAGAAAGGAAGCTAGCATGTAAAGCTATATGTGTGTGTGAACATGGAGGTGTATATGAAAAGAGAAATCAACACTAGTTATGAGTTTACACTACATATGGCACAAAGCTAACACATCTACATTACACATGTATTATACTTAACATGCATGGCTACAAGTATACATCTATATACATTAGAGTAGAGACTATTTAAGTTATAACTAACATGCATCTATACTTTACATAAATCTATATATATTATAGCAATCATTTAGAGAAGGGTTACATGGCATGGTGGTTGATATAGAGTGGGCTGTCCTTGTACAGAGGGTGAAGCTCATTCTCAGTTTAGTTCCACATTTACATATAAACTAAAGTGAGCTATCCCATAAACTGGTGTAACTAACCACATAAAATGAACCATGTTATCTGAAATCTGCCATTAAGCCAACATCCCATATGCATACAGATCATGCATTGTCTAATACTGAAAGTAACTAACATTTCGAATTAAGGGGTTGAAGGTTAACATTACATTCATAGACATTCCACTATATTGAAAACTGAAATTGACTTGGCAATAGAAAAAGGAAGGTATATATGCTTACATGGACAGTTCAGTGTTCGAACAACCTAAAATGAACTAACATTCAATCTAAATATCAGCTATGCATTGGTTCTATGTCTACATATAAAATCTGATATTGCATTTACAATATTTATACATTATGCATTCATATCTATCATTTCATATATACCTTGCATTTATATCTAGCATTTATTATATACTTTCATGCATGCATTGTATATCATTCTTTCATTCATGCATTGCTTACATATATTATATTAATTGCATTCCTAGATGCTTGCATTCAACCATATATATACATTAATATAAAGAGGATATATATATATCACATATATATCATTTCATTCATCTAACATATCATGCATTACATACTCTATATTCATTTAATATCCATACTACATAGGCTCATATGTTACACAAAATGCATATATCGTATAGTCACTCTTTTACTTAAAACCAATACTGTACCAATTGGACATTCACTAAATTCTAGGATTAAAATATGTTGTAGTACTTCATGTTAGCTTTTCGAAACTTCAAACGGATCGCATTTTTGTGTCCGGAAGCTCCCGGAATCGCAAAAACACCGAGAACATGTTTGTCTTTCGTACAGCTGACTCTCAAATAATTCTCCAGAAAGTTACAGAAAGAATTAGACCTATTAATACATGTTTTTTGAAATCTAACTTCAATACGCTTCTTTTAAAAAAAAACGGAAGATTAAACCGAGCTTTGAGCTAGAAGTTATGCCATTTCTAAGTTAGGGCTGAAATTAAAAACGTGGATAAAAATTATGACGGATTTGGGTAGTTTGAGACAAAAGAACACAAGTATATAACATAATATATCAAGAACTCACTCTCTAGACTAATATATATATATATATATATATATATATATATATATATATATATATATATAAATATATATATATATATATATGAGACACTATAGAACACATCTCCAATACAAAAATATGAGATTAAACATGTAATAATTCATTCATACATAACAACAACACATAGTGTGTCCAAATTTGGGGTTTTCCCACATGGACACAACCACAACACAAATGACACTCCTATGACCTCCAAATGGACACGAAATGGACACAAATGGAGATAGAACCATGGGGGTCATTCCTATGGGTTCAAAATAGATCTATATGCATGAGAAAATAAAAAGGAGAAGGGATTTATACCTCCCGGTAGATCGAATCGAAGAAAAGCCTTCCCGGAGCGACACCGACACGTAGAGATTCCAAAAGGACACGAACGAGCTCCGAATCCTTCCAAACTTGGGTAGCTTCCTCCTTGGCTAGAATGGAGAAGGAAAGAAGAAGATTTGGTGGCGAAATGGAAGGATTTGGTGGAGAAATTGCTAGGGATTGCTCTCTAGGAATTTGGGGAAGAACAAGAGAGAGAGTGTGGATGAGAATAATGAAATGAACTTGAGCCTATCCTCTCCCAAAGTGGCTGGCCATATGGGGCTATTTGTCCTATTATGGTAAGGTCCAAAATGCCCCCACTAACTTATTCTATTAGTATTAGGAAAGGGCTAATTGGTTGGGGCTAAATTAGTCATTCTAAAGTCTCTAATCACACTAACCTTATCCATAATAATTAGTCTAACTACTAAATAAAATTAATATCATATGGACTTAAATTAATATCATGTGGGCCATGCCTAACTAGTGTGTGGGTCCCACTGGAGTCAAACTACCTTCCGGGTCCCCGTTTTAAGTCGAATTGAGTTAAAATTCGAACCCGACTCAAATAACCCCAAAACAATATCATAAATAATAAAATAAATTTTAACCACAAAATAATATCATAAATAATAAAATAAATTTTAAAAGTATTTTAAAATATAAAATGACAAAAATATTCCTGTTTCTGAAAACTGGGGGTGACAAATCTATCCACCTTAAAAAATTTCGTCCTCGAAATTAAAATGTTTCTACCCCTTCCAGGTCAAACCCCCACAATCAAAGTATCAAAACTTAATCAATCATACAATTTAAAAGGACGACATACAAGATCATGGCATACGGTGGTAATGAAAGTCTCATCTAGGTATACTAGTCACACTAAACCAAAACAATCATAAGGTATCAAAACATACAAGCAATCAAGGGTGTTGAAATAGAAAAGTTACAAAAATAACAATCATCGAAGCTGTAAGGCAGTCTACCATCCTATATAAAAACTGGTAATTATCAAAATAAAATAAGATAACTACTAATCATCTATAAAGGGGTACTATTTAAGAAAAATCAAAAACAAAAGTTTGAGGAACGAAGGTCAATAGCATTGAATCCAATCACAATATAATATATATAGAAAGAGAGAGTGTTAGAGAGGAAAAAGCTAACATTATGTAAATGTTATGTGGTTAGTGTGTGTATGGGTGTATGTGGACATGTTCATATGGTTAGATAGTAGTCTTGTGTGTGTGAAATATACATGAAAGTGTATAGGAGGATTTGGGTCTCAAAACAATAGCTATCAAGTTATACTATTCATGGCATATTGGTTAAACAGTCTACAAGGCACAAGCTATTTACTAATAACATGCATGGTTAACCATATATATATGTATAGAGAGGTAGAGATTTAATTATGTATCTATATACATTATAACATGTATGCATAAACTATATATATATATATATATATATATATATATATATATATATATATATATATATATATATATATATATATATATATATATATATATATATATATATATATATAGATTTATGAACATAACATGGAGATGAAGGGTTAGGTTTACATGGCAGTTGTGAACATTAGTGTAGAGTGTCAAGTGTACATGAGTTAAAACTTGAAATGAAGGGTTCAATCATTCAGTTTAGTTCAACATTACATATTAAATCTAAAATTGAACTAAACATTTAAAAGCAATGTAAAAATGTTAACATGTATTCAGTTTTCAGGATTTTGGAGAAATTCGAACATCAAAACCAACCCAACGTTTACCACAACCACAACCTAACATGTAAGAGTATGAAACCTAACATTATATCCCTACATACAACAATGTATACGGCTCAAAATATTACATTTAAAAAAAACTACAAATTGACTAATCACTTAGAATTCAGGCTTAAAGGGTTAATATGTACACAGTCTCAGATTTGACAAATTCAAACACAAAACTCAACCAATTTCTTTAAAACTTGAAACCCTGTATATAACATACATGTGCAGTGATGTAAACAACGACTAATAACATGAAATTTACATTTAATTTACGAATTTAATCTGGAAAATATAGAACTAGTCACTGATACTGTACTATATTAGAAATATTAGGATTTTGAGAAATTAACATCAAACATATTAATATGCATTTAGATAGGTTGGTAATCAAGTGTAGCATGCATACGTGTCAGGCAAGTATCTGTGTCCACTATATATATATATATATATATATATATATATATATATATATATATATATATATATATATATATATATATATATATTTTAAGGTAATACAAGAAATAATGACAAGAAGGAATAATGATAAAATCTGTTCTGCTTATCTGTTTAAAAGAAGGAACCATTTTGAAACCAGAGCTATAATATCAAATCCAAGTTAAGGTCTAGAAAAAAATCATCGATTCATTGTATTAGGAAAGAAAAAAAAATTTATAGCAAGAAGTTACACTAGATTTATAATAACAGCCAAGCTACTCCTACTCATACTCCTACTCCTAAGTTATTTGATGATGGAATACAATTTATAATAACAGAAGGGTACGATAGAGATGATATGTTAAAAACTTCTCAGGATATAATCTGATAATCATATGCGTCTGTCCAAAATCATGTTACTCAGAGTCCTCGCCATGCCAGTAAGCAAGGCTGCGATAAACGATAGGTCCCATAACTGGGGCATGCACCTCTATAATCATGTCGTCTGGAATTCTCGATATGCCGACTAGTATAGCTGCAAGAAATTCCAAATCTCATAACCAAGATACGTACATCCGAAGTCAGGTCTCTATGTTTCCGCCACGCCAGCTAATATGGCTACGATAAACTACAAGCTCCATAATCAACTAGACGTTTTACCATCCCTGTATTCCCGTCGACATATGTTATCAGAAAAATATCGTAACTCAGGCCATAAAAATTCATCTCGATAGAAAAATTAAATCAACAACGATCCAACAAAATCAAATTCAATAATCAAGGAGTGAGAGCAACAAAACAAGAGAAATGATTCAAATTAAAGTTTAAATAAGATTCTCAAGGGTCGTCCCAGGAATCTTTCAAGGAATCCTAACTGTGATTGAGTACCTTCAAAATATATATCCTAATCCTACTGCAGGCTGTAGTGATACTCTAGTTCGAATACCACTACATAAACTCGACCTGCATGGGCCACCACTAAAAATGAGTCACGACCCGCACCCACCGTGATGGTACGAGAACGTAACAACGCCCAGCCTACGCCGCAGTGTCGGCGGTAGAACGCTGTTCTAGGTCATGAACTATAACTACATAACATGAAATATACTCTCCAGAAGGAGGCCAACACCGAGATACAACTCAATCACAATCTAAGGTAGAATATAGCACGATGGAAATAGATAAGAAATCCTCAACTGAGGTACAGAAGAAATGGAATACAAGTCTCATCATCTCTAAAATATACAACTCTGAAAATAAAGACAACAGCTAAGCATGAAAAGAAGGAACAGTCTAAGCTATCTACACTATACAAGGTATCATCCTGAGCAGCTGCCTGAACCTCCCCAGGGGTCCAGGTCGCGAGTGTCAACTAGGCAAACTCCAAGTAAGGGTACAGGGTTCCTCATCATCCTCTGTAAAATTTTCAACAGGTCCAGTCAGGACGGGAGCTAGCACAAAACATCTCACGCAGTTCATATCATGTTAGAAAATATAAAGCATGCAATAGAGTAAGGTACATGAAACGCTGAAAGAAAGAAGTATATGAAAAACAGTAGAAATTTGATAACAGAAAATATCTAAATATGATAAGTAAGAACTGTAAGCTTACTGTGATTTAGAGTACAATATGGTTATGTAAACGGGTTAGGTTGTACAATAAAATGGGACTCCTTTATACGTGAGTGTACAATGGACATATATAATTTCTTATACAATAGGATTGATCACATAACCACTTCTACTCTCCCTTCCCAATCAATACACAAGGATCCAATTCAGTTACGTTACCTTATACAATGGCTTGTACAATAGCTTGTACAATGGCTTGTACAATGGCTCAATGTGATAATGAGAGTACAATATGCACAATGAGTGTACAATGATAAGGGTATTCAATAAATACAATATGTAAGTGAAACGCACATCACAATATGTATTTAGTGAATACAAGGAGATAACATCTCAGAAGAAGATCCGCATAGTACCAATCCGTGATAATGATCGTGTCAGCATCAAGTACAGTAATCTAGAGCAAGAATATAAATCCAGACAAGTATGAAACGGTCAGAGAATGTACTCGCCTCGTATCTGAATGTCTGAAGTAAATGTACTGTCCGAGATGAGGTACCTGACTCCTAGTTAGAGCAACACAAGTCAAGATGTGTACAGGAGATGATAAATGTAATCTACGATGCATCTGCATGCTGTCTAGGTCAAACTAGACTAAAGTCAACACTTGGTCAACTCTAGTCAACCACACTAGTCAAACTAGGTCAACCTAACCCAGAAAAGTCTTACTAGGCCTAACCAAGGCTATCCTGGCAATCACACACCAATCACAAGGCTATACAAGCCATCACATTCAATATTATACATAAGAGAAAGGAAGCTAGCATGTGAAGCTATGTGTGTGTGTGAACATGGAGGTGTACATGAAAAGAGAAATCAATACTAGTTATGAGTTTACACTACACATGGCACAAAGCTAACCCATCTACATTACACATGTATTATACTTAACATGCATGGCTACAAGTATACATCTATATACATTAGAGTAGAGACTATTTAAGTTATAACTAACATGCATCTATACTTTACATAAATCTATATATATTATAGCAATCATTTAGAGAAGGGTTACATGGCATGGTGGTTGATATAGAGTGGGGTGTCCTTGTGCAGAGGGTGAAGTTCATTCTCAGTTTAGTTTCATATTTACATATAAACTAAAGTGAGCTATCCCATAAACTGGTGTAACTAACCACATAAAATGAACCATGTTATCTGAAATCTGCCATTAAGCCAACATCCCATATGCATACAGCTCATGCATTGTCTAATACTGAAATTAACTAATATTTCGAATTAAGGGGTTGAAGGTTAACATTACATTCATAGACATTCCACTATATTGAAAACCGAAATTGACTTGGCAATAGAAAAAGGAAGGTATATATGCTTACATGGACAGTTCAGTGTTCGAACAACCTAAAATGAACTAACATTCAATCTAAATATCAGCTATGCATTGGTTCTATGTCTACATATAAAATCTGATATTGCATTTACAATATTTGTACATTATGCATTCATATCTATCATTACATATATACCTTGCATTTATATCTAGCATTCATTATATACTTTCATGCATGCATTATATATCATTCTTTCATTCATGCATTGCTTACATATATTACATTAATTGCATTCCTACATGCTTGCATTCAACCATATATATACATTAATGTAAAGAGGATATATATATATCACATATATATCATTTCATTCATCTAACATCATGCATTACATACTCTATATTTATTTAATATCCATACTACATAGGCTCATAGGTTACACAAAATGCATATATCGTATAGTCACTCTTTTACTTAAAACCAATACTGTACCAATTGGGCATTCACTAAATTCTAGGATTAAAGTATGTTGTAGTACTTCATGTTAGCTTTCCGAAACTTCAAACGGATCGCATTTTCGTGTCCGGAAGCTCCCGGAATCGCGAAAACACCGAGAACGCGTTTGTCTTTCGTACAACTGACACTCAAATAATTTTCCAGAAAGTTACAGAAAGAATTAGACCTATTAATACATGATTTTTGAAAGCTAACTTCAATACGCTTCTTTTAAAAAAAAACGGGAGATTAAACCGAGCTTTGAGCTAGAAGTTATGTCATTTCTAAGTTAGGGCTGAAATTAAAAACGTGGATAAAAATTATGACGGATTTGGGTAGTTTGAGACAAAAGAACACAAGTATATAACATAATATATCAAGAACTCACTCTCTACACTAATATATATATATATATATATATATATATATATGAGACACTATAGAACACATCTCCAATACAAAAATATGAGATTAAACATGTAATAATTCATTCATACATAACAACAACACATAGTGTGTCCAAATTTGGGATTTTCCCACATGGACACAACCACAACACAAAGGACACTCCTATGACCTCCAAATGGACACGAAATGGACACAAATGGAGATACAACCATGGGGGTCATTCCTATGGGTTCAAAATAGATCTATATGCATGAGAAAATAAAAAGGAGAAGGGATTTATACCTCCCGGTAGATCGAATCGAAGAAAAGCCTTCCCGGAGCGACACCGACACGTAGAAATTCCAAAAGGACACGAACGAGCTCCGAATCCTCCCAAACTTGGGTAGCTTTCTCCTTGGCTAGAATGGAGAAGGAAAGAAGAAGATTTGGTGGCGAAATGGAAGGATTTGGTGGAGAAATTGCTAGGGATTGCTCTCTAGGAATTTTGGGAAGAACAAGAGAGAGAGTGTGGATGAGAATAATGAAATGAACTTGAGCCTATCCTCTCCCAAAGTGGCTGGCCATATGGGGCTATTTGTCCTATTATGGTAAGGTCCAAAATGCCCCCACTAACCTATTCTATTAGTATTAGGAAAGGGCTAATTGGTTGGGGCTAAATTAGTCATTCTAAAGTCTCTAATCACACTAACCTTATCCATAATAATTAGTCTAACTACTAACTAAAATTAATATCATGTGGACTTAAATTAATATTATGTGGGCCATGCCTAACTAGTGTGTGGGTCCCACTGGAGTCAAACTACCTCCCGGGTCCCCGTTTCAAGTCTGATTGAGTTGAAATTCGAACCCGACTCAAATAACCCCAAAACAGTATCATAAATAATAAAATAAATTTTAACCACAAAATAATATCATAAATAATAAAATAAATTTTAAAAGTATTTTAAAATATAAAATGACAAAAATATTCCTGTTTCTGAAAACTGGGGGTGACAATAGAGGAGAACATGAAGAAGGGGATCAAGAGGATTGATGAGAGATTTTACCTCGAAGCACGGCGGCGAGTGGCTATCGGCTCCGGCGGCGAGATCTCGTGCACTGATGACTGGATATGGAGGCGCTACAACGTGGTGGCCTCCTCGCTCTCCGGTGGGCGGCACTCCGAGGTGCACATGTCCCGAAGCGGCTCGAGCTTTGATGAGATGACTCACTGCTCGAGGTAGCCATAAGGAAACTGAAGGGCGGCGCGAAATACTTGTGATGGCGCTCCGGTGAGGTCCAGCGCGTCTGGATCGAGGAGGCGGCTCGCTCGAAAAGTCGGCTCGGGTCTCCTTGGCGACGAGCAGCGCTGGTTGGTGATAGAGATGACTGATGGCGGCAGTATCCGATCTGGACACGGGGTGTGTTTCGTCTCCGGCGAGGCTGAATCAATGGTGACGGATCTCCGGTGACGCGAGTCAGGTGAGCGATGGTGACCTCGTTCCCCACAATGGGTTCGCTGCTGATGAGACATCACGCCGACGGACTGCGGCGACTGATGGTGGTCGATGACTGCGATCATAGGGTGATGGTGCCGGATCTGAGTGAGGTTGTCAGGTGCGACGGTTTGCGAGCTCCATTGTCGAAGATGTCCAGTGATGATTGTGGTCTTCATCCTAGCGGCGGGGAAAAAGCAGTCGGCGAGATGGCCGGAGCGGTGGCGCTTGGCGGTTAGAAGTGGTGTCGGATACCGGCGATGAGCGGTGGCGCTCAGCCGAGGAGAGAGAGAACAGAGAGAAAGTGTACAGTGGAAAGAGAGAAATGTGTAGAGAGAGGGAAAGTGTTGTCAGCATTGATGTGACTGTGATTGGGGACTGTGCACAATATGTCAACACAAATAATTTATAGTAAAATGATGGGGGTATCTCCCAAATTAGGACAATGGCACTGTTGTGAATAACTACAGATCTGGGGGTGTTCTCCTTGAAAAATACAGTGGCAGTCATAGTAATAACAAATCGATCTAAGGGCAAGGAACCAAAGTATGCAACAAAATTGTAACAAACTTCTAAATGAATTAGTTAGTGACCAACTAAATAATCGAACTATTGAAATTAGTTAACTAACTGTTATATAATTATTTAACTATAAAATAATTATTCTCTTGACATAATTAATAATTAACAATTACCATATTATAATTAACAGCAGTAATACCTTTAGTTAAGACAATAATCAGAACGTTTAATATATGTATATAACAAAACATTTTAGACGATTTATTAACAAATACACTTATAGTAGTTCAATCCATGACTTAACTAAATTATTTACTATTAGAATATCTATTCACATATTGCATCTAACAAGTAAAACTTATTATTGAATCACTAACATTACTAAAGGAAAAAAATCAAGATATTACAGAATAAGTTTAACCTAGGATCGAGGTCAATTTAATTAACCAAATTTTAATATCACAGCTTTACTAAAAGCAAAGAAGAAATTCTTTTTAGAAAAATTTCAGTAATTTCAAAAATATATGAAAATAGGTTTAGGGAGTTACAGCATCTACGTGGGTTTGCTCTACGACAATGACGACCTAAAGGTGAGAAAGAGTTCTTCCCTCAGAAGAATGGCCTTTACCTTGTCAAGTTCGCATTTTTGGAGGATGTGAATAGGACATTGGAGGGAGGTCCGTAGCTGTTTGATGGCAGGCTCATGATGCTTAAGAGGTGGAACCCAACTGCTAGCTTTGAGCGAGATTGACTGTCCTCTGTTCCAGTCTGGATTCATTTTCCAATGCTCCCTCTCTCAACTATGGAGTATCCCATGATTATGAAAATGACAATCATTGATGGTACTGTTGGTGTTTTGCCTTGGAGACTAGAAAAGGTAGTCCCATATTGCCTACACCAAATGGATTGTATCTCTGTATAAAGTTTTACTTGTGTTGAGAGATGCACATGAGGTGTGGAGAGGCACATGGGTGTCATGTGGGGGTATTTTTCTAGTAGGAAGAAGGCTAACTCCACAAAGAAGCATTTATACTTTTTGTCATGCTCATGGGATTATTCCTTATGGAGCTAAGCTCTGAAAGGGCTTAGCGACTTGGATTCGGACTGGGACTCGGGCTCGGGCTCAAGGGCGCAAAGTGGCACTTTGTTGGCACACTTTGCACTTAGCACGTCAGCATTGGCGTATGGCGCTTAGTGCGCTGTAGTTGCGCTCGTGCGCTCGTCTTATGCGCGAGTCACATGGGCTCGACGCATGGGCGGGAGCAGGCACGGGCGCATGCCTGGGTGCTGGCGTGGGTGCTGGCGCGGGAGCAGGCACGGGGACAGGCGCGGGGTAGGCGCGGGCTAGGTGACTGCCTGAGCATCTGCGCCTGTGTGTCCGCGCGCCTGCGTGGCTGAGCGTCCACGCGCTTGTGCTGCGGCGCTGTTGCACGCGTTGCTGTCCGTCTCCGCGCTTGTGCCGCTGTTGGCATTGATTGGAAGATTCAGACAGTTACGGAAAGATTAAGTCAAATCTCGTATCCGATTTTTGTGGAATTTGAATTTGATTCAGTTAAATCTTTCCATGATTCGTTTCTATATTTTCGCAGTCAGTGTACGGCCAGGATTAGAGTTAGGGCTTCAGCTCAACTCTATAAATACTCTCTTCGTGCCTTCTTTGACGATTTACTCAGAAAAAAGAGACGAAGAGAGTTGAGAGGCTGTCATTGGAGTCCAAGGAGTTCTGTGAGTTCAGTCAGGTAGTGACAGCGAGCGTTCCTGAAGTTCTTCGAACTTGTTGGTTCCTGGGAGCAGATCGCAGTAGGACGAATCTTGCTTTGAGTAACGGTAATTTTCATCACCCTAGCAAAGTTGCGTCTTCTTCTTCCTCCGTCTTCGAGACAGAGACTTCGGGATCTTCTTGAGAAGCAATTCTCGAAGTTCCTCATATACAGAGTGTGTGACGAGACTTCGTTCTTGAGAATCACTTTGTCCACTCACGTTCTTCCATTTAAGATCTGTTTCAAGAATAATAGGTACCCCCGTGCACACGGATCAACCAATGACAAAGAGACTTCGACTAGTATATGCTCGTGTCTTCGTAGAGATTGAGCCACCCCCACCCCCTACCTTGCGCGCGTATGATTAAGCTTCGACTTCTTCCGAATGGAGTGATCATAGATCAACATGTTGATTATGAGTGGTGCCTCTTGCGTGCACTTCCTGCCATTTGTTCGGGCACTTGCAGGTCCATATTGCACGGAGGAGGGAGGATCTGGGCCAGAGGGGTGTGTGTGGGGATGGGGGCACTGCAACTAGGCATGGTGATGTGGTCGATCAGGATAATCGAGGTGGTGAAGGAGAAGGATTACATGATCATGAGAAGTGAGAGGATGCAAACTGTCCACCATAAGAGGACATTCATCGGCTCCCCAGTACCGTAGAAAAGGGCCCAAGAGATGCAGTAATGGAGCAACTTGAGACGGAAATAGCTACAATTGTTGGCTCAAGAGGCTGCCAAGGGGGAGGGAGGGTGAGAGTAATTGCCCTTGGAAGAAGATGACTCCTTTGCATCTGAGCATCCGGACTAGTGTCTGTCGTAGCGGCTGACGACAACCTTTTGCGAAAAATATATGAACACAGTTGAAAGTTGCATACAATTACTTGAAAATCCTCTTATTTACGGCTACATCAATATATATGGCATCGCAGACGCAGGAGGAGCCATAATTATTATCACACTGGTCTGTCAAACATATTAGGCGTGTCATATATGCACGTACTTAGCTTCGCTCTACTTCAGGAACTCACTGCAATCAATCCCCTTCTCGGCGAAGCCTGCTGCAAGCTTCGGAATAAGCTTCGAGAGCATGATTTTGAAACCGGTCGAGCAGCCACCGTTGCCACCATCGCCTTCGGTCCTGCCAGACTCCCAAGGAAAGCCCACCTGTGTGCCGTCCATATAAGCCTTGCAGGCTAGTAGAATAGACCGCGATCTGCGAGCGAAATGCTCCTCCACGAGCTCCTCGAAGTGCTGCATATTGAATCAAGAATCAGATTAATAAGCTAGGAAGCATAGACGCTCCAAAAATCTGGACAGTATAACAGCTACGTCCACAGATACTCCAAAATACACCAGGACACGCCAAATTAGACGTTGTGTCGTAGCTGTGTCGCAATGTGCTGTGTCCTGCCGTGTCATTGTCACGTGCAACATAGCTAATGTACATGCTACTACATCTTTGAGCTTTGAGACTAGCCTGAGTCAGAGTTACTACTTTACCTTGGGTGGGTGACGCAAGAGATACAGCATCGACTTGCAGGAGAGAAGGAAGGCATTCTCGTTGTAGGCGACGGAGTTCTTCTCCCCCTCGGCTCTTCCCATCTGCTTGTCGTAGCCAGCCTCGTTGAAGTATGGCTTCTCGTTGAGGACGAGGGCCTGGAGGGACAGCAGAACTTGAAGAATGGTGGAGCTTTCAGGGCTCCACTCTTCTGTGCCAGTGCCCATCCATGTTTTCAGGAGGCTCAGGCAGACCTTTCCTGACTCGTACAAGTTTGGATTCAGCCGAAGCCCACCGGATATATAATGAACCAACTGCTAACAAAGGAGTAGGTTAGATTTTTTTTGCTTCTAGGCATAAGTGCTTCCATAAGTAAGTTACTTTTAATACAATCTAGCCCCCTTTTGAAAAAAGACACAAAATTTCAGAAAATCAATTTGGTTGTATGCCAGTAAGATCTACTAAGGAAGCAATTTTGTTAAGAATATTTAGAGAGAAAGCGAGGATTTACAGAGTTCCCAGGGAGAATGTAATGGACTTCTGAGAAAAAAACAAGTGTTCATGGTACTAAGTATCATAAAATAAAATAACAAAATGCATTCATACTCACCCCCTCAATCTCATTTAGTATTCAAGAATCTACACCTAATCACTGTACAATGAGATAGCACGACTAGTGACTACACAAAAAAGATATCAAAAGGTAAGGGAGCAGCCCTTACAGGTGGTTGATTAGGATAATCATGAGGAAAGGAGATGTCAAAGAAGAACAGTCCATCATGGTAAGGAGTTCCAGGTGCTCCAACAATGCATGCTCTCAAGAGATCAATTCTTTCCTCATAAACTCTCACATAGATGTTGTCTGCCAAAACCAAAAACACATATATATTACAATAAATAAAAAAATAATGTATGCGTTCTATAAATATTGACCCCTAAAAGTTCGAAGGAATGCATGATATTCAGAGGTGGTGCAATTCTCAATCATTAATTCTAGACTAGGGATTCTATCAAAATATAAGCATTATCACAGCAAAGAATTTCTCAAGAGTGTCCATTACATGTAATTGCAACTACTTTTTCAAGAAAATCGACTTAAGGTCGGAGTTGTCAAGTATAGTGCCTTGGTCATATTATACTTTTTATATATTAGTCATATCTCTAATGTTGTCACATGATAGCTATTGTATACTTGTCCATTTTTTGTCTCCCTCTTTAAATATCTTGGCCTTGAGCCTAATAAAATCAATTATTTCATCAATCCTAACAAGAGCAAAACTCAGTCAAAATCTACAATTATGATCCATTTTCTCAATCAATAATTTTAGACAAGGGATTCTATCAAAATATAAGCATTATCAGTGCAAAGAATTTCTCAAGAGAGTCCATTACATGTAATTGCAACTATTTTTCAGGAAAATCGACTTAAGGTCGGAGTTGTTAAAGTATAGTGCCTTGGTGATATTACACTTTTTATATCTTAGTGATATAACTAATGTTGTCACATGCTAGCTATTGTATACTTATCCATTTTTGTATTTATCTTTAAATATCTTGGCCTTGAGCTTAATAAAATCAACTGTTTCATTAATCCTAACAAGAGTAAAACTCAGTCAAATCTACAATTATAATCCATTTTCTAAATCAATAATTTTAGACAAGGGCTTCTATCAAATATAAGCATTATTACTACAAAGAATTTCACAAGAGAGTCCATTACATGTAATTGCAACTATTTTCAAGAAAATCTACTTAAGGTCAGAGTTGTTAAGTATAGTGCCTTGGTGATATTATACTTTTTATATCTTAGTGACATCACTAATGTTGTCGCATGCTAGCTATTGTATACTTATCCATTTTTCTGCATTTCTCTTTAGATATCTGCCCTTCAGTCTAATAAAATCAATTGTTTCATTATTCATAACAAGAGTGAAACTTATCGAAATCTACAACTATAATACATGTTTGTATTTTTTTGACATACAGATTGAGGCGAATATCCTATAGATACCTATGAAACATGTTTGGGAGGGACACGTTGTAGGGACACGTCAAGGACATGTAGCAAGACACGAAAAAATAGCTTTTTTCAAAATTATAGAGTTTAAAGGCGAAAAGAAAAAAAAAAAAAAACTTTTTTAGTACTTCAACTATTTATTTTTCATATTAACTTCTCAATGCCTCTTTGCCTCCACAAGCAATAAATTCATTTCCATATTAACCTCACCTTGCCTCTTTGTCTCTCCATGCAATCAATTCTTTTTTTCCATATTTACCTCTCCTTGCCTCTGTCTCTCAAAGCAATCAATTCATTGTCTCTTCTTCTTCTTTTTTCTTATAAATTGTACGAACAACTAGAGATCTGTTTAGTTTTGGGTTTCCTCAAAGAGGCAGATCTTTAATCATCTAAACATTTATAGTTGAAACTTGGATGTTAGATGATTTCTTTATATAGATTATGCGTTAAAAGGTTATATACATAGCATCTCCTCAACATGTTGTATCCTAATTTTTTAGAAAAAAAACATGGTTGCAGTGTCATGTCACGTCTGTGTCCGTGTCTGTACAACATAGATATATACCATCGACAGTGGTGAAAATATATGAGATTGGCAGCAGAAATCTGGGGAAAGGCAATTGAACCATCTCAGGAATTATTAGGACACATTAGTTTGAACAATAACACGAGACAAGGTTATATACATAGCATCTCCTCAACATGTTGTATCCTAATTTTTTTAGAAAAAAACATGGTTGCAGTGTCATGTCACGTCTGTGTCCGTGTCTGTACAACATAGATATATACCATCGACAGTGGTGAAAATATATGAGATTGGCAGCAGAAATCTGGGGAAAGGCAATTGAACCATCTCAGGAATTATTAGGACACATTAGTTTGAACAATAACAAGAGACAAGATTATATACATAGCATCTCCTCAACATGTGTTCAATCTCAGGAATTATTAGGACACATTAGTTTGAACAATAACAAGAGACAAGGTTATATATATAGCATCTCCTCAACATGTTGTATCCTAATTTTTAAGAAAAAAACATGGTTGCAGTGTCATGTCACGTCTGTGTCCGTGTTTGTACAACATAGATATATACCATCGACAGTGGTGAAAATATATGGGATTGGCAGCAGAAATCTGGGGAAAGGCAATTGAACCATCTCAGGAATTATTAGGACACATTAGTTTGAACAATAACACGAGAAAAGGTTATATACATAGCATCTCCTCAACTTAATTTTTAGAAAAAAAACATGGTTGCAGTGTCATGTCAAGTCTGTGTCCGTGTCTGTACAACATAGATATATACCATCGACAGTGGTGAAAATATATGAGATTGGCAGCAAAAATCTGGGAAAAGGCAATTGAACCATCTCAGGAATTATTAGGACACATTAATTTGAACAATAACACGAGACAAGGTTATATACATAGCATCTCCTCAGCATGTTGTATCCTAATTTTTTAGAAAAAACATGGTTGCAGTGTCATGTCACGTCTGTGTCCGTGTCTATACAACATAGATATACCATCGACAGTGGTGAAAATATATGAGATTGGCAGCAAAAATCTGGGAAAAGGCAATTGAACCATCTCAGGAATTATTAGGACACATTAATTTGAACAATAACACGAGACAAGGTTATATACATAGCATCTCCTCAGCATGTTGTATCCTAATTTTTTAGAAAAAACATGGTTGCAGTGTCATGTCACGTCTGTGTCCGTGTCTATACAACATAGATATATACCATCGACAGTGGTGAAAATATATGAGATTGGCAGCAGAAATCTGGGGAAAGGCAATTGAACCATCTCAGGAATTATTAGGACACATTAGTTTGAACAATAACACGAGACAAGGTTATATACATAGCATCTCCTCAACATGTATCCTAATTTTTTAGAAAAAAACATGGTTGCAGTGTCATGTCACGTCTGTGTCCGTGTCTGTACAACATAGATATTTACCACCATCGACAGTGGTGAAAATATATGAGATTGGCAGCAGAAATCTGGGGAAAGGCAATTGAACCATCTCAGGAATAATTAGGACACATTAGTTTGAACAATAACACAAGACAAGGATCAAATGAAAACAGAGGACAAACCTGGTAGATCTTTCTTTAAAATTCCCCATTCCTTCTGCACTTTCTTCAACCAAGCTATCTTGACCTGAGAAGATTTTAAAGAAAACATAAGCCCTATATTCGGTTCGCATTTGGGATCTGAATAATTTAATTGAAAAATACAGACCCTTTACCTGGGATGTTAAGCCTTTTCCAGCACCACTCACAAAATGATGGTTCGAGTAATCATCAACAATATCAAATTGTTTGAACAATCCTACTTCCTTATTGCCTGGTGAATGTGTCGCTGTATCCTCCACTTCATCCTTTTCTTCGTGTTGGTTAAAACTTTCTAGTTCTAGATCATTTACATCCAAATTTTCTTCCCCGGACTTCAGAACCTGAAACTCTGGAATGTTTTTCCTCTGAAAAAAGAAAAAAAAAAAACTTAGTCATTTATACCAAAAACAGGTTTTCCTAGCTAAATTCTTATTTCTTGGCACAAGGAAAGTGACACGACTTACACTCAATAGGGAAGAGGAACCACCAGGTCCAAACAGACTTTTGGCGAAGTATCCGAGGAATCCAATTGATGAAAAATGAGAGAATAGAGAACAAGAATTCAATATATCCTTCTCACAAACTTTGTCAGAATCTTTGGCAGCCTTCAAAATGTGAAACGTATACACAATTAGCTCATTTTCTGAAACCAAAATATGCACACACCACCAAGTGAAAGATGACTTTGGGGGACAAAAGAAAAAAAAATGATTAGACCTTCTCTTTCTTGAGGGAAGGTTGTTTCTCCTGCTCAGGCATCTCTTTGCCAGCATTTTCTGGAACAGCTTCCACATTAATTGTTGCAATTGAAGCATAGCTCTCGAGCCTATCTAATCCAAAAATTTCAAATGGTTGAACCTGAAATGATCAAATAGTAGTCGATATCACTTGTGGGGAATCCATCTACATGCACATATTCACTAGAGGTACCAGTATAGCATAAACTTATACAAGCAAGCCTGTAATAGAGACTGGGCAGTCTTAAGCCTCAGAAGAGTTGGAACTACATATGTCTAAGTGAGAAGGCTATGCAGATAGAATGAAAAAAAGACTACAAAGTAAACAAAGTTTGAAGCATAATTTGCAATATCGGCCGATATCGATCCGGTACGGCAAATATCGATACATTTTGACATGTCCCAATCTGATACCGACCGATAGCTGATACTGACCGATACCGACATTGGGGGTCTCTTTTCCTATCAATTCAGCAAAGAAAATTGAACGAAAAAGACCAATCAACAATGGTGTAGAAGTATAGTAATGTTGTAAAAGAAGAAAACTTATGTATCGCATGTTAACCAATCGGCAATGATGACTACTATTTCATTCAATTTCAAAACTACTAAGAAACAACAATGAAAATACTTAAAACTATGTTTAAATGTATAGAATATATTTTCTAAAATGTTAATAATTTAGTAATTATTTTCTTTCTGATACCAAAATAATCCGATACTCAGATCCGAAAATGCCGATTCCGATACTCATAGGAATGGTCCGATACCGAAAGGTTGGAAAGTTTGCTTATACCCACAGGATATGGTATTATTATTATTTTTCTTTGTTTAGATGGACGTATACAACCCTGTTCGAGTCTAGGAAGCATGGACACTCCGAAAATAAGCAATGTCCATGTCACATCATGTCGGACACGGAGCAGACTGAAAACTACAGTAGGACACACCAAAATCTAGCGTGTCCTTGTCCCCATCTCCCTACCATGTTGTGTTGCATTTGTGTCCGGCAACATAGGTATGAGTTAATGTGAATGTAGACTACAGTGAAGAGCAATATCTAGGAACTCAAATTTCTTTCTAAGGACACTCCTAATGGTCACATACTTAATGTGAAGGCACGAAGGAATGAGCAGGCTACTTCTCAGTTGATGGATAATCCTGTCTTCGAGCTTAAACTAACTACTAACAGAGCAACAGTTAGACCTGAAGTGTCACGAAGTTACAGAAGTTATTAAAGTAAATATCAACACTATATCAAGATAAAAGTTTTTCCAAGCAGGAGACAAAAGCATAATTGGCTAAGAAACCATACATAGAGGGACAGAATTGCATACCATGGATGTGAGGCCAGTAGCCCATCTCACTTCAACACCGTCGTCCTTAAAACCAATAACGTTTCCTATGCGAGAAAGATAAGCCGTAGAATGCTCAGCGTGACCCTCATCAATGTGCTTGTTTTTTAGGGTCGACCTTTCCGAGAGGACTGATCTGGTCAATACACCCCCAAGAGGCATATCGTGCCATTCCGAATTCTCGTAATGGGGCAACAGTCTCAACACAACATCACCAAAGTTGTAGGAGAAATCCGGGTGCTCAATCAGTTCATAAGCACTCACCATCTCCTCGCTTGATCCTCCATTAGGATCTCTCCACTTCACCTTAACAAGTTGTTCTTGTGCATCCACATGTTTCACAATCCCCAACCGTGGGACACTCGAAGCATTGGCATCCTCCAAGGCGACCTTCTCCAGCACAAACTGTTCCAGCCAAAAGTCGTGATCACCAATATTATTTACAGGAAGCAAGCTGTGTGGATCCAGGCCAACTGAAAAATCGCCATTTTGCCAGAGGACATCGACCTTACTCTTTGTACTTACAATGACAAACATCTCTTTGAAGTATCGATCGTCCATACCCAACTTCTGCATCCTACTAATGAACTGAGGGGCAATACTTGAAGACGAAGAATTTGTTAAGTAACCAGGGGGAAGTGTACACCAATCACCAAGTTGCCAGTTCACGTATGGAAAACATACCAACAATGTAAGGTTCTTCGGATCTTGCAGAGCAGAAGGAGATGGAATATCACGCTTACTATCCATCGCAGAAGCAATCCAATTCACATGCACCAATCCTACTTCCACATTACAAACAGTGCCTTCATCTTGAACAGTGTTCCAGGAGCCGCACAACCATCTCACGGTTTTGGAAATGGCGGAGAGGTTGATTTTTACACGCTGACCAGGATAGTAAGGATACGGAACATCTTCATTTGAACTCCTCGAAACAGGCATCAGGATGTCTGTGTCTCCTGTCATTATTTCACACCTCGCTCCGTCATTGAACAGGACGGTAACGACATCGCAAACTATGCTCACTCTGCCGAGCCATGGCCCGTGAGCTACATAGTCCCCAGGAGCAAACGATCGGAGTTTCAGAAGCTTCTTGCTGTTTACATCCTTAATCAGCTCACCAGAAGTGGTCTCCAAGTCGACAACGATATCGACATCCATGACACGACCCAACTGTCCAGATGGATCCGTGCTGGTGCGGACAAGATCACCATGCACAAACCCTCTTCCATATGCAAGAAAGTCATCGATCTTTTCCATGCTCTCATCCAGACTTGACAAGATGCACCGGGCGTTCCCGCCATACGTGGATTCACGGTCATCCTGATCCTCACTGTCACTAGTTTCACTGTAATTCTCAAAGTCCGAGTCACAGTCGAGCATACTCATCACTTAAGAGTGCCTGCGTGAAGGAATGATCCATTTCAAAATAATACAAACATATTAGCTTAGATAAATTCATAACAGAGTAAGGGAAAATAAGGAGTGAACAAATAGTCACCTCCAAATTTCTTATAGAAACTGCTGGCAGGAGAGGGATCAACACTGGTTCTTCTCACTACAAAACACAAATTACTTCTCCGAAGCTGAAGAGTCGAGGTCCAAACGAGATTTCTATGCTAATTGAAGAAGCTATATCATATGGAAAGAAAGAACTCAAAGCAAAAGATGCATGAACTTATTGCCAAAGGAGATTTTCCCAGATAGCTGATGTGTGCCACAGGAGATTCGCCAACTAGAATGAACGAAAGTAACTTATGCCAAAGAAGATTTGCCCGCAAAAGCAAGCTTCGAGTACCCGAAAGAAAAGTTGCCCAAGAGGACAGCTTATTGCCAAAGGAGATTTGCCCAAGAAAGCAAATAAAAGTAGTCCAAGTCGGAGGAAATTTGCCCAGAAGAGAAAACAAACCACAAGATTTTCTCCCTTACTAAAGAAGACTTGCTCAAGACAACTTTTCTCACAATAGGATCTTCAAACCCCAAACTCGTTATATACTTTTTACTTCAAGAACCACTAATTTCCTAAGAAAGTAGAAGATATGCCAAAGGAGATTTAGCCCAAAGAACTAGAGCTCCTATACTTGTATGAATTGCCAAAGAAGATTTGCCCATGAGATATAAAGCATTCCTGCGTGTGGTTTCATATGGGGTTCTCCATGAACGATAGTTTGAACCAATTTATAGTTATAACCTGCATGAAGAAAAAATTTCCATCAATCATTCAATCACTCTCAAAAACGATAAGCCCTTGGAAAACTAAAGAATTATTATTTCACTTAAAACAACCATCAACTCTGTGCACCATGTTAGTTACTTCTAATCACTCAAACATCTAACAAAGTTCGCGTTCTACTTATGAAAATTTAAATCAAGGTCAAAGAAACGTAAGATATGCTTCTAAGTTATTCATTGTTTTTCTCATTAATCGCTCCTATGGTGTAGTTTTGGGTCAGCTTTTTTTTTTTTGCCGATGAAAAAGGATACTTCAAGATGTTCATATGTATCCAGATTCCGCCGTCCAAGTCTGCGGTAGTTTCTGGCTGAGGCAAGCTTGACTTGCCAATACTGATCTAGTATTGTTCTTATTCTTGTCTTCTATCTTTGATTGTGTTTACCCACTTCTAGGTTTGACTTGTGTCATCAATTATCTTTAATGAAAAGAAGGGGATTTACTTTCACCATTTTCTCTCTTTAAGGACACAATTAGAACTCAACTTGTTTATTAACTGACAAAAAGAAAACCTAAAATCCTCTTCGTTTTGTTCCCCTTTTTTGGGTCAAATTCAATAGAAACAGATTCTTGTCCTTTCCTTTTTTTGGTCATATTCAATAGACAGCTTCTGAAATCTATCTTGATATGATCAAAATTCAACACAACATATTAATTAGTGGGTTAAGTGAAACACTAACTAGCCAAGCTGGTAGAATGCTCAACCTTATTCCTAAAAATATGGATAAAAAGAACTCCATTAGTGCATTAAAAAATGAGAATGAAGAACAGAAAGTAAATCTTAATCTACAACAAATATATTGAACAAAAATTTCTGTCCATTTCAACACAAAAGCAACTAGAACTACAAACAACTAGAGTATTATAAACACAACCATGAAAGGAAAAAAGAAAAGAAAAAAAAACAAACCAAGCATATTTCTACTCCAAATGCTAAAGAGAAAAGACTGATATACCAAAAGTTAGTTCCTCCCTTTCCATCTGCAAATAGAATGAGAAATGGAGCTTCATGGAAGATGGTTGGTCCTAATTCCCAAACTCAAACTCATCATGCCATTTCTAAATATGCCAATCGTTGCATATAAGGAATGGAACTTTCTTCTTCTTCTTCTTCTTCTTCTTCTTCTTCCTTTTCCTTCTTCTTCCTTCTTCTACTGCTACTACTACTACTACTTCCTCTTCTTCTGTCCTTTATTGGGTTTCTGTTGGTTTGTGGAAGTTTGGAGAGTGCTTTCCTTTTTCGTTTCTTTTGTTAGTGCTACTCAATAGTCAATATGTTTGCAGAGTAATTTGTGATTTGGCGGCAAGTAAAACTGTAGCAGTTAGTAAACTTATGATAATCTCACCTGCCTTTTTTTTTTGGTTTTTTCTAAGGGCACCACCAAGTTTACTTGGGGGCAGCCCAAGCAGGTGCAACTTTTGCTAGGGGGCACCCATAATTTGCTTGGAGACAGCCCAAAAATTAGGGCAGAGAGAATTAGGGCAGAGGGAGGCGAGCGGACGGCGGAGGCGCCAAGCGCGACGGGAGAGGACGTCGAGGGCGAGGTCGGGGCGGCGGAGGGCGTCGAGGGCGGCCTTGATGGCGCGGGCGTCGAGCTGGGGGGCGAGGAGGAAGAAGTGGTAGGTCTCCTCGACCACGACACTGGTGGCTGCAACCTGCGGCTAAGAAGAAGACGATGATCAGAACCAATCCTCCCAAAAATATAAAAAAATTTTAAAAAAAAATTGGAGGACGGTGGGGTGGGAGTTGAGATTACGGCTCCGATCTTGAGGAATCCGTCGAAGGTCCGGTTGAGGAAGGGGTGGCCCATGTCGACGAAGACTTCCACCTTCGGCGAGCCGATCAGTCCTCCGGTCAAGCTGCTCCTCGACATTTCCTTCTTCTTCTTCCTGAAGCGGTCGGGGTCGGGGACGCGGGGGAAGAGGCGGAGGGAGGCGCGGGGGGAGCAGCTGAGGAGGTGGCCGCGGATGAGGGTGTTGTAGAGGAAGAGGGGCGGGGCGTGGTCGCGCGGGAGGAGCCGAGCTCGTACTGACGGAGGGCTCCGCTGCCAAGCGAGGGTGTCTTCGTCGACGCGGACTGCAGCCAAGTTGGCAGTCCTCGTTTCTGTTAGGACTGTCTACAAGGTAGCAGTCCTAGGACTGCCAACTTGTTTGCAGTCCTCCTTTATGTGAGGACTGCTAACTTGCTGGCAGTCCTAAGACTGCCACCTTGTTGGCAGTCCAACTTGCTGGAGAAAATTGGACTGCCCCTAAGTAAAAAAATGGGTGACAAACTTGTAATTTTTTTTTGAACATTTTTGGGCTGTCCCCAAGTAAAAAATGCGGTGCCCTTAGAAAAAAACCTTTTTTTTTCTTTTAATTTCTAAAGTCACTCCACATTTTATTCTAGGACAGTCCAGTTCTAGGACTGTCAAGCCAATTTGTTGACAATTCTAACATAAAGTAGGAGTTAACAGTCCTAAATTTTTTAAATATTAAGATACATTGTGAACGAAATTGTAAGTCCTTCTTAATGTTAGAACTGTCAACTTTGTTGACAGTTCTAATGGACTGTCCTGAAATAAAATGTGAAGTGTCTTTAAAAATTATTTCTTCTTTTTTTCCTTCCAAAACTGCATCCAACTCTGCCAATGTATTAATTATGTAGTTTCTTATTGCTCTTTGGCTGCCATCATTCACAGCTCTCACAAATTGTTTAAAAAAATGTCACAAGTTGTCATAAAGATTTCATCATCCTTACAATAATAAAAATGGTATCTACTTTGGAACATAACTTAGACCTCGTTTGGTTCACTGTAATCGTAATTGCAATATAATCAAATGAAAAAGGTTCTTTTTTTTCCATTTAATTATATTACGATTATGATTACATTACAGTGTACCAAACGAGCCCTTAGTTTCATATCGAGCACCTGTCAATTATGTCAAGTCTCTAGCTGGATACTATTTAGCCAAGATAGCTAAGTAGCTAATGGACATGAAGACGACTATGCCACGTATCCTAAACGGCTAGTTGATTATGCAGATTAAACTCAATTCAACTTAAAAATAACCTCCAAGTGACCACATGAAGAGGTAAGACACAGAGGCAGAGCTACACATGGACATGGCCGGGCTGCAGCGCGGCCCAAAATTTTGGTAAACAAATTTTGAATTTATTTTTAAGTTTTATTCTCTGATTTAGATTTGAATAGGTAACAATTAAGTGATAAATACATTTTCATAAATTGTTATTTTAGGTGATGCTATGCTAGTATCCTCATTTTGTTCAAAGTATATCTAAAGTTCATCCCTCCTAATTTTAGATGTTAGCTCCGACACTGGTAAGACATGATACAACTTGCTATAGTTTCATGTCGTACGGTTTTTTCCTAAAACCATACATAAAATGATTTTAGCATTTCACCATAAAAATTGATTATACATCAGTGTTCTAAAATGCGTTAAAAAGCAATATATAGGCGACGCCTGGGAGCTATGCGGCTATCCATCATCAAAAATTTAGTAAATTGTGCATTCTATGTGGTAGGCATCATTATACACGAAAAAGTGACATTATGCGAGAAAAAGTAGTATTATGCCGCCAGAAAGAAAAGGTGCTACCTAGATTTTACTTTAGTTAATTTTTTTTCTTTTGTCATAAATTATTATTTTATTATTGTTTTTTTGTCTCATCTTTTTCATTTTCTTGGTTAATTTTTAACCTTGCCAAAAAATATTTTTGTATTCACCTTACACTAATTTTTTTTTAAATTAAACGCCCCAAACCTCTTATGTTAGCAAACGTTCCCGAAAAAACCAATTCCATAAATTCTAATCTAATTTATCTTAGTTTATTTAGCTAATTATCATTTTTCTTAATTCTCTTAATGATATTATCAGTAAATATAATAATAAATATTGATTAATTAGATTTTATTATTTCTATAAACTATAAAATAAGTAATTTTATTAATATTAGAAGTTATTTAAAATTTATTTGCAAATTATTTGTTACTAAATTTAGAGTTTGTAAAGTATAGATTATAATTAATTTAAGTATTAAGCTTTATTGTATATTTGATATAGTTATATCTAATGATGGTTTAAATAAATCATTTTGATTCCACAATTCTCAACTTCCACTAATTACAACAAACATAGAGCAACTGTCACGCCCCAGTCCCAAATCTTACGAGACTAGCACGTGACTTAGCCAGCTGGTACATACTCGAGGGTTATTCCATACTATAGGAACCCCTCAAGCATGTACTTACGCTGTCTATAAAGTATTTTCTATATCTCATCCACCATGTATAAACAAAAGAATCCATATGTGAATAAAGTACTAGAACAAGCTAACAAAGTCAAATTGTAGCAAAGATAAATGAAATAGTCTAGTTGGAGACAAATTCACTGCTAGTAGACTAATTATTGGAAACAAGTAAAAAAAATAATGGAAAACATGGTGAGTCTCGCTCACACGAACTCAGGTGGATCGATCTCCTCGTGATTTATGACGGGTGCTCCTACGTCGGGTCCTGAACCGTAAATCTGTGGATATTCCTCGTCTATACCTAGAGAAAAGTCCAGGTCCTCAGGGGACATAACAAGATACATAATATACAAGCCTACAATACATCTAGTATTCATGGAAAGACAGGGATGGAGACATAAAATAATTGCAAGTACAAAGAAAGAATAACACAAAAATAACTCAATAGATGGTGACATGTCATAAAGAATAAAATATGAGTTATGGCTATCAAATGTTGGGAATGCGGTGTGACCCGAACCGTAGTTGGCACATAAGGTTGTTTTCCATAAATAAATTTACTTTATTTATTGTGTATCTGGGAAAATTACAACTGTAGGAATCCGATCTAGAAGACGATCGCTTTATCCCTTGGACTATGCGAAGAAGAAAAACTCTCAAGAATTTTACAGCAAGATAGCTATGTATCTGTACAATGAATGAGAAAAGAACTCTATTTATAGAGTCAAAAATAACTGAAAAGATAACTGTCTTCACAGCCTGTGCATAGTTGAAAATTACGCAGGATTTAACATACGCAAGGTTATGAGCAGTTACTGGACGTGGCCTGTAACTGTTGGACACATGGCAATCGTGCATGAGTCGTGTGCAAGCTACAGGACACGCAGGCGAGAGATCGGTGACATGGCTGCCACGTACTCCAATTTGATGAAATCCACACAGACTTGTTGAAGACGCAATCCACGCAGACTCAGTTGAGGATGAAATCCACGCAGACTTGTTGAAGACGAAATCCACGCAGACTTGGGCAGAAAGCTTCAAAATTCACGCAGACTTGGGGCAAGAAGCTTCAGAATCCACGCAGACTTGGGGCAAACAGCTTCAAAATCCACGCAGACTTGAGGAAGGACTGCCAGCTGTCTTGATTCGACGTGCCTCGTCTGACACAAAATCTCTGACAGTGATTGCTTTGTCAGTCACATTAAATGACAATAAGCTTTTTTGGTACGCCAACTTGACGAAGGCTGAGTCTTGTTGAAGAAGATTTCAAAAATCATGCAATAGTCGGCTGTGATCTCTCGAATCCCGTGTATACGTGGCATACGAGGAGACATTCTTTGACTGTCGTGCTGTCAGTCATGATGACACTCTGACAAATGATGAGCTGTCTCCCAGCGTAACTTTTAAATATTATCCTGATCAACTCAGCGTAACTTTTAGACTTTGTCCTGATCAACTCAGCGTGACTTTTGGACTTTATCTTGATCAACTCAGCGTGACTTTCATTTTCGAGGCCTACAAAACCCCCTTCAAAGTTTTCGAAAGTTGAAAAGACTTCAAAATTTTGAAATACTTTGAAAACATGCAAATGAACTTATTAAATGTCATGATGACTCTTCATTTTCCGAGACTGATTGCATCCAATTTATGATGGAATATGAACCGCCGGTGAGCTCTTTTATATAAACAGGAAGAGAATTCAGCTTTGATCTTCATCTTATGTCAACATGACTCCGAAGGAAAAAGCTGAGGAAGAAGCACGAAAGTTGGGTTTCTGTGCCTATGGCGACCCTACTCTCGGGGGTAAGGAACCGGAGCCTTTATTTTTCGAGTTCAAAGATGACCCTACACAATTAGCCAAGAATTTCCTGAGCCATTTTGGTCTGGACGGCTCATCTTCTTCCAATGGGCGCAGCCTCGCAGAGCAGTGGAAAGCGCTCGATGCTCTGTTACACCGTATGGGGGTCAAGAGCGTAGAAGAATTGGGCACCAAGCTCAGTCGCTCTGCAAAATAGGGCGTGTCCTTTCATGTTTCTGTTTTGAAAATATTACACTTCTTTTCCTCTTTTATCTATGTAAGGTCATCAGTGCTCAAATATTTCTGTGGTACAAATTTACGCTGAAAGTTAGTTTTACTCCGAATAATGTGCACCAATGAAGAACCTTAGGCGACACTCTTTGAATATTTCTGATGTTGTGCTGTCTTCCAAAGCACACGTGACACTCATTCCGTGATTATGAGCACTTTTTACTCGGATCTTTCCAAGAATAGGCTTGCACTTCGACCCTTTTTAAATAGATAGCTGAGTTTCACGCATACTCATCCCTCTATTCTTCTTCTTCTGAGAATGACCTTTTTACAAGATTCCATTCTCAACAGGAAAGCAATGCTTTCTGATGTTGCATTTTTGTGCACTATGTCATCAGACATTGGTTTGCCAATCTTTAGCGCCAAACCGTTTGATCTTGATGGTGAGTCCAACATAGTATGCGTACCATTTTTCACTGTTGAAAATAAGCTTTTGTTTCTGACTGAACAGGGTGCGCCTGTCTTTGTTTGGCCAGTGCACGCCTAATGATAATGGCATTTCTGTTGATTAATTTCTTTTTCCTTGCTGTTTTCTGTAGGAGTTTGGCTGAAATTTTTTTTTCAGAACTGGCATTGGCGATTTGGATGCTATGGAGAGTATTCTTCTGACACCAACATCAGGGAGCTCATACGCTTTTGACGCGCAAATCAGACAACTCAGAACTCTTCGTGGGATAGAAGGGTCTTCCTCCGAGGATAGGAAGAGCCTTTATATATGGAGAGTTGGACGGTGGAGTCAACTCTACCCCGAGAAATTGGGTAGTAGAGTTCCTTTCACGGCAGAACTAGGAATTGTATCCCAATGATGGATACGTTCCTATCTCCTCTGAGAGGCCGCTCCTAATCCACCAGTTGTATTGGCAGCAATACGCCTTCGAGCTGCCATACTCTGGGGTTCTCCTCTTTTCTGAGAGAGAAGACCAGAGTTTGATTCTTGCTGTTCTGATTGCCACGGGGACTCAGACAGTCAGGAACTGCCACCAACAACGAACCTGACGGAGAAGATCCAAGGAAGAAAATAGATCTCTATTAGGTTATTGTTGTGTGTGTAGAATGAAAATCCAAAATTGTAATAGATTTCCATTATGATTTGTAAGAAAGTCTAAGAAAATATAATAGACTTTTTATG
This sequence comes from Iris pallida, assembly GCA_029216955.1. NCBI lineage: Eukaryota > Viridiplantae > Streptophyta > Magnoliopsida > Asparagales > Iridaceae > Iris > Iris pallida. Next base: position 563,628 of record JANAVB010036615.1, on the reverse strand, counting down.
ATGATATGAGAGTGGAAATAATAATTCTTCTATGCTCAATGATTTGTATCTATTTGGATGAATTGTGGACATGATAGATAATGAAATCTTCTTTTCTGACATAAAATCTCTGACAGTGATTGCTTTGTCAGTCACATTAAATGACAATAAGCTCTTTTGGTACGCCAACTTGACGAAGGCTGAGTCTTGTTGAAGAAGATTTCAAAAATCACGCAATAGTCGGCTGTGATCTCTCGAATCCCGTGCATACGTGGCATACGATGAGACATTCTTTGACTGTCGTGCTGTCAGTCATGATGACACTCTGACAAATGATGAGCTGTCTCCCAGCGTAACTTTTAAATATTATCCTGATCAACTCAGCGTAACTTTTAGACTTTGTCCTGATCAACTCAGCGTGACTTTTGGACTTTATCTTGATCAACTCAGCGTGACTTTCATTTTTGAGGCCTACAAAGGTGCGATATTAAATTGGACCCATATGCCTTAAAAGAGAATTCTCATGTAAGGCCTGAACCAATCCCAATTATCTACACCACATGATCCCACCTTCTAACTAATGTGGGACTAAATTACCAACTCCATTGTCACCCTCATTTGAGCGTTCAACCGAAAATGAGATACAACCCAACAATCTCTACCTTAGCACATTTTTGCTAGCCGAATAACCTTAACACCTTGCTACATTTGTCCATTTTTGCTAGCCGGACAACCTTAGCACCCTTGCTACTTTTTTGTTTATTTTTGCCAGTCGAACAACCTTAGCACTTCTTTTGCTACCTTTTTATTCGTTTCCGTCAGCCGAGCACCAGGAGATCCAACATATTGTCATCTCCATCCGTTCGACCATAGAACCAAACCGACACGTTCATCCACACTACTATTGTATGCCAACCACAAGTCTTGCTCCACCTTGGGCTCGCCAAACCCACCTTTGAAGCCTATTCGTGTAGTTGATGCTCCTACTCCACCTTGAGAAGAGCCTATATAATTTGATTATATACATGAACATTCAGCACCATCTATCTCAAACCAATTAGAGCCGCCCAAACTAGTCCCGTAACCATGGGCTCTGATACCACTTGTTGGAAACGCGGTGTGATCCGAACCGGAGTTGTCCCATAAGGTACGATATTGAATTGGGCCCATATGTCTTAAAATAGAATTTTTATACAATGCCTGAACCAATCTCAATTATCTAAAACACATAATCCTACCTCCTAACCGATGTAGGACTAAATTACCACACCATTGTAACCCTCCATTTGAGCGCTCAACCGAAAATGAGATACAACACAGCATCAAATAATTATGTGATAATTACCGCAGTCCGGTGAGGCACTAACAGTCCTAAAACAAGTCTCTATCGCAGTCCATTGAGGCGCTAACGACCGAGTGGTAGTAGCCACTTCTAATATAACACTCTCTCCTAAGGAACTATGAAGTCAAGTCTGTCACGTCAAGACAAGTAACCAGAGACTCGGTACATAGGTGAATACGCAAGGTAAGCAACACGGTAGAAATGTCAAGTGAGACCACATATATACAACAAGAGAATGATATGGCATATATAAATGAAAAAAATATCTAAGCAACATAATAAAGAATTAATAAATGCATGTAAATAAACTGTATGTGGCAAGGTATACTTGCCTAATCTTCGTCCAAAACTACTGAGGTATGGCACAAAATCTGACTAAATTTTTTTCAAAGTATTTCAATAAATTATAGCAAGCCTTATTAGTTTTATATAGGAAAAATATTCCTATAATTTCTAATATTATTAAGGAAGCTTATGGAACTACCTATTTGAATTTATATATATCTAAGTGGCCGTCGCATAATATAATTATTCTTATTTAATAGATTAATGAGCCTTATAGTCTATACCATATATAAGTTCCTTTGATATGGATACAAAAATCTCTCTAAAATAATAATGATCTTTTAATTTCAAATTTATTTATAAAATAGTTAATATGGGTAATTAGAGGAATTAGGAAGGGTGTAGGTGCAAATATTTGTAAAAATAGGTTTTTCTTATCAGAACATGCACAAAAATTATTTTGGTAATGGTATACGAAGTTTCAAATCAATTGGACACATAGAACTCATGGATTTCGGTGTGTCGATACTACAGTGAAATGTTCAAATTTTTAATAAATAGCAAACTAAACCAAAATGCTGCAAAAGTATATGCGTTGAAAAGCTTAGGAAGTATAGGTTCTTACCAAAAGTATATAGAAGGTTGAAGTGGCCCGAAAGTAGATTAAAAATTTGCTTGCAATAGAACTGGTCTGTTCTGGACACATTTTCGTAGAATGGACTGTAACACCCAGTTTTCCAAATGAGGATAATTTTGAACTTTTGAAATTATATTATTATTTATTGATATTTATATCACATTATGATTTTTGATGATTTTTAATCAATTTAAATTTGTTTTAAGTCATGACTTGTGATTTGGATGTGCTGCTAGTGAAACCCTAGAGACTGTCTGACCTAGAGCCTAACCATGTGATCGAGATATTTATTTATCATTTTAGCTTGAGGGTATTTTGGTCATTTAGTGAAATTTGAATTTATTGTAAATTATTGAATTGGTGATTGCTATCCTTGACTTTGACTTATTGAGACTTTGTAGACTAGCCTAAAAGCTAACCCTAGTTATGGTGACCCTAGTCTAACTTAAGTTAACCTATTTTTAAGTCATTAGAAACTAGTTTTAAATAGGGAAATCAAGATTAAGTGAAATGATTTCATGACTTGTGATTAATCATTTTATGACTTGTGACTTAAGCCCATAGGCCCATGATTAAGCCCAAACTCTAACCAAACCCTAAGTGGCCAGCCACAATAGGATTCTCACTCCTATTTAATGCCCCCTCTCCTTGTTCTTGCCTCTTTTGTGCTCAACCAAGTTTTTAGAAAGAAAGGTAAATCTCTACTTTCCTAAATTCATAAAAAATTCATTTTTAATCCTTTTTGACCCAAATCTTTTGCATATGATTCTAATCAACCTCTACTTGCTGATTTTGAGGAGCAATTTCAGTTTTAGAGCAATTGGGAGGATTTGGCTAGTAACGGAAACCGTTTGATTTGGGACTTTTTCTTGATCCTTGCAATCTATAGGTAAACCCCTCTAATTCCATTTTTATTCTGATTTTATTGCATGGTAGCCTAGATCTAGGTGTCCCCTAGCTGTAGTGTAAGTTTGGTGTCCATTGCATTAGGTTTCATGTCCGTATCGGACACGTATCAAACCCATAGGCTAGGTGTTTGTGGAAATGCCACAACCATTATTTTGTGCTAATTTTTGAAATATTTTTGAATGAATTCCTAGATCTAGGGTTTGCTTCATGATTCGTATCCTTGCTCACTGATTTTGGGGTCGTGTCGTGTCCACACGTGGATACGAACACGCCCGCAGCAGCCTTAGGGCACTGTCCTGCCACTCGAGCTCAATTGCTCACTGTATAAGATACGAGGACACGCCATTTTTTGGAAGGATGTCAGGGCACTGACTGACATGGGCCTCCCAAAATCTGGGCTCGAATGGTTGAGTGTGCGAGGAGTTCTCCTCCCCGTACTGGTCGTACGAGCAGACTGAACCGCACGAAATTAGTCACTGACACGCGGTTGGACACGCCACGACACGTGGTTAGGACAAAGTACAGGGTGTTAGTGGGGCAGCCCTACCCCTGGCATACACGTGTGCACGGCCACGTGTCCCCACGTGGCCTGTGTCGTGCGCTGGACACGTGTGCACGCGTGCACGACGCTGTGTACAGTCTCAGTGCTCGTGTGGTGTTTTGGTGTCTTGGACACGAATGTGTCCACTTGGTTGGACACATACACATTGTTTGACACGTGCACGTGTGTGGGATGAGTTATCAACCATTAATTCATAGTATTAACATGTTTTTAAGTTCGAATTTCAATTTTCCCTATTTGACTGATATATGTGTTCCTGTTTTCGATTTCTGAATTAAAATGTGTTTTCAAACCACTTTTCCATGATTTAAATTACCATATTAACTCATATACATGTGTATTAGATTACTGCAATATTGGTTATGACTGGTGTTAGGTTTTTGGATTTCGAAATAGGTTTTTGAATGTTGAACTGCTATATGAAAACTGTCAACTGATACTTCCTGATTTTACACTGTTAGCTTAATTTTTGAGATTTATGTACACTGATTTCAGCCCTGTAAACACACACTAATTCCTGAGTTTGTACACACTGATGACACACTTAGCTACTGCTATCTAAACACACATTACACTGTTTCTAAGGTCACACACTTGGTCATGTATCACACACTCATGTAGTATCACACACCCTCACACACTCATATTTCACAGATTTCACACACCCATTGACACTACATTGCCTAAAACTGAGAACAGCTACATAAACACACACACATATTACTTTGATCTTCCTCTTCCTGTTAACACATTGCTTTTCCTGTCATGCAAACACACAACACTATTTCTGAGAAATTATTTCTCTAATACACATATTCCTAATTATACACTGTCATTTTTCCAAATTCCTGAGAACACTACACACACCCTAACACATTGCATAAATCCCAGTTTTTCCTGAGATACCCTGTTTTACACTCTACTATCATGACACATATACACTTACTCACCCTAGCTACAACACCATGCACACATGCTACATTAACACACACACTCTACACTATGTAATTCCTGAAAATCCATCTAATACACACACACATTGTCACATGGACACACTCTACTGTCATGTTATATCACATTGTACACACACCCATCTCTACCTCACTATATGTATATATAAATATATTTTATATGCTAGATATAATAACGTGGTATATACATATATTTGTGTATGATAATTTATATTAAATTAGTAAATATACAATATGTGTAAAATGTGTGAAATAGACCATATGGCCTATAGCCTATGGCTCATAGCCTGTGTATATGGCATGAATGCCCAATGATATGTGTTACTGGCTTGTATAGCCTAGTTTTGATGTGTGCTTGCTAGAATAGGCTGGTTAGGCTTAGTGAGACTTGTTCGGGTTAGACTTGACCTAGTTGACCTAGTTTGACTAGTATAGTTGACTAAAGTTGACCAAGGGTTGACTTTAGCCTAGATTGACCCCAAACATCATGTAGATGTATTGTAGCAGTCTGTTATATTATTTTAGACATGTAGTGACTTATAATGTTATATAGGAGACAGACACCACTCCTCGGACAGTATATTCTCTTCGGATATTCAGGATACAAGGCGAGTACATTCTCTGATAGTTCTTCCATTTACTTGTCGATTACTGCACTTCAGTTGTAGTTAGTTCTATTTGATTCTCTATTACAAACACGATTTGATATTACTGGATCTATTTCATGCGACACTCATTTATTCATGTCTGGCCTCTATTTCTGGAACTACTGCTGGAATCACCCTGGAATCACTTACTGGTATCATTCATGTTCTGGTTGGACTTGTATTTATTTTCGTGTCGGGTTCTGGATTCACTTGTACTTGTTGGGCGAGGAAATATTAGAGTAGACATGCGAACATTCCTAAATACTGGAACCACTCCCTTGGAATTATACTGAAATGATAGCCATCCCACACTTAGCCGAGTGTGCGGTGTGCCGTATTACCTACAGCCGTTCACGTGTCCATCCCGATATTTTAAAACACACTGTCAGAGTATTGTCTGGACTCACCCTGGAATCTTTGATCACTGACTGGACTCAACTCATACTGGACTCATCTTGTACTGGAATCATCTGGTATTAGATTTACATTGTCTGGACTCACATTGGGATTACACTTGACTCGTATCATACTGTCTGGACTTATATCATGTTACTCTAGTTCAGCTAGATTATATTTTACAGTCTTCATTGCCATGTTTTTCTTCTTATTTAGTTATTTTACTTTTCTTGTACCTTAACTGTTTTTCTACATCACTACCTGTATAAAACTGCCATGTTCATAATATAACTGTCTATAACTGTTTATAGTTCTTTTTCATTTACTTGTAATTTCTTGATGAGTTGTACTCATTCCTGTCCTGACTGGAACTGTTGAAAATATTACAGATGCTTGCCCCGAGGACACTTGCCCTACTTACTATGGACCGGGAGATGGCTTAGCTACCTTTGACCCCGACACTCAGGAGTGATCGGGAGATTAGCTAGTTGACTTAGTTTAGATTTCATGTTTTAGAACTTGAATTGTAATAAGTTGAGATATTGTTTGTTTTGAGATTATTATTGTTAGTAGTTGGTTGTTGTTATTTAGTCTTAGTTATAACTTCTGTGTTATCATATCGTACTTAGACTGTGATTGAGATTTCATTATATCTATACTTATCCTCCGTTCGGAGTTGAGATTTGACAAGTACATTATATAATTGCGTGAGTTGTTGGTTAGATAGTAATCTAGGACAGCGTTCTACCACCGACACTGCGGCGTAGGCTGGGCGCTGTTACATACTCGTACCCTCACAGTGGGTGTGGGTCGTGACACGGGCGCCTCGGTCAAACCATTTGGAACTATATGTGTGGACAATTGGACATAAAAATAGACACATTGATGTTTCTATTAGTTTTGATTTTAGAAAAAGATGAGGTCAAAAAGTACACAAAACCCTAGAAGTAAAACAACGTACCTGCTAGAACAAATTCATACTTGGATCCCGAACATCAGTTGACTTGTAGGGCTATTTTGATGTACTAGAATTGTGAACATATGGGGGGGTTGATAGGATTGTAGAGGGTCGCATTAGATTCACAGCGAATATTCATGGAGCATCACGAGAGGTCGAAAAAGGGTCGAAACTGTCGGTACGCCACAAGGTGCTGTCGGCGACCAAGGCTGGAAGGAAATTTTGGGATTATAACTTTTAGAGGGAGGTGGCAACTGAAATATTAGGTTAAAATATAAAGTTTGAGGCTTATATATGTTAGGATTTGTCTAAGGAAGATTTTAGGAAAGTTTGGGGAGTTTTGGTTGCACCATTTGAAAGATATGCATATTAAAATCAATAGGTAGTTAGTGGGTTTCTTAATTTAGAAAGTCAATGGTGGGTTGTTTGATTGAGTCAAAGATACAAGGATTTGTGACACATGACTGCACTTAATTTGAAATAAATTAATCTAATATGGTTCCACTATGGATTGGCAATCTAGGATAATCTCTACTAAGTTAGGTTGACTAGGGTTAAGTCCCAAAAATAATTTTAATTGATTCTAACACCGAAATTGCACTATATGAGCCTTATGTGCCGTTAAAAATAATTAGCACATGAGAAATCAATTGAGTGACACACTATTGGCATGTGTGTAGTAGGCTCAAAATGGATCAAAACCATATATTGGATCAAAAGATTTGGATCGGAGTTGGGCATTAATTGCTATTTGAAAAACTAGTCAAATTTTGCGGTAGAGACTAAAATGACTATTTTATCCCTAAAATTGTACATAAAAATATAGTACAATATATTTGAATGGGACATGATATATCATACTGAAAGTGAACTTGTATAGAATTCAAATATGTAATTAGATTGAAGAAATTGATAATTATTGTGCTTCAAAAATTAAAGTTACGGTAAGGTACTACTATAGTCATTATTAAATTTATAATATAGTTTTATATTAAATATCCATATAAAAATAATTAAAAATATTATCAAAAAAATTTGGGGTCTTATACGCTCCGCATGGTGCATTATGATGGCCGGTTGGTTCGATGAAGTCTTGTTGGACTTGGGGATATGTTGAGGATCGCTCAAAGGCTATGCGTTCTTGGCTGAAATCGTCTTGATAATGTAAGTAGTGTGAATCCTTTGAAGATCCTTTAGCTTTATGCTTAATAAAAAAGAATTACATGTTATGCTTGCTTGTTGAGTTGTTAAATGATACCTAGCATGAAACCTACAAATATATTGAAAGATAAATAATCACATGATCAATAAACTTTTGTGAATCAATTTATGAATTGTGTATTGTTGTAGCAATATCGGACATGTGAAACAAAGTCCCAAACACTTGGACATTGTGTATATCGAGCCACACTCGAAGAATGTATAGTGACATAGATGATAAGTTCCAAGAATTAGGCGATGACCATATCGAGCTACGGCTTGAAAGATGTATGGTATCAAAGATGTAGGAAGGATGAGTAATCACATTTTATTAACCAGTGTTGTTGTAGAAGTTGATTACAGTAAGACCCTGGATTGGAGAGTTGGTATTGCGAGCTACAGCTCAAGACAAATGTGGCAAGATGTCACGCCCGCACCCGGATATTCGGGCACGAGTACGTAGGCCACGCCCAACCTACGTCACAGTATTGGCGGTAGAACGCTGTCAAGTACCCAATAAATATCTACAACATCGATGATCCACAATTATAACATATACTCAAACCACATATGACTATAACAGATATGAATAAGAAAGATAATAGTAACATTAAATCAACTGGAATCTACAAATGATCATACATGTCAAAAATGTATCAGAGACAAATCCGATAACGAAACATAAATCTAAATAAGGAATAATGGCCTAGAGCTCCCTGGAGGCAACTCACGGTAAATGGAACATCGAGATCTGTCTCAGCTAGCATCGTCATGTAATCAAATAATGTGGGACATAAAAACTCCTAAAAATATATTTATCAGTCAGGATTGGAGCGAAGTACATAAACTAACAGCAGTTCCAATTAATTGACAAAAACTATAAAACAGTTGTAGCAATTAGTACAAGATGAGCAAAAATGAAATAAGGACATAGAATATAAATAGCAGCTAGCAACTAAAGAATAATGACAAGATGAGCATAGTGAATCAAGAAATATGGTAAATAAAGACTGTCACGCCCCAGAACCAGAATACTGGAGAGCGGGGGCGTACATAGCCAGCTACGTATATTGAAATAGAATACATCTCAACTATACGGTCATGGCTGTCTAGAATATGAGGGTTTACTACAAGCCAACAGTCTCTTAAGGTCAAGCCTATTGTCTCAATCTCAAGCAAGTAATATAGTTATAAGATGTTTGATCACCAAATATACAATAAAAGGCGTCCCAAATATTACATATCAGCTGATCATGAAGCTAGTCGTACAAAATGCTAGGACTAGCAAGAGTTAAGTCATACATGATCAACCCTAGGATTTGTCAATCATGTTTACAGCCCGTAGGCAGACAGTAAGTAAAGTGCATCGAGCTAACAGGTGCTCGTCGGCTAAACGCCTCAAAAAGAATAAAATTACAATAGAGTGAGCGAAACAAAATAGAAAACCCACTCGTAGCCCAGGTTCCTTCTAGTCGCCACCATCGGACTGGAGGTTCGGTAGATCCTCGGGTGCTGCTCCGAAATCTGGCCACACAAAACCAGCTGGGTCAAACCCCAGAAAGAGCAAGTGCCACAAAGGAGGCCACAAAATAAGAACAAAAGCCAGCATATCAGAACATAAGAAAAGAAAGAAAAGTACCAGTAATAAAGAGCATGTCAGGACAATAAACGACTAGGGACGTTGAACCATTCTGGGAGCCAGGTTACAACCCGTAAACCAAACAAGGACCGGGGTTGTAACCCTTCGCCTGAATAGCACTCTGTCTCCACCCATTTATTGTTTAATAACAAGTAAAATAGTCAAGTTCAAGAGTAGTCAGGTACTGGTACTAGACAAGACTTAGACAAGGCTGGACTCCATCCATTCACAAGCGGCCAAGCAATTACTACGGCTTACTACTTAACTAACTAGGGTTATCACAAGCCTTAATTACTAACAAGATGCAAGTGAGAAATTCCCAGTCCCAAGCCCTGCAGACCGTCCAGTTATCCTTCCGCGGGTTGAGAGTATGTTTGGGTACATCGCTCCGAAGACGATATACCCTTAGGTGACTTAGAGGGTGCAACACATGACAGTGCGCTGGAAATGTGCTCTACTCGTCGGCAAGTTACAAGTCCAATTAAGAGCGCCCAGATAACGAGATTGCCTGTGACTGGAAATTCTCCATGAACTATAGTTTGATCTAGTCATTAGCCTAATCCATATTCAGTATGAATCCCTGACCGTGGGAACCAGGGAGTCACGTCCTAGACATGATGTAAGACAAGACAAGTGGATTGCACAAGCAAGCAAGCAGGAACACCCACGGCGTCAAGTTGATTATACGAGTCAAGTTACAAGTTACAAGTCAAGTCAGGAGTGCGCCGCCACGGGCCACTATCAAGTTATCAAGATAAATCATGTCAGGGTACTTGTCAAGAGTGCGCCACGACGGGCCACTATCATGTCAGGTTGGTCATGTCAGGAGTGCACCACTACGGGTCACTGTCGTGTTATGCTAGTTCCTTGTCATACCATGCCATGTACAATAGTCATTCCAAACATATTAAGTAAAATCGAGTTCATGACAAAAGGCGTAAGGATATAAAATGGGCATAAAATATCTAATAAAATATCAATATACAGGGCTATAGAAGAGCCAAGCTTAAGAAAAAATAAAACCAATTCTCCATGATTGGACAGATTGCGCAAGGGTCCCTGGGGTCGGGTTGCGCAGGAGTCAAGAGCTGCGCAGGGTACCAACTGCGCAGGGGTGAGCTGCGCAGGGTACCAACTGCGCAGGGGTGGATGGCGCAGCAGATGGATTGCGCTGGATCAGGTTGCGCAGGAATGGATGGCGCATGGATGGATTGCGCAGAAGTGGACTGCGCAAGAGCCATGCGCGCAAGGGGAAAGGGAACGCTGGGCTAAGAAGCGCCAGCGCAGTTCAGCTCAGCGCAATACGCTGGCCGAGGGGATGCGCAGTTCACCAAAGGGTGAGCTGCGCAATCGGCCTTGCGCTAAAGAGCGCAGGCCGATAGGTCTGCTCCTCCAACCCGAGAAGAACTCCAAAACTTCAATTCTTCATATCTTTGTCAAATCAAAGCCAAATCTAGATTTTCAAAGGTCTAACTTGAGTAAAATTGAATTCTCTTCCACATGGAAGCATCAAAACAAGCAAAATCAAAGTTAAATAGATCAAAACTATGTAAATCCAAAAATAGTAAAAACCTAGATCTAGAACAAAGGAAACTCCAAATCACAAAATGATAAGTTCTAATGTTGATCACCATGGCCTAATCTAGCTAATGGACAAATAAAAGTGGTTCTCATGTGGTGGCAAGGTGCACTTGCCTATGGGTGTTGGTGAGTTGTGTAGAGGAAGGAAGAAGAAGGAGATGGAGAAGTAAATGAAAAATAAAGAGGAGAGAAGAAAGTTAGGTGGGATTTAATGGAGGTGGGTGTGTTGTGTTGAGGGTGGAGCATAGGCTAAGGTGTTCCAATGCATTTTAAACCAAACCAAACCAAATCAATTCTCCTCCACAAAATAAACCAAGCCAGGTAAAACCCAATTACGAGAACCAAAATCTGCAAGTCAAGCCAATTACAAGTACATGCCAAAATCCGAGAAAATAAATACAGGTCTGAAATACATGCAAGCTTGACAAAATACGTATCCAGAATATGGGTGTTACAAAGACTGTAAGTACAAGAGAACTAACTAAGATACATGGTGTGTCCAACAAGAAAATATGAGAGAGTCCAATAGAAATATATATTGAGTCCAGTCAAGAGGTATAAAGTGAGTCCAGCAAGACTTTAACAATACTAGTTTTTTAAGTACCATTTTCGACATAAAAACGACTAAGGAATAAATATGGCACATCGTACACCTGGCAAGTGTACGACGGCTATCCTTCCAAATTAGACCAGTAGGGGTGATTCCAGCATGTTTAGGAATATTTACATGTCTACTCGAGTATTTTTTCGTCCCGACTAGTACAAGTGAATCTATATCCAGACACGTAAATCAAGTACAAGTCTAGCCAAAAAGTAGTGAAGCCAAAAAGTGATTCCAATAGGTGGTTTCAGTGGGTGATTCCAGAAATAGAGGCCGGACAAGTAAGATACATGTGTCGCAAGTAAATGAATCCAGAAATACCAATCCGTATTTCCATCATGTCAGAAAATCAAGTATTACAATACAAGAACCAGAATTATAATAATTAATAAATAATGGAAACTATCAGAGAATGTACTCGCCTCAATTTGGTTGGAGTCGACGTACGCGACACAAATATGTCGACACAGAATAGATACGTTGCTATGCTCCACAAGATGGTCCCAAACGACGACACAGATGGTACCATTGAGTCCAGAATAGTCCAAAGAGCCTAATTTGATATATAGAAGTCCATAATCAGAGTTGGCACGATAATTGAATTAAGAAATAGGAAACAACTATAATAGTAGCGATTTGTGATTTTAAGGAAAATGGCATAACTTGATACATATAACTACATGAAATCATTATAACATATTTAGAAACTATACTTTTATTAATCATAAGAATTTTAGACATACATATATATTGAAAATATAGAAAACAGTCTAAGCTAAAACTCCAACTTGTCAAATAGGATTTTTAGGTCAAAGCTTAATAATAATATTTTAGAAATATTATTATATACTTTATATAACTTCCAAATTAGATAATACCCTTAATACAATAATATTGATAATAATAATAATAACTCATAGCTATATTTAAAGTTATAATAAATTCTACTAATAATATTTAGTCTCAGTAAAATAAAATATTCATAATTATTTTAGAAGATATTGGAAAATATATACATAATAAGTAACTTATTTAAGGATGAGGTTCAGATAAAGTATAAGCCTCCAATGATTAAACATAGGGCCCATAGCACAACCCTAATAACATTCAACAACCTAAATCTGTTCCTCTTTAACCTAATTATTATTACCAACAATAATAATAAATATTAATAATAATAATGATGTATATTACTCTAAAAGGGGGAAGAGCTGTTGTATTCACATTTATAATCCAAAATTAACCTAAATTCCCTATCACTGTTATTAATATCAAAATAACATTAATTAAAATCTAAACTCTTTATTAAAGGCAGAGAGAGGGGGGGCCATCCTGTGCCATTCATGTAATTTTCCATAAATCCCTAATCACTGATATAACTACTAATAAATCTCATTAATCCTAAATAACCAAACTCAACAAAAAGGGGGTTTCGACTGATGTCTCCCTATTTCCTTTCCAATTTGTCACGTCTCGACCCGAAAAATCGTTCATCTTCGCATCGATTTACCGAATCACCATCCTCGCTGGGGCGTAATGTCGTACGAGTATGGAGTTGCACTCGTACAAAACAAGATAAAAAGTTCTCAAATGGTTATTTTTGATTTGATATTAGCAGCGAAAGAAACAGAGTATACGAAACAATTCTCTTTATTGATAAATGAACTGAGGTCACAAAGGCTTTCAATAGCCCAACTGAATTTGTCTTAGATTGGCTTACAACACTCAAGTTCTCTCGTGTCCACAAAGGATTTCACCGTTCCATATATTATGTCTTCTATATCTCGGCCGCATCATCCTATTGCATGTCCGAGCGTCAATGTGGTTGCACGCCTCAAAATGCTATGACATTTCATATCTCAATGCGTTCAAGCAAAGCTCCGCCGCGAGCAATCTATTACCTGCATCATGCATGCAATCTGGTGGGAGATCAGTACTAATCCTCTCGCGTACTGATATTGACCCACTTTACTAAACCGACATTAAGTACATATATATTGAATCAGGCAGCATACAATTTAGCGTTCTTTCTAGCGTTGTCTTAGGATCAGTTTCATGGCATATTCGAAAGTAGTAAAGCATGTTATCATAGAAAGCATGTTATTTCGATTCGTATAAGCAAGCAGGCAACATCAACAATCTCGTGTTGTTTCGTGACTTCTTACCAACATCAACACACTCACCCTTGTCCGATGTAAGGTGAATACGCCTACCATATTTTTCTGTTATGTTATAAGTGATTTTTGTGAAGGATTTATGTGTGCCTGCACTTTCAACCCATATTCGTTCCTTAACTATATGAAGGTCACTGGTTTTAACACCATTATGGACATATCAAAGGTACGATGGTGACTACTTCAACCTGGGGTGCTAATCCCTCATCCTGAAGTACTCCCGAACGATAACAGTATTTGTGGCACTCTATTTCAATGGTAGGTCGCAAGCCTAACAGATTGAAATACCCCACACAATATCCATTTCAAATTTCCTTTCTAGATCGAACGGTCCCGACATCCGGCCTACCACGTTCGAGGGATAAAACTTGTGCACAAGTTGTCTGTGACCATACAATGCATCAAACTCATAAAACCAAACAATTCGCCTATCTCTAATTCCATTGGCACAATGTTCTAACTCAATGTTCATCAACGAGCATCCCGAAGGCCATAAACATTTCGAGGCATTATGCCACATTCAATAGTTATTCGATATCCTTCGAGTCGTGCATTCAATGCACGTCCCGATTTAGTATTTTCATGTTCTATGCCTTAGTGTTCATGATGTATGTTCCTTCCCTCCGACTCGTGCACTGAGGCACGCCTCGAAAGGGCATTCAATGTTCTATAGCTCGTGTACTGAGGCACTCGTGCCGATATAGTCCTTCAATGTGCTAGCCCTCTAACTCATGCGCGAGGGCACGAATGACTTGTGCACTGAGGCACTCGTCGATACAGTTATCTCATGTTCTTATGGCTTACGCACCAATGTGCTTTCCTTTGCGCTATTTTGATGCTCGATAGCGACTCGTATATTTGATGTACGTTTCATTTTAATTATTCTATCTAGTGTTCTACACGCACTATGATTTCCTTCCTTCGAGCCACGCTCGTGGTCTCGATAGGTTAACTTAGCATACAATGGTACATTTTACTTAGGCATGACAGAGTAGGAAAAATGGTCAAAGTCCTTCCACCTTAAGCCGATACGCCTTGTCGTTTCGTCGAGCCGGTGCGGTTCGATTTTATAACTTCGTTATACGGCTAATTTTTCTGACTTAGCCATTCGATGCACTTCGTACTTCGTTGAAGTATCCGACCGATTTGGCTTACCGTACCTATGCCTCAGTCTGTCACGAGGCGATGCTTTGGTTTTGTGGACACCATTGCAACTAAGGCAAAATATCGATCCCTTATTTTTCAGCGTAAAAGCATAGCCTGCACACGAAACCAACTAAAATCAATATTCGATCGAATCAGACTTGTGCGTTGCATCGATTCGATTTCTTAGAATCTTTGAACCGATTCAATGCTTTCTCTTGGGCCAACTTAACACTTGTATAGATCTTACTCGATGCATTCCTCGGGTCAACACAACTCTTTGTATCGATTCGCATAGATACATAGTTTAGGTCAACACAACTCTTCGAGTCAATGACTCAGCATAATAAACCGTGCGGAGGAAGGCATTACATAATATACCACTCAAAACAAGGTTTGTCTTCGAACCGAAACCAATACTCGAACCAAGTATTTTCTTTAGATCATTTCATGATCTCGTCCCACTATCATTTGCATCATACAACTTAGGTTGCGTTTGGTTCATTGTAATGTAATCGTAATCGTAATGGAATTGGATTTGTAATGTAATTGAGTTTGTAATGGAATGGAATTACAATTACATTACTATGTTTGGTTGAGACATGTAATCAAACCATGTAATGTAATATCAATTGCATTCATATATTTGGTTTACCATGTAATGTAATTGAGTTTCCAATTTAATTGTTTTAAATACAACATAAAATATAAAAAAGTAGATCAATAAAAAATTTCAAAATTTTAAAAATAAAAAGGAAAATAATAATAATAAATAATAAATAATGAATGGAAAAATTAGTTTTGCCTTTCTGCTAAAAAAGTCCAAAATGACCAAAAAACGACAAAAAATAAAAAAAATACCAAAAGTGACAAATGAACAAAAAGAAAAGCGATAAAAATGAAAAACGAAAAAAAAAATCAAAAATGACAAAAAAAAAAAGAAAAACCTCAAAAGTAACGAAAAATGATTAAAATGTCCAGAAACAAAAACTGACAAAAAAACCACAAAAAATGAAAAAAAAGACTAAAAATAAATAAACGACTATAAACAAAAATGACACAAAAGGCCACAATCGATCTGACACAAAAGTTCCATTCGACTTGACGATGTCAAAGGCAATAATCGTTTTGACACAAGGGTCTTTCTACGACGCGTCTTATGTTCGATTCCTATAGAGTAGAAATTTTCTAGCTAAATTTCCAACTTGTCCGTCTCGCAACATCGAATATAAGTTTGATTCACGCAAGCTTAATTGCAAGGTGAATCAAATTTCAAAGACACAACTTTGAGAGTCATTCTCTTATCGCTCGCTCTTGTACAATAGCACGATTCTCGAAACTGCCTATTCGTATCACCAAGTTTTGTTCGTAAAAATTTCTATTTCGATTCGACCAACATACTCATTCGAGTATTCATTTGATCAATCATCAAATTCGACTATATATTCTCAGCCGAAGCTGTTCGATCAATTTTCGAAACAATCAATCATTCGCCTAGACTTTATCATCAATATGCACCACATCATATATTTTTTTCTTGACACAATTCCTGTAACATCATAAGGGTCATCTTATGGGTCTATAACATTCATTTCGATTTGGCGGTCAAGTCTTCTAGGGTCAGCTGTCCCAAAACTATGCTAAAAAATTATGGATCATTAACGAAGGACAGTTATTACGAACCATGTTATATATTATTTCGGAGCTAAATCATGTTCCGACCATTTCTATGGGACTAACCCAAATCCGAACAAAACTATTTCTATCGGCACAACTGATACGCAACTATCCTCCGAATAATTCATGCACTACCGAACGATGATTCCGCAATTTACGAAACCTATACTCGTATTGAGTTCGAATATATCTCCCCACAGTCGATACCCGAGATGCTATACACATCGAAATAATCGTCGATGACTTTATAGTCTCACACTGATCAATCACAAAGTTAAGATAAACCAGTTCGATATTCTCGTATTGCTATTTACGAAATCTCGATATCGTAGGCTCATTCAGTTTTGTATTCTCATATCGTGCTTACTTTCCAGCGTATCAATTTCGATAGTACGAAGGTCAACTTTGAATTTGTATCAACATCAACTTAACTCGCATCACATACATCTAAGTTCATAATGAACTTTTCTTATACGCATCACATTGTTTATCAATTCGTCATATCCCACTATACTTTGATCGCGTAACTGAGTTTTCGATTATCCAACATCGAACCCTCAAGTTATACAATCTTGCCCTCTAAGTTTTGAGTGTTTTAGTCGTACTCAAATGAGTCTCATCTCAATATAACCATTATTTTCGTAGGCACGGTTATCCGCATCAACCAACTTTTTCACCGAGTTCGCAATTCGTGTGATCCGATTACAATTCGTATCGCCAACATTTTCATAGAGTTCGCTACTCATGCGATCCGATTACAATTCGCATCGCCAATATTTTTATAGAATTCACAAGTCGTGCGATTCAATTTAAATTCGCATAGACCAACATTTTTTATCGAGTTCGCAATTCGTGTGATTCGATTATAACATGGAGTTTTCAATTCCATCGATCCAATTATTATCTCGAAGCAAAACCGTTTTTGTTAGTCCCGGTCATTCGACCAACTTATAAATTTTCGTCCGACGTATCATGCAATGATACAAGTCCTGTCTTACCGTTTTAACCGATTATCGAAGAACACTTGTATCAACATTTTGTCATACAAAATTTCAATCGAGTCTCGGTACTATATCATGTTCTTTACGGATGAACCTTTTACGATTCACGCAATATGTGGATACAATTCATTGCACAGGTGGTATAGCATGCACCACTCAAAATTGAGCCATTCATCGCATATGTGGTATGGCATATGCCACTCGAAAATCAAGTCATTTCTCTCACATCATACTCGGTATGAACCAACAATCAATTCTGACTCACGATTTCCGCAGTGATCATATGCCGATCACGACCACCGTAACTTTTGATTAATCAAAATTTGACACAACTCGGCCAATGTGTTCATTTGCCAACACAAGTTCGATGCGCAACCAAATGATTCATTCTCATCGACTTACGATTTTAGTTCCCTCCATTGCATCTCGTGCAACATTTTATTTCAGTTCCCTCTGTTGCATCTTGTACAATGCTTTATTTCTGATACTCAAAGCCAATGCTCGAATCTGTTCAACACATTCGATATCAACTTTTATTTTCATTGTAATGCATCATTCGCAATCAACTCGTTGCAATTGATGCATCAACATCTCACAACTTTTATTGTATCGATACAACCAACATTTTTCATATCAACTGTTGCATTAAAACAACAAACATCTAGATTCATATTTTATAACTTGTTGCACTTGCAACAACAAGCATCTCAATTCACATCTCACGACTTGTTGCATTTACAGCAACAAGCATTCTACGACTTGTTGCACTCAATACAATAAACCTTTCACGACTTTTTCGACAAATATCATGTAATTTTCAAAACACATGTGGCAAAATTACACGACTTGTATTAGACTTATTGTATGGAACATCCATTGTGGCATCGAGTAGAGTCAAGAGTGATTTTATTGGTAGTGGGCAACTCTTTGGAATTAAAATGAAGCAAGCCTCCTGAGAAAGTTAAAACTAGAGCTCGGATACCAATTTGTCACGTTCCGACCTGAAAAATCGTTCGTCCTCACATCGATTTACCTAATAATCGTCCTCGCTGGGGCGTAATGCCGTACGAGTATGGAGTTGCACTTGTACAAAGAAAGATGACAAGTTCTCAAATGGTTATCTTTGATTTGATATTAACAACAAAAGAAACAGAGTATCCAAAATAATTCTCTTTATTGATAAATGAACTGATGTTACAAAGGCTTTCAATAGCCCAACTGAACTTGCCTTATATTGGCTTACAACACTCAATTTCTCAAGTGTCCACAAAGGAT
The DNA here is from genome assembly GCA_029216955.1 of Iris pallida. Lineage (NCBI taxonomy): Eukaryota > Viridiplantae > Streptophyta > Magnoliopsida > Asparagales > Iridaceae > Iris > Iris pallida. Next base: position 544,651 of record JANAVB010036615.1, on the reverse strand, counting down.
TTTACCGTACCATATATCATGTCTTCTATATCTCGGTCGCATCATCATGTTGCAAGTCCGAGCGTCAATACGGTCGTACGCCTCAAAATGCTACGACATTCCATATCTCAGCACGTTCAAGCGAAGCTCCACCGCGAGTAATCCATTACCTGTATCCTGTATGTAATCTGGTGGGAGATCAGTACGAATCCTCTCGTGTACTGATATTGACCCACTTACTAAACCGACATTTAAGTGGATATATATTGAATCAGGCAGCATACAATTTAGCGTTATTTTTAGCTTTGCCTTAGGATCAGTTTCATGGCATATTCGAAAGTAGTAAAGTATGTTATGGCAAGCATGTTATTTTGATTCGCATAAGCAAGCAGGCAATATTCAACAATCTCGTTTTGTTTCGTAACTTTTTATCAACATCGACGCAAGATGAATATGCCTACCATCTTTTCCTATCATGTTATAAGTGATCTTTGTGCAGGATATTTGTGTCCCCGCACTTTCAACCCCTCATTCCTTAACTATATGAAGGTCACTGGCTTTAACACCATTATGGACATATCAAAGGTATGATGCTGACTACCTCAGCCTAGGGTGCTAATCCCACGCCCTGAAGTACTCCCGAACGATACCGGTTTTATGGTGCTCTATTTCAATGGTAGGTCGCAAGCCTAACAAATTGAAATACCCTATACAATATCCATCTGAAATTCTTTTTCTAGATAGAACGATCCCGACATCTGGCCTACCACGTTCGAGGGATAAAACTTGCACAAAAGTTGTCCGAGACCATACAACACGTCAAACTCAGCATCCGATCCATATGGGATGTGAACCTTTGTGAGGTTTCCAAATAATCCTCACTCGATTTCATAACTTCTTTGCACGGCCAATTCTTCTGACTTAACCATTCGATTCACTTCGTGCTTCGTTGAATTATCCGATCAATTTGGCTTACCGTGTCTGTCCCAGTCTGTTATGAGACGATGCTTTGATTTTGCGGACACCATTACAAATAAAGCAAAATGTCGACCTATTATATTTTAGCGTAAAAGCATATCTTCACACAAAACCAACTAAAATTAATATTCGATCGAATCGGACTTGTGTGTAAGCCCCCTGAATTTTCGAAATGTATTTTCAAATTTTCTAAATGAATTATTTTTGATAATTCATTTTGATTTAATTAATTTTGATCATTAAATGCTCTTTACTGTGACTTGGATTTCTAGAGCATCAGGGATGCCAGTCTCTGGAAACTTTCTTCTTGAAGTTTGTAGTAGACAAGATTATCTTCAATTTGATATATCATGTCCCACTCGAACTTGTTCCCTTGTGCACCATTTGCTTCGTACAACTTTCGGGTCAATTTAGACCAATTTATCGTCTGCCGTAATTCGTGACTTAACTTCCAACTTAATTTTCGGGCCCGACATCGGTCCAATCCAGTCGACCCAATATATGGCCCTGGCCTGTTTTGAGTCTACTATGCACGTGCCACTTGCGTGCCATCGATTTGATCTCCCTTGTGCTCCCATTTCGTCCATGATTTTAATTGGTTTAAATTTGTTATTTTAATTAAATCTTGGCCCCAAGCTTGTCCAAACTTGACCCAACATCCCATCTAATTTGGTGTATGCCCTATCATGACTGCTCATACACACCACTATTGTATTTGTCATTTTCCCTACACAAAAATATCCTCCTATTATACAAATATCTTATTTTCTCTCTCTATTATATATATATATATATATATATATATATATATATATATATATATATAATACACTCTCCCCCTCTCTTCATTTAAATCACTCTCTCTCCACACACACAAATAACTCCCCCCATGTGGCCGGCCAACCTCTCCCCCTCTCTCCATTTTCTCTCTCTTCCAAGTAATATCTTTCATTCTCTCTCTCTTTCTATATAATATACACTCACACACATATATTAATCTCCACTCTCTCTCCTTAGTCACCACCACACACCAACTCCCCATCATTATCAACCGACCCCCTTCTCATCCCTAGCCGAACACAACCCCCCTCCTTTCTTCTTCTTCTTCCTCACTCCTTTATTTTTTCCATTCAAAACCAACACCATCACTACTCACCACTTCATCACCACCACCCGCAAACACCACCTCTCATCAGCCTCTTCCACTCTCCTCCTCCTTCCCGCGACGCCGACGATGGCCTTGCGCGTGTACCCCGGCCAGCCACCACCGCTGGGCCGCTGCCGCCGTGCCGTACCGCCACCGTCAGCGGTCGCAACCGAGCGCAGCAGCAGCTACAGCAGCAGCGAGCAGTGCCAGCGGTAGCAGCAGGCTGCCACAGTCGCACGGTGCCGCCGCCGGCCGTGCGCCACCATGGGCGGCACCCTCCCTGGCCGACGAACCCTCCGGCGAGGTCCCCCTGACATCCATCCTCGTCCCCGGTGCGTACGACTGTCGATTCGTGCATTTTGCACGAAATTCGTCGTCGCGCTCGCGTTTCAAATTTCAGAATTCGCGTCTCGGGGCAGCGACTTCGTACGAATTTTCTAGACAATTCGACCATTAGATCGACGAACTCTCTGCTCCATCACAATCTCGGTATATACCCCTTTATTCCTCTCAAATTTCATCCGTTAATTTCGTCGTTTGATAGATCAAAATCGGCCACCAAGTTGACAGTTTAAATTATGTATATTTTGGACAGTTTTTCGGAGCCAACTTCGCGGACTCGTAACTCCGACATCGCAGCTCCGTTTGGCGCACCACTAGTTCCTGTGCGTAGCTGGTATAACTGTAGAAGCATGGAAAAGAATAAAGAATAGACTATGCGGTTCCAACAGAAGGATCCTCATGCAGCTCAGAAAATCCATTAAACATCCATGCGATTCAAAGACCTTTGGAGCCTCCTGCGGCTCGGATAACTCCATGCGGCTCAGAAAGGAGCCACGTGGCCCTCAACAGTCTCCTATACAACTGGCCATGAACCAAATTTCTGCATTTAATGTCCTAACGGCTGACAACCTCGACAAAGTGACAGACCTGACATAAAGTCAAAAAAAAAACTCTGACATGATGGCGTGTGCCTAGGGAAACGAAGAAAATCTTTTTCTACAGCCGCCACAATCCACCAAATTCCAAAGCTACCCATGCGGCCAGTATCCTTATACGGCTCAGATCATGGGGGCCGTCTTCATGCGGCTCACGTCCTGAGAAGCCACCCTATGCGGCCAGTATCCTCATGCGGCTCGGATCATGGGGGTCGTCTTCATGCGGCTCACGTCCTGAGAAGCCACCCTAGGCGGCCAGTATTCTCATGCGGCTCGGATAATAGGGACCATCTCCATGTGGCTTAAATGCTGAGATGCCACACTTATGCAGCCTTATCACGTGGCTAGGTTTATGCGGCTCAGCGGGAAACTACTTTCATGCGGCCCAGATTTCATAGGCCATACTCATGCGGTTGTCACCTTCATGCGGCTCTGTCAAGACACTCTTTTCCTGTAGCCCGCAGCTAGGACACGTGGCAGAAGATCAGTTTTCCCCGCTCGCAACATGGTGATAGTAGGATACGCGGCACCAAATCAATCAAGATTTATTCATTCAGATTCAGTGCAATCATCAAGATTTATTCAGATCAAGTCAGATTTATTGCAATCAAGTGGAGTGAATACGTGGCAGGAGATCTGAACTGACGGCTGCTTATCACAAAGATTTGTGGTAATTAACATTAATTGCCCACAGAGATTTGATGTAATCTACATTAATTTTCTAGATTTGCTACAATCAGAATTAATGGCCCAGATTAATTAATCCTTAACCGCCGACTTCTCAAGGAGGCAATCATTGGCAAACCCTAATGATCACACCCCATTCCTATAAATAGCAAGGTGCCATTTCCTTGCAGAAGGGAGCGAAAAAAAGGGAGAGAGCACTACAGAGACATCCAGAGATCTAGCAACCGAAGGCGCAAGGGAGTCTCCCCACACGTCCAAGAGCATTTCTTCACCAGAGCCAAGGCTACGTCCGATCGTCCAAGGAGTAAGGCAGAGCTGCCGTCGCTTTCCCGAGCCTCTACCGTCACCCCCCAGAAAAAACTAAACAATTGTACTTTGATTGCTGTACCTAGGTTTTCGTCCCTAGGCTTTCTTTGTACGAGCGAGTTTTTATTGTGAGTTTAAGTTCAGTCCTCCTATATAAATTGTTCTGTACTTTCATAATCAATGGCAAACACGATGGCGACTCTGCTGGGGGCAAACTTCTCCATAGCTGAGAAGTTGGTGACGCAATCGGATACAGCCAAACTTGGCTCCACACAATAGAAGATGGTCGTCCGCTTCGACCAACAGGTGTTTGAAGAAATGCTCTCCGACGGGAGCGCTGGCCCGGTCCAGAAGCGAACCCGCACGAAGAAGGCTCGCAGGGAGTGGAGGCCAAAATTATTTGCTCTTCCCCAAGCTCTGGACGGAGTACTCTCTGCTGCCCAAGACGGCGAAAGCAACTCTCATGCGGCCCCACTTTAAGCCATAGAGGACTCTGCTGTCCCCAAGTTCGACAGAGGAAAGCACTACGATGCTGGACTTGCAGGGGCAAAGAGTAATTCTATGTGCTCCAGGAAGAAGCCGAACAAAGGCACTAGCCGCAGGCTGAACATTCATGAGGCCAAGATTGCCAGCCGCATGCAGGATGTTCATGCGGCCAAAACTGCCAGCCGGATGCAGAATACCCATGCGGCCAATATTTCCAGCCGCATGGAGAAGACTTATGCGGCCGAGACTTCCAGCCGCATGAAAAAAGCCCATGCGGCTACGATTGCCAGCCGCATGAAGACTGTTGATTCCAGCCGCATGCTGTCTGCTCCATGCGGCTCAGGCTCAGTCTTCGATCGCCTCTCCTATGGTCCTGATCTCTCATGCTCCCGACAAAATATGTCTGACTCTCTGCCGCACCACTTAGACTCTTCCTACCATGTGCCCTCACGCATTAGAGTGAAGAAGTCTAGGGCAGCGCGAGCTTGGCGAGCTCAGTCCGCTGTCCCGACCTCTGACCATCCGAGCGCTCCACATACTGTTATGCGGGCCTCTGATGGGAAGTTGTACAGAACCACTCGAGTCCAGCCCCCGACGACAAACGGACAGAGTGGTTCCCAAAAGTCTTCCAAAACCCAGGGAGCAAACATGGTCGTCCCAGACCCATCTGACTTGCGTGAGGTTATCCTCCACAAGCGCAAGGAAAGAGAAAAGGCCTCGGTGTGCAAAGAGTCCTCCCACGGACGTCACTGCACCAAAGTCATTGTCAACTGCTGTTGCAACAATGCGACGGTACGAGAAGACCGGCAGTCCATCTTCCAAAGATTACAACAGCCGAGCTCAGAGGATGAGGCGCCTCCCGTCGTCTCATGCAACTCTAGTCAGAAAATCTCCGTCGATGGGAGAGGGAAGAAGATAAACGTTTCCAGCCCGAAGATTTCAACCACTGTGACTAAGAAACTGTCGTCTAAACGGTTGCCCACTACCGGAGTTTTCCAAGGTACCCGTCCAAAGACGAAATCTGCTACAGTGGGATATTTATCATCCACATCACTGGGGGTTACTGAAACTAGGGGTAGCGCTCCTCCGAACATCCATGATAATCCGATGTTCTAAGGAGATGAGCCCGAGGAAACAGCTCTTCCATCAGATACAGCAGGGTCCGACGTCCCCGAGGGCGTCCACGACTCTCAAAACGAGACAAGCTCCGAAGCTGGGGGTACTATTCTTTCTGAGTCCGAACCAGAGGAGAATATTCCCACATACCCGGATGACTTCTCTGCACAAGGGTATGACTCAGAGGGTACGTCATCCACCGTCCCTTCCACTTCTACTCATGTGAGGATGGCATTCATGACAAACGACAAATAAGATGGTCCCAGTGATCGCCAACGCATCGACACTCTGGAGGCCATACTACGCACTTTGGTCAAATCGGTGGACGAGATCAAAGTAGCCCTTCCTACTTTGCAAGGAGGGACGTCTGGCCAAACAAACTTGGGTCCCGTGGTCAATGCGGACTCGAACTCCGCGGCACCAAACCCGGGCAATAATCCTCCTGAAATGTCATCTTCTACCGCTGCAGACGAGGCCAGAAAGGCAAGAAGAGAGGTCCAGGAGCTCCGGGCCATGTTCCATGCCCGAGAAAACTGCCAAGACCTCAGGATACGACAACCGTATCCCGCTGCGTGGAGAGATGTTCCCTTCCCACCAAAATATAAACCATTCCACATCAATCCATTTGATGGAAAGACATCTGCAAGCAGGTACATCACCTACTTCGAAGTCACAACCGACCATTTGTCTCATGACGACGCCATCCTTACGCGGTTGTTCATCGGAGCCTTGGAAGGGGTCGCCTTCGACTGGTACCGCAACTTGCCGGACAATTGCATCCACTCCTTCACCGGCTTCAAACGCATGTTCCTAGAGAGGTTCTATGAAGTAGGACAACACGTGACAATGTCCACTCTCATGGACGTTGTTCAGGAAGAAAAGGAGCTAACAAGAAATTATATCGAGCGGTTTTGCCAAACCGCAATAAAGTTGTCGTCTGGTAATCCGGATTCCTCCTTAATTGAAATTTGCCAAAAGAGACTGCTACCAACAACCAGCCTCTAGATGGGTGAAAGTTAATTCAAAGACTAGAAGACGTTCATCATCAGTGCCACTAGCGCCAAAGACAGATTGAAGAAGGCTCGCCAACTGGGATTGCACATCTCGGAGGGAAAGGACAAGGGCAAGCGCCCTAATACCAACAACAACAATGGTGGTAACGCCTCCAACAATCGGGACAACAAGGGCAAGCAGGCTATAGTGGCCGACACAGCCCAGAAATCTGAGTCAAAACTAGCAGACAAGCAATGGCCGCAAATGATCTACTCCTTCGAAGACGGCCATGTCAAGCCCATCTTGGACATGCTCATACAAGGAGTTAGAATTCAGCTCCCTCTACCAAGACGGGAACCTCGGCCGACAGAAATGGAGGGCCCAAAGTACGGTCATTACCACCGCTATGTCCACCATGCTACACACGACTGCTACCAACTAAAGCGATACATCCAACATCTCATCGATTCGAAGGCTCTAGCCATTGATTTCGAAGAGGTGACCGTGGCAGCCAATATGGTGTCAGTACAATTCGACAGCTTCCCTCCAATAGAGACTCAAGACGGCGTGGTACCCGTCCCTCTGGCGACAATGGAGATTGCTAATCTTCCACCTCCTCGAGATCATGCTACTGGTCTAGTACCCCTTACCACGTCACGAGGGGAGGTTATGTGGGTCCATCCGGACTTGGTACCTGAAGTTACTCGGTCCATACCACTCCCCATTGGTAAGAAGGAGAGTAGAAAGGTCAGATCCTGTCGTACAATTTCGGCAGATCTCGAAGAAGCCACAGCTGTCGTCACTCGGCCTGGTGCTCAATCCCAATCTACACCAGATATCTCGACTGAAGAACATCAGCTGGCTACTACTGACACTCCAGGACCTTCTCAGCCTCCGACGACCGACAAGCCTAGGCCGAAGGAGACTCGCTTTGACAAATCCTTCCGAAAAGAGGCACCTCATGGGCTGGAAAGGCCTTACAACTTTGACATCTTGGCACAATTGGCCAACACACCGGCCAAATTATCATTATACGAGCTCCTGAGACTCTCCAAGGATGTTCGCACGGCTTTGAGCGATGCACTCCAGAATGCTGACGCATATCTAGCTCTGGTCAACCTCACGGGAGAGAGCCCGCCTGTAAATCTCCAAGACAGTGCTTGCACAGGAGCGATGCCCAACATTATCTTCATGCTGCAGGATATGCTCATCAAAACCAATTTGCACGATCGTCCGTTATACTACACTGGATACATCGGTGACGTAAAGGTCGATCGGATGCACATTGATCCTGGTTCTTCCATAAGCATCATCCCAAAGGGTCTGTTACATCATCTCCGCATTCCTATGCATCGCCTGACGCCAACAAGCACCGCTATCAGCGGTTTCAATTCGGGCAGGAGCTACCCAATTGGAAAGATTCGCTTGAAATATCAAATTGGCGATCTTCAGTCAGAAGTGACCTGTTACGTCATAGATGCGGATACTTCCTACAATATCCTCTTGGGGTGTCCTTAGATACACGATTACATGATCGTGCCTTCCACGCTGCACCAGTGCTTCAAGTATGTCGACAAACACGGCTTCATGAGGACAGAATTTGCCGACATCGATCCCTTTAAAGGGGTCGAATCCTACTACTCAGACTCCTGCTTATACGAAAAGTCGAAGAGGTACCTTGGTGAAGGAGATGTGCAAGCTCGAACTAAGACGGCCACAGGATCAGAAGAACCTATGACGATCCACCTCCAAGCTCGCAAACCTGGCAAATCCGTATCCCTTACGGCCGCTCTGCGTAAGGACGCAATCAGCCTCTCGGCACAATAAGGACAAATGATAATCCGGCTGCCAAGGTCCGGCCAAGCGCTAAGACCCACAATGGAGCCACTAACAGTCAGACTGCCTAGAGTCGGCCAGCCACAAACAGAGAAGCTCAATCCCTCCGACAAGCCAATGACGATACGTCTTCCCAAAAAGAATCGTCAGTCCGATACAAAGTTTGGGGCTTCTAGCGAGCCAACCACTCCCCGTCCAGCATCGAGTACCAAACTGGGGGTCGCTAGTTTGCCAACGACTCCACGTTCTGCTCCACCAGCGGAACCCCTAATGATCAAGTTGCCCAAGTCCTCCTCTCAGTCTTCATTTATACAGGGGGTGGCCAAAGAAGAACCAGAACTGGCCAAATATGTGGCTGCTCACACTGATGTTCCATCCGCAGATGATGTAATCCCGTTAGAAAAGATACCTTACTTCATCAATAAAGGACTATCTTTGAACTACATCGAGCTTAATAAGCTTTGTACAGTAGAAACTCTATAAAATAATACACTTGGGACCACCAAAATTTATTAATTAAAAGAGTTATTAATTAATCGATAAATTAATAATTATTAATTTATATATTAATTAATATTTTATTAATTTATAGTAAAATACTTACGTAGTTTACAAACACCTTTCAAGCTTCCACTTAATTATTGTATACAATGCATGTGTATATCAAATGAAGGGCCCAATTTGAAAGAAACCTTCAATCTCCCACCTTATTATGCTTCTTGTGTTCAGTGTATCACTTTATGGACATTAAAAATATTTTCTATATAGTAGTTTACAAACACCTTTCAAGCTTCCACTTAATTATTGTATACAATGCATGTGTATATCAAATGAAGGGCCCAATTTGAAAGAAACCTTCAATCTCCCACCTTATTATGCTTCTTGTGTTCAGTGTATCACTTTATGGACATTAAAAATATTTTCTATAATTAATTCTTGTGTTCAGTGTAATATGCTATATATAAGGAATTATTAATTTATATTTTATATGGGGTCTGAAGAAATTATCAAAAATGTATTATCTTATAATTTTAGCGAATTATTAATTTAGCACCCTATCCCCGAGTCGGGACCGGCCAAAAATATTATCTTAGAGAGTTTATTAAATAATCGAGTATTAATTTATAGAGTTTCTACTGTACAATGTATGCTATGGAACACGATATAGGCACTCACCTACACACACAGGTGACAAATGTTTACACCGTAAATCAACTCACTCCCGTGGAAGACGCTTACCGTATAATCGAGGGAGGGGACCATCCAATCATCTTCGGTCGGAAGAACGATCCACAGCCCTTCACCATAGAAGAAATCGATCTCTAATCAGACATCGGGAGACTGCCTCTCTATCTATATAGCCCCCAATCCAAATACCTCATGCAAAAACAGGGGTATGATCTGGATACTATGCCAGGTTTGAACTACGGTACTGGTCGACGATTACCTTTAAAGTCGCCGGTCCCGACTGGCAAACCACAGGACTACTACAACAAGACCCGATGCGGACTGGGATTTGTTATGCCTGCAACGACTCCTGAAAGCTCAGATGAGGAATACGACTGGCATTCACACTCAACCGGATCACCAACTTCTGATTTCGATATCAGCATCAGGGATATATGCAAGCAAGTCTTGTCTGTCAATATGGCATTCGTCGATGCTTACGAAGAAGGGGAAGACTTTCCCGAACTCCTCGAATTAGAGCCGTGGGCCCAACAGCTGGATGCGCAATGGAAGAAGCGGTTTGAACAAAAAGAGCCTCCTACTGAAGATGAGGTCATGCAAGTGGATTTCGGCAGCGACTCTTCTCCAAAACCAATCTTCGTTAGTAAAAGCCTGACAGACGAAGAGCGAGAATCACTACTGGAACTTGTCAAAGAATATATTGATGTGTTCGCTTGGAGCTATGAAGACATGCCAGGGCTAAACCCCGATGTTGCTCTTCACAAGCTCAATATTCGGCCAGATGCGAAGCCAGTCAAACAACAGCAACGACGCTTCCACCCAGGCATCATGGATGCGATCGAAGCCGAAGTCAACAAACTGATAGCCAGCGACTTCATTCATGAGGAACAACATCCGGACTGGGTCGCCAATATAGTACCGGTCCTCAAGAAGAATGGCAAGATTCGAATCTGCATCGACTTTGCAACCTGAACGAGGTGTGTCCCAAGGATGAGTTCCCCCTCCCTATCACAGACATCATGATTGATAACACCTGCGGCGTCGAACGTATGTCGTTCATGGATGGCTTCTCGGGGTACAACCAAATCAAGATGTCTCCCGACGATGAAAAGCATACATCATTTCGAACACCAATAGGCACGTTCTGCTACACAGTCGTGCCTTTCGGTTTAAAGAATGCTGGCGCCACCTATCAGAGAGCTATGAGCATCATCTTTAGAGACCACTTGCGCAAAATAGTAGAATGCTATGTTGACGACATCGCCGTCAAAAGCCGCTCTAAGGAAGATCATCTGCATGATCTAAGGACAGTTTTCGACCTGATGCAAGCGTACAATTTGAAAATGAACCCCATGAAATCCTTCTTGGACGTATCCAGCGGGAATTTCTTGGGTTTCATCATCACCTCCCAGGGTATCCACGTAGACCCTGAGAAGACGAAGGCAATCATGGAGATGAGTCCCCCGAGAAATCTCCGAGAACTCCGAGGCCTTCAAGGGAGGCTAGCCTACATCAGGAGGTTTATCTCTAATCTCTCCGGGCGATGTCAGCTATTCACCCATCTCATGAAGAAGGGCGTCTCATTCGTATGGGATGAAGAATGCCAGCGTGCCTTCGACAGCATCAAAGAATATTTGTCGAACCCTCCAGTCCTGGTGGCCCCGGTTGCTGGAAAACCATTCCTAATCTATGTACGAGCAATGGAGCATTCCCTCGACGCTCTGCTAGCACAAAACAACGATGCAGGCCATGAGCAAGCTTTATATTACCTCAGCCGAATGATGATCGGGCCAGAGCACCGATATACTGCCGTGGAGAAGGAATGCCTCGCCCTGGTGTTCGCCATTCAAAAGATACGACACTATGTCACGGGGCAAACCATACATGTGATATCACGAGTCAAACCCCTAAGGGTCCTCATGACTAAACCAGGGGCACTCAGCTCTCGCCTCGCTACATGGGCAATATTACTGTCCCCCTACCATATAATCTTTGTCCCGCAAAAGGCTGTTAAAGGTCAAGCTCTGGCAGACTTTTTAGCAGCCCACCCAGGCTCGGAGTCGGCCAGAATATATGAAGAAATCCCAGATGAGATCGCCAACTCGCATGCGACCTCTCACGATGATATATGGCGAATGTTCTTCGACGGTGCTTCAAGGACCGAACCCAAGGGCAACATCGTCGTCGGAGTCGGGGTGGTGCTGATTTTTCCTTCCGGACTGGTGATCAATCGCGCTTACTCTCTCACGGAACCCTGCTCTAACAATGTGGCCGAGTACAACGCTTTAGTCATTGGCCTCCAACTTGCAAGAGAGCTGGGGGTAGAATATCTTGAAGCATACGGTGATTCACAGTTAATCATCAATCAGATCCGGGGTTCATACGAAGTCTGCCATAAAGACATGATCCCCTATCACCAAATAGCGATCAACATCATCTCGTCATTTGAAGGGTTCTTCATTGAACACGTCCCCAGACTCCAAAATATCGAAGCCGATGCCCTAGTAGGCCTTGCCGCTTCCCTAGTAGTGCCGAACTAAATTCATTATTTGGTGGACGTAATAGGCCATGAACTGGTCTGTCCCAAGAACAACGTCAAATTCGTGGCGAGTTATTCCGCTCAGGCGATCGACGAAGTACCAGACTGGAGACAACCATTCATAGACTTTGTAGTCTACGACATCCTGCCCGAGAATCCAAAGGAAGCCACCTCTATTAGACGGCGTTCTCTTAGATTCTTCTACGATACAGAGACGAAAATGCTGTATCGTCGATCCTACGATAGATTATTGCTTCGATGTCTGTCAAACGCAGAAGCCAAAGAAGCCGTACGCGAAGCTCATGACGGTATCTGCGGGGCCCATCAGCCTGGCCCAAAATTGTAAGACCGCCTTCGCCGAATGAGCTACTACTGGCCCACGATGGTAGCAGATGCGATACACTATGCAAGAAAGTGCAAAGCCTGCCAAGTCAACGCGGACTTCATCCACCAGCCATCCAAATTTCTACATCCGACAGTGGCGTCCTGGCCATTCGAAGCATGGGGAATGGATATCATCGGTTCGATCACTCCACCTTCGTCTCGAGGACATCGCTTCATACTCGCCATCACAGATTACTTCTCCAAATGGGCGGAAGCTGTTCCGCTTGCAGAAGTAAAGACTTCAAACGTGATCAGCTTCCTCAAGCATCACGTCATCTATCGCTTTGGACTACCCCGAAGGATCATCCACGATAATGGTCCGCAGTTCGTAAGCCACGCCTTCTATCGATTCTGCGACAAGCATCGAATCCAAAATGTTGCTTCGACACCGTACAATCCGGCAGCAAATGGGTTGGCAGAAGCATTCAACAAAACCATCATCAAGTTGCTCAAAAAGTTCGTATCATTCAACAAACGCGACTGGAACGAGAAGCTTGGTGATTGTTTATGGGCGTACCGTACTACAGTCCGAACGGCCACTGGGAACACACCATTTTCCCTGGTGTACGGGAGTGAGGCAGATCTTTCATTGGAGACTCAAATACCCTGGCTCTGCGTCGCTCTCACTTACAAATTGACGACGGATGATAACTACCGTCGTCGGCTACAAGAGTTGGAGGCCTTAGATGAAAAGCGCCTATTGGCTCAGCAACGAATCGAGCTATACCAAGCACGTATTTTCGGAGCCTTCAACAAGAAGGTTAAAATCAGAACATTCCAAGTGGGCGATCTCGTTCTGGCAGTTCGGAGGTCGATGGTTATGACTCACAAAACCGCAGGCAAATTCCAGCCAAATTGGAAAGGTCCATTTATCATTGAGGCTGTATTCTCCAACGGTGCTTACCGCCTCGCAAAACAAAATGAAGACTTGCTCACGTTGCCCGTCAACGATAAGTTCCTGAAGAAATATTATGTCTAAACGACATTCTCCAAGACCCAGAGTGTTGAATTATGTACCCTCCGGTATCGCTGAACTCACATTCACAAAATCCCAGATTATTGAGTTATGTACCCTCCGGTACCGCTGAACTCACATTATCCAAATCCCAGATTATTGAGTTATGTACCCTCCGGTACCGCTGAACTCACATTCTCCAAATCCTAGATTATTGAGTTATGTACCCTCCGGTACCGCTGAACTCACATTCTCCAAATCCCAGATTATTGAGTTATGTACCCGCCGGTACCGCTGAACTCACATCCACAAAATCCTAAATTATTGAGTTATGTACCCTCCGGTATCGCTGAACTCATATTCTCCAAATCCCAGATTATTAAGTTATGTACCCGCCGGTACCGCTGAACTCACATCCACAAAATCCCAGATTGCTGAGTTATGTACCCTCCGGTACCACTGAACTCACATTCACAAAATCTCAGATCATTGAGTTATGTACCCTCCAGTACCGCTGAACTCACATTCTTTCCCCATATCCCAGATTATTGAGTTATGTACCCTCTAGTACCCCTGAACTCATGCTTTTCCTCCAAATATCCCAGACTGCTGAGTTATGTACCCGCAGGTGCCTCTGAACTTACATTTCGGTCACTCTTTTAGGTAGTAAGTCATGTATGACCATACCTCTGAACTTATTCTTCTGAAAGAGCTCCCCCCTCATGATCCACCCGTACTCTCAGTGCACAAAAAGGGTAACAGATCTACAAAATTCCCAAAACGACCACGTCAATGTTACCTCTGAGTCGTCTCACTTCTGCCAAAAACAAATCACCCCTCTACATAGAACTTCCATGTCCTCATTACCTCTGAGTCGTTCTATGTACCCCTTCATGGAGCCCACTCCTACCATGTCCTCATTACCTCTGAGTAGGAAGGCTCCATCGAAGAAACCCCCATGCTTGCCATGTCCTCATTACCTCTGAATAAGTATGTTGGTTCCCTTTCGACTTATTATTCGTACCCAAAACCGGAGTACGCCAAGGATAATAGGTCCACAAATGTCCTCTGTTGACCACAAATATCCTCCTCTGAGTCCACTCCTGCCACGTTCTCATTACCTCTGAGTAGGAAGACTCTGCGATAAAACCCCCATACTTGCCATGTCCTTATTACCTCTGAGTAAATATGTTGGTTCCCTTCCAACTTATTATCCGTATCCAAAACCAGGATACGCCAAGGATAATAGGTCTACAAAAAGTCTCCCATTGGGGCAACTACTACAAGTAAAGAACAGAGCGAATACGTTCTGTTCAAAATCAGTTACATTGATGTCCAAAAGAAGCAAAACACAAACTGCAACTAAAGACAGACAGAAATATCAAGACAAAAGCCGGACATTTGTGAGAGCCCACGAATCCTAGTTGCGAGGGCGCATATACCAATCCCTCAACCATTTTGCATATGAAGGATGTACTTGAGCAAAATTCTCGTCCGAAGTAGGAAGGTCAGGACTCCCAGTACTACCGCCATCAGACTGGGGCTCCTCCTTTACAGCAATGGACGCCAGCCCTCCTTTCTGTTCCTTCATTTTTGGTATTATCTCCTCCTTAATAAGCGATGACTCTTGTTTGAAAGGGGGCGGCAGCTCTTCTTTCACAATGGCCTCAGCCTTCGGCAGCGTTGCTGCAAGAATCAAAGATAAAAAGAACAAATTTAGGAGATGGTCGGAGCCTCATGCGGCTCAAATTCAGAGGAGCTTATGCGGTTCGGTTTTCGCACAGCCCTATGCGGATGAATCCAGGGGGGCTCCATGCGGTTTGGTTCAAAAGAGTCCATGCGGCTCTGATCGACAGGTCATTATGCGGTTCAGTTTACGAAGTGTTCATGCGGTCCACTAAGACAACTCCCATGCGGCGCAGACATGGAGTAAACCCCATGCGGCTCGGACATGAGACGTACATGTGGCACACATGAAGATAAAGGCTCGCACATAGAGCATGCGACGTAGCCACAACAGTTAGAGTTTCAAGTTCACGCAACGTCCTTACCATCAATGGTGGAGTGGACGTCGGGGTGAACTGCGGGCACGTCGGCTGGCGAAGGAGCTGCCACATTATCATTCATCACCGCATTCGAAGTAGAAGCCGCTTTCTTATCCTTCGCCGTCGCAGCCGACGAAGTCGCCGTCTTTTTACCCTTCGCCGCAACAGTCTTCTTGGGAGCCATCGGTGATCGAAGAAGAGGATGACAGTTAGGGCAGGAAAAGCTTGAGTTGGAGGAGAGTGTAAAGAAATTTCTTCTAGTAATTACTCTTATTTATAGGAGGACAAAAGGAGGAAAAGCACGTGGACCGATGGAAAGCTTCGGGTCGTGTGCTACAGGCAAAACCGACTCCTAGGATTTTGCCCCCTCTCATAAAGGAGATTCATCCAAAGAAAATCCAAAAAGCCGACTCTTGGGACCCCCCAAAAGACGGCTCAAATCAAGAGCAATCAATGACGCCTACGTGGTAGAGAGGAGAGTATGCAGCCAGATCAGTTCACTCGGCCAGAGCAATCCATGTGGCCATGAAGTCCATGCGGCTAGAAAGTCTTATGCGGCCAGAAGAACATCCTATGAACATAGCCATGCTTCTTATTCAAAGTATTTCAATTTTGCAAATTGAAAACTTTGAAGGGGGTCTTGTAGAAGCATGGAAAAGAACAAAGAATAGCCTATGCGGCTCCAACAGAAGGATCCCCATGCGGCTCAGAAAATCCATTAAACATCCATGCGGTTCAAAGATCTTTGGAGCCTCATACGGCTCGGATAACTCCATGCGGCTCAGAAAGGAGCCACGTGGCCCTCAACAGTCTCCTCTACAACTGGCCATGAACCAAATCGCCGTATTTAATTCCCTGACGGGTGACAGCCTCGACAAAGTGACAGACATGACATAAAGTCAAAATAAAGACTCTGACATGATAGCGTGTGCCTAGGGAAACGAAGAAAATCTTTTTCTACAGCCGCCACAATCCACCAAATTCCAAAGCTACCCATACGGCCAGTATCGTCATGCGGCTCGGATCATGGGGGTCGTCTTCATGCGGCTCACGTCCTGAGAAGCCACCATATGCGGCTAGTATCCTCATGCGGCTCGGATCATGGGGGTCGTCTTCATGTGGCTCACGTCCTGAGAAGCCACTCTAGGCGGCCAATATTCTCATACGGCTCGGATAATAGGGACCATCTCCATGCAGCTCAAATGCTGAGATGCCACACTTATGCAGCCTTATCACGTGGCTAGGTTTATTCGGCTCAGCGGGAAACTACTCTCATGCGGCTCAGATTTCATAGGCCATACTCATGCGGTTGTCACCTTCATGCGGCTCTGTCAAGACACTCTTTTCCTGTAGCCCGCGGCTAGGACACGTGGCAGAAGATCAGCTTTCCTCGCTCGCAACATGGTGATAGTAGGACACGCAGCACCAAATCAATTAAGATTTATTCATTCAGATTCAGTGCAATCATCAAGATTTATTCAGATCAAGTCAGATTTATTGCAATCAAGTGGAGTGAACACGTGGCAGGAGATCCGAACTGACGGCTGCTTATCACAAAGATTTGTGGTAATCAACATTAATTGCCCACAGAGGTTTGATGCAATCCACATTAATTGCCTAGATTTGCTACAATCAGAATTAATAGCCCAGATTAATTGATCCTTAACCGCCGACTTCTCAAGGAGACAATCATTGGCAAACCCTAATGATCACACCCCATTCCTATAAATATCAAGGTACCATTCCCTTGCAGAGGGGAGCAGAAAAAAAAGAGAGAGCACTACAGAGACATCCAGAGATCTAGCAAACGAAGGCGCAAGGGAGTCTCCCCACACGTTCAAGAGCATTTCTTCACCAGAGCCAAGGCTATGTCCGATCGTCCAAGGAGTAAGGCAGAGCTTCCGTCGCTTTTTCGAGCCTCTACCGTCACCCCCCAGAAAAAACTAAACAATTGTACTTAGATTGCTGTACCTAGGTTTTCGTTCCTAGGCTTTCTTTGTACGAGCGAGTTTGTATTGTGAGTTTAAGTTCAGTACTCCTATATAAATTATTCAGTACTTTCACAATCAATGGCAAACAATAACCCTCTTCCTGTCCCTTAAGTTTTGTATCATTGTGAGCTCGTTTGGTTGGTTGAATTCGACGCCAAAGTTGGCCGTCCGAATTCATAATTTTCAAGTTGTAAAAACCTAATTTTGAAACCGGGACTTCGGATTCAATTTCTGACACCACCAGTAGACTCGTGGCATCGTTCTGGCACATTTTCATATAACGTTTGTTAGATTTGGAGGACTTGGGCCCTGGCACACATTTTGGTACAAAGCGGGCTCCACAGTCCGGGTGAACAGGTCTTTTTGACGCCGGCTCATCGAAATCTAATTTCGGATATACCGTTGAATTCGTATCATCATTCTGTACTCGTTGACATATAATTTGATAGGTTTTAGTGGATATTGGTTCTGGCACGTATTTCGGTGCAAGTACTTGGATACTAATATCCGGGTCAACGGGTCATTTTGAGATCGGCTCATCAGAGTCTAATTCTGGATATACCGTTGGGTTTGTATCATCATTCTGGACTCGTTGACATATAATTTTCTGAGTTTTGAGGACATTGGCTCCGACACGCTTTTTTGTGTAAATCGGATTCCAATATCCGGGTCAACAGACCAATCTGAGATCGGGTCATCAGAATCCAGTTTCGGATATACCGTTGAGTTCGTATCATCATTTTGGATTCGTGGACATATAATTTATTAGGTTTAGTACACTTTTATTTCGGTACATTTTTTCGGTGCAAAGTGGGTCCGACATGGACACCATTTTGACCCGAAATTACCTTTTTAATCTTGTGTCCAAATTGGATTATGGATAGGCTATCCTAGCTAATTTGACCATTCTGGACACGTTAGTGATGGTTGTTTCACCATCCGACAATATCTGTAGATTTTTACCCTATTATTATAATCTTTCTCCTTTTGTTGTATTTTGAGATCCATCGATTCCAGTGATTTTACAACCACTGACATTGAATGTGTTGACCCTATAGATGTTTATAGAGACTAGCCTTGACCCTGTTTGAGCACGGTTGACTTCTTTGACTGAACGTCGAAGTAGAGTCAACATTTGACCTAGTTTAACATAGAGTTGACTAGAGTTGACCAGCTGACCAAAAGTCAACTGTAAGTCAACCTTTGACCCAGTTGACCTAGTGTGACTCAGTGTGACCTAGTTTGACTTAGTTGACTGAGTCTGACCTAGATTATGTAGCTTATACTATAGAATCAAGCCTAACACTGTTGAACCCTAATTAGCTTATATATATCTTATCTTTAGGTCTGTGGCATCACTCTGAGCATCGACCCCCTTTGACAGCTCAGGAGCGCAGGCGAGTACATTCTCTAATAGTAGTTCCTTGTCTTGATATTTTTCCTATCCGATTCAGTTATAGTGTTTTACTTGATTCTCGTCACGATGGTACATGGACTAGTATATACCGGATTCCTGTCATGAGATGTCATTCTTGGATTTTCTTGGGATACTGGTACTTGCTCGATCTTGTTCTTGTACATGTATTGACACCGATTCCTGAGAAGGAGTAGCTACCTTCTTAGAGAATCTCGTGCCATGACGTGCTATGTCCGGATCCGTATACTATTCGGGGAATGGGAAATTTTATAGATAGTGTGATCAATGCCCATCTTGAGTTACTACTTGTATCATAGCTATACCCTCACCTCATGATGGGTATAGCCTGACCTGTGCTACTACTTGCTCCATAGCTTGCCATTCCGACCGGGCCGAGTCCACGTACTTGTAGCCGATCGGCTGGAAGCCTGATCTTGACCCTTATCGATCATATTATGCTATAATATTCGAGGCATATTTTACATTTATTACATCAGTTACATATTACAGTTCAGCTTACTTTTCCTGTATGATTCATCTTGACATGATTTTCAGTTTATATATCCTGTTTTACTTACAGTCTTGATATATCATCTTGTATTCCATTATGATTCTCTTACAGCATTTATCAATACTATGAAATTATTGTTAGTTTATGTACTCGTTTCCATCCTGACAGGATACGTTGACAATATTTTAGGAGTTGTTATGCCATTATTGGACTTCAGGATGTTTCTAGTTGAGGTGAATCTCAATATTCTTCTATGTGAGTTGCTTGGTAGTTATCCTTAGTTGTCTTATTTTTTCTTCTTTATTTTCCTGTCTTATGATTCCTTCTAGTAGTTTCTAGTTGTTCTTGTGTCTTAGTTATCTTTCCTGTCTTATCTTCTTTAGATGTTGGGTTGTGATTGAGTACATTTGTAGTTCATGGACCTTCTAGATGTAGTGTATAATTATTGGGTACTAGACAGGGTTCTACCATCGATACTGTAACGTAGGCTGGGCGTGGCCCACGTATTCGTATCCGTATATCCGGGTGTGGGTCGTGACACATTTTTGTGGTGGCCCATGCAGGTCAGTCTTTGCAATTGATGCGAAGTCATGGTAGTACTTGAGCTTATCTGTACTACTACGAGCCTGCCCTAGGATTAGGGTTGAGTCATAGAATATTTTAGGATTTTGGTACTTAGTCACATATTAGGAACTTTTGGTAGATTCCAGAGATGACCCCCTGGGAATCTTATTTCGAAAGCTTTTCAAATCTTCTCCCACTTGTTTCTATTCGTCTTGATTTTTGAAATATTTGTCCGTATCAAACTTTATTCTTTCTTGGGATGAGTTGTGGATCCCAGAGGGAAGGTATAGGTTGTACTTATATATCCTCTAGGTTGAGAATCAAATATGATTTACCAATCTTATATCAAGGTTGAGATTATTTTAGATTATATTCCAGAACTTTCAAACTTGACCTAGATAGTACCTTTGGGACTTCTCCTGAGAACTTTTCCTAAATTCTGTCTCGAAATCTGTTTCCGCTAGTTTCCATTTACTTATCCTTGATTCATTGTTGAATTTTGAATCTTGATGTTCGTTCGTTGTGACTTTGACTTTGTATCAAAAATCAGTTTTTATGAATTGAGTTAAGATATCCTGATAAACATATTTAATGGGGACGATGAGAACGATAAATGTCTACTTTATTTATGGAGTTTAGAATTTATTGCAGTCATATTAGCTAGCCTGACAAGGACATGGAGCCTGATTTTGGATATACTATCCTAGTTATGACATTTAGATTCTCTTGCAGCCATACCGGTTGGCGTGGTAAGGAATCTAGATGACATGATTATATGGTGTATACCCTAGTTATGGACTCCATCGTTTATTGCAGCTATGCTTACTGGCGTGGCAAAAATTCTGGCAACATGATTCTGGATAGACGTGTATGGTTATCAGATCGTACCTTAAATTGATTCACTTCTTTTGACCTATTGATCAAGGACAATTCCTACCATTGTTTCTTGTTTTGTCATTTCTCTTCTCATCATATGATGATTTCCTCATCTTGTCATTACTTCATCCATCCTGATTAATTATGTCTTGATTACACCAATCAACTGTCTTTTATCCATTCCTGTCAACTACACTGTGAAGTCATTTAAAATTTTACATCTTTTTACCTTGGAAAGGTTAAGGAAGTGTCACGTCCCAGAACCAGAATATCGGAGAGCGGGGGAATGACTCAGCCAGCTACATATTACGGGTAGGTAAATACCGTATAATACGATCAATGCTGTCTAAAAGACGAGGGGGTGCATACTACATGAAAGTCTTACTAGGGTTACTCAACATCTATTGTCTGAATCATTCAAACAAGAAACAGTAAATAGAGAACATGTAAGATAAAGCAGTAAGGCGTCCCAAACGCTTCGTCAAAATGTTCTTGAGATCTGGTTGTACAAAACTCAGCCAGATGATATAATAAGGTATGCATAATTGTTATCAGCTGCAGTCTGACTTAGTTACAATTATGTAAAAGTAAGTATAAGACAATCCAACTAACATGTCGGTGCCAAACGGCAAAAGTGAAGTAAGTAGTAAAAACGAGCAGGAAAGCAAGGGACCCACTCGTATCCTCCGGCAACCATTCCTCTAGTATTGACCATTTTGGAGGTAGAAGTAAGCTAAGTCCTCGGGAACAGGCTCTAAATCTGGCCATGCAAAACTAGCAAGGTTAGACCTCTAATAGCAAGTACCATAAGAAAATACGACATGAGGAATAAAACCAGTGATAAGAGTTAAGAATATGATAAATAAATAAATCTCCGTTTGCTACTGGGGTTCACACAATATCACGACCCTTCAAACCAACTTCCCAACCAAACAAGTACAGAAGTTGACCCGTCATGTCCTGACATTCTGATCATCTCAGTTAGTTAACGAAGTAAGTACAGTACACAAATAAATCAATTTAATCGGCAATACAACTACTATGGCTTGCTATCTGTAAGTTCCAAGTTACCCTGGAAATATGCAATAAGGATTCCTCAGTTCTTACTATGTACAAGCAAGGCTAGTCTATCCAACAATCAATTGCGCCAATCATGAATTAGATGAGTCCCAGTGGGACACCCGTCAACAATATACAATAAATAATATAAGCAGATATCGCTCTCTGCCCGTGTGGCAGATTTGCAGTATCTGTGGGAACCAGCCGGCATGTCGGGGCACTAGTTGTCCCGGGATGGCTGCCATGTAAGAACTCGGAAATCTATTCACTCTATGCAATCGTTATTTTATTTAGCTTAATAGTCCCTACGTTGATTGAAATCTCATGCCGTGGATCATGGTCATTCAGAATATGTACTTCCGTACAGAGTACGATATGCATAACTCTATAACGATACCAGTGCGATTAGGTTGTAGGTCTTACATAGAGTAATACAACAATCAAACCTAGCAATGGAATAATCATGTCTTGACTGTAAAGTACACATGTAGAGAATCAGTTGAAGTCTACACGTGTCCCTATGCCAATATTTAGGATCGGCTAGTCAATTACAATAGTTCATGTAAATATGAACGTGTCTCATTCAATTTCAATAAGACGACTAGCCAGTCTCTTAGTTCCAACTAGGAACACATGATAATTAATTAGTCAAGGTAACAATCAATGTCAATCAATGCCAATTCGGGACAAGAAACAGCTAAAAGGTACTATGGGCGGCAATAGATGGATGCCCATCTATGCGGCTGGGTAAGTCAGGATCTTTTTATGCGGCCAGAATCGGGTCAGAGTCCCATGCAGCTGGGGAGCCAAGGGCCATGCGGCCAAAGGCCTATACGGCAAGCAGACAGGGCTCATACGGCTGGAGCAGGCATGGCTTATGCGACTGGGGTAGACATGGCTCATGCGGCTAGAGTAGACAAGGCTAATGCAGCTGGAGTTAACAATTCATACGACAAGAAGGGGTCGTGAGCTTATGTGGCTGGGGAAGGATCAAATCTTATGCGGCTGGAAAGGATCAAGTCTTATGCGGCTGGAAAGGATCAAGTCTTATGCGACTGGGAAGGGTCAAATCTTGTACGACCCAGTCCAAACAAATGCCATGCGGTAAGGAGAATTGCGAGTCCATACGGCCGGATTAATCAGGACGCATGCGGCCCAGAATCTGAGTCTTATGCGGCTCGAAAAACTTCATAGGGATAAAAGATTCATGCGGCTGGAAGTGCATGCGGCTGAGGAAGGAAACTTGCTACATGAAAACCCATGCGGTCAAGTACTGTTCTTCTTCTCTAATTTTTCGAGAAGAAGAACCATAAAGGCCATGCTTCCATGCTCCATAAATCCTTTATCCGGGGTCAGAATTCGAACTTCCATAGGTCAAAATGGGGCAAAAAGAAATTCTTTACAACATGGAACCATCAAAACTTGAAAGTAACAAGGTTAAATAGATCAAAACCCAAGAAATCCGAAAGTAAAATAAACTTAGATTTACATGAAATGAGCCATGGAAATTAAAAATGCTAAGACTAAACTTGCAAAGGAAGAGGAGATAAGCAATATGGACTAAAAATAAATGGAGATGCATGAAATCCCTCATGGTGTGCAAGATGTACTTGCCTATGCTCTCAAGGTTGGTGGGAGAGTAGTGGAAGAAGAAGATGAAGTAAATGGGAGTAATGAAGAAAGAGAAAGGGGGTTGGGGCTTTAAATAGAGAGTTGGGTTCGGTTCATGATGAACCATCAAAATAAACCAACCCAAGCCGAACCCAAAAGCAAAGTAAAGCAGAAAATAAAATAAAAAAAATAATTAGCATAAAATTAAAGGAATTTAAATACAGAACAAATGTATGGTAAATACTAAATAAATACATTCAAGCGGTACACGTATACAAATACGTATTCTGGGAACGGGGAGTGACATCTTTACCCTCCTTAGAAAAATTTTGTCCTCAGAATTTCAAGTCCAAGCAGGATAGAAACACCAGAGCTAAACTAATCTAAGTACAAGCAATTTGAGCAAGCAGCTATTTTACGATGACAATAGCAAGTAATATATCTATATTTATTAATCTACGTTATCAAGTAATTCTACTCATAATGTGATAAGCATGAGGAATCAAGACAATCAAGGTACACGGAAAGAAATATATCTTGTGAGTCAAATAGGTGCGAATACCATGATCGGATATCATCCTCACGTTTCCACGTTGACTCTCATAAGGAGTGATGACCCCAAACAACCCGGACAAGGCTAATTGTTCGGTTCTTGAGTATCTTCTCTCTTCGGTCCAAAATGGACGCAGGATGTTCCTTATAAGACAGGTTGGTACCAACAACCAGTTCAGAGTAATCGAGGATATGGCTTGGGTCCGATACATACCTACGCAACTGAGATACATGAAACACATTATGTACCCCTCGTAACGAAGTTGGAAGGGACAAACGATAAGCAACGTCGCCTACCCTATCAAGGATAACAAATGGGCCCACGAGTAGGTGAGATCCGTAAGAACACGTGGTCTCCAATAGAGAATTCTAGCGGCCTACGATGCTGTTCTGCCCAATGACGATGTCGATCTTGCACAACTCTAAGTCGCTCTCTAATCCCTTTCACAACTTCGACCGTCTAGATAATCAATTCTGGGCCTAACATCTTCCTCTTCCAGATATCATCACATGCAAGTGGCGACCTGCACTTCTTACCATATAGTGCTTTGAATGGCGCCATCTGGATACTGGCTTGATAACTGTTGTTGTACGAGAATTTGACTAAGTGCAGGTGACTCTTCCAAGATCCGCCAAAATCTAGGGTGCAAGCACGTAACATATCTTCTAGAGTCTGAATTGTTCTTTATGATTGCTCGTCCGTCTGTGGGTGGTAAGCCATACTAAATCTTAACTTGGTGCCCAGGCTATGATGTAAACTCTTCCAGAAATGTGATATAAAATGGGTATCTCTATCTGATACAATACTGACTGGGACCCCATGTTGTCTGACTATCTGCTGCATATACAACTCTGCCAACTTCTCTGCAGATTGACCTACTCTAAAAGGAAAAAAATGTGCCACCTTCGTAAGCCGATCTACGATCACCCAAATAGCATCCTTACTACTTGGTGATCTCGGTAAACCGGTCACAAAGTCCATTATGATATGTTCCCACTTCTATTTTGGGATAGGAAGCAGCTGTAATAATCAAGCTGGCCTCTATTGTTCTGCCTTCACTTGCTGACATATCAAGCAACGCGAGACAAATCTAGCTATCTTTTTCTTCATTCCGTTCCACCAAAAGTGCTGCTTGATATCTTGGAACATTTTGGTCCCTCCAGGGTGTATAGAATACTGAGAACTGTGGGCTTCTGTCATAACCTCCTGTCTGATATCTCCACTAGGCACACATAGGCGTGATCCAAACCTAAGTGTACCATCTTCGTGAATTTTTATCTCCTTCCTGAGTCCTGACTCACATTCTATCATAAGCTTCTGAATCCTTGGGTCCTGCGCTTGAGCTGCCTTGATCTTGTCTACTAAGTCGAATTGAACTCGTAGACTTGCCAGAATTCCTACATCACTAGGAAGTATAACCTCGATGTCCATCTCTTGAAGGTCTTCTAAGATACGCTTTTGTGATGTCAACATAAATGCGCCGCCTCTCCTGCTGAGAGCATCTGCTACCACGTTAGCCTTTTCTGGGTGATACTGAAGCTCCACATCGTAATCCTTGATCAACTCCAACCATCTTCTCTGCCTCATGTTCAGTTTCTTCTGAGTAACGATGTACTTCAGACTTTTGTGGTCTGTGTACATATCCACTCGATCACCGTACAAGTAATGCCTCCATAGCTTTAAAGCAAATACTACTGCTGCCAATTCTAAGTCATGAGTTGGATAATTCTTTTCGTGGTCTCGAAGTTGCCTAGATGCATACGCTATCACCTTCCCGTGCTGCATGAGGACACACCCAAGTCCCTTTCCTGACGTGTCACAATAAAAGATAAAACCTTCGGGTCCAACTGGCAATGTAAGAATAGGTGCTGATATCAATTTCTGCTTTAAATTCTCAAATGATGCCTGGCATTATACCGACCAGACGAATGGCACATCCTTCCGTGTCAAGCGGGTCATGGGTGCTGAAAGTCTTACAAAGTCTGATATGAACCTTCTGTAATCTCCTGCCAATCCCAAGAAACTACGCACATCAGCCACGGTCTTGGGTACTGGCCAACTCTCTACTGCTTCTACCTTCTTGGGATCCACTGCTACTCCACCCCCTGATATGATGTGTTCCAAGAATGAAATTCGATCCGTCCAAAACTCACACTTGCTGAGCATGGCGTACATCTGGTTCTCTCTCAGAACCTACAACACTTTTCTGAGGTGATCTTCATGCTCTTCTTTACTAGCTAAGTATACGAGAATGTCATCGAGGAACACAATGACAAATTGATCTAAGTATGGCATAAAGATGTGGTTCATCAAATCCATAAATATTGCTGGAGCATTGGTCAAACCAAACGGCATAACTAGGAATTCGTGATGCCCGTACTTCGACCTGAATACTGTCTTAGGAATATCCTTTTCTCGAACTCTAACTTGATGATACCCTGACCGAAGATCTATCATAGAGAAAACTCTAGCTCTGCTCAACTGATCAAACAAGTCGTCGATCCTGGGTAGCAGGTACTTGTTCTTTACTGTTGCCATGTTGAGCTTTCTGTAATCAATACACAATCTTGATGACCCATCCTTCCTCCCTACAAGTACTACTGGTGCTGCCCATGGTGACACGCTGTCTTGAATAAACTTCTTCGTCTTCAGTTCCTCTATGTGTTGATACACCTTGGCCTACTCTGAATCTGCCATTCTGTAAACTCGATCTGATATCGGTTTAGTTCCAGGTGCCAACTCTATACTGAACTCAATATCCCTAATCGGTGAGAGGCCTGGAAGTTTTTCGGGAAATACATCTAGCAACTCTTTAACTATCTTCGGAACTTGAACTTCTTCCATTGCCGCTGCTATTCCTTCTTCTTGTTGAGTTGCCACAGATCTGACTAAAGTAAATCGCTCCATGCCTAGAATATTAAAAGATATACTCCTTCTACGACAATCAATTGTGGCACAACTGTCTTTCAGCCAGTCCATGCCTAGGATAACGTCAAAATTCCTCATAGGAAATTCTATCAACCTGGCGGGTAAGGAACGCCCGCACACTACAACACTACATGCTAGAATAACTCTACTAACTCCAACGAGTCCATTACCAGTGAGTATATTCAACCTTCCTGGAAATGCTTCGAATTCTATTCCTAGTCGTGTCGCAAATTATACAGATATAAATGAATATGATGCTCTCGAATCAAACAATGCTACTGCGGGATATGAGGCGACGAGAATGTTACCTGCCACAACATATTCCGATGCCAACGCCTCCTCTAAGGACAGATTGAATGCCTGGCCTCTGCCTCATGGTTGGTTTCCATGCTGCAACCTAGTCTGGTGCTGCTACTGGCCCCTGCCTTGGTGATGATGGGGTGGTCTATGTTGTTGCTGCTGCATCGGCGGTCCCTGCTGCCGAAACATCTGAGCCTGTGGCATTAACGAACATTGTGCTAACGGTTTTACTGCTACCGCTGGTCCTTGATACTGGCCTGCCCCTGGTGCTGACAGAGCAGAAAATTGTTGCACTGGTCCTCCTGACCTCGAACTCATGGGACAGATGAAAAATCGATGATCTGGACTTCCGCATACCAAATACTGTCCGTTCAATGCCGACACACACCCCTAGTGTGCCCTGCCTTCCCACAATAGGTTCAGCCCACTGGAGGTTGCTAGTTCATTCTCTGCTACTGTTGCTGCCTTGTTGGCGGTGCTGGCCCTCGTATCACCACATCGTGAATGCGAATGTCAGAGGATGGTATTGTTATTCGGGGTGCTGCTGTCACGCCCCGCTCCCGTAGGAGCGATCGTCCTCGCTAAGGCGTGATACCGCACGAGCCTAGATTACGCTCGTACAAGGCGGGTTCCATAACGGCCAATTTCAGCGGCTGCGACGGGGTCGTCGCACAGAAGTCCCAAGCAGAGACATTGAATAATAACAACAGAATTTAGAATAAAACACAAGTTATACAAAGAAGCTCTTTATTGATATTGAAACAACGGTTACAATGGAGGCGCAAGGCCAAGATTACAAGTCTCTCAAGCTCACTCAATCTCACATTACAAGTCACTCAGCTCTCTCTCATCTCTCAATTACAAGTCTTTAGCCAGCGGATGCTTCGGAAGGCGACGTCCATACATTATGTCCCGTATAAGTCTTTAATCCATGCGGCCGTACGCTTCGAAATTGCCAAGGAACTCCATGCCTCGACGCATCCAAGCGAGCTCTGCGCCACGAGCTTCTACCTGTGCCTGCACATGAAAACTATGTGGGTGTTAGTTCTCAACTGTACTGGTGGAATGAGCTCCTCGCCCACCCGTACAAACCTAACACGTTTGATTTACTTTGTGCGATACAAGTCCCTTTTATGATTGTCTCTCTAGTCTTGCCTTAGGATCAGTTTTAGGACCGACGCCATGCTTATTTTGTGTCTTTAGACCATCTCGTGCTCGCAACGACAATGTTAACTCAACAACGTTAACCTATCAAATCGTATTTGCCTTACGACCAAATCAGAGACGCAACTACGCGATGAGGCTCCATTTCCGTGTGACCGTGCTTCAAATCCTTGCTGAGGCCGTGCCTCGCAACTCAAATGAGACTCAATCATATCGCCGTATCGCGGCCCTTTGTTACTAACTCATCATCCGACCCAATCCAAGACTTGTGGGCTAAGTGCCACTCGACCAACTTTGCCTTGCGGCGTTTCCTGACTTAGACTCATGACAACTCAAACCAACTTATGCAACTTATATGCCGACAACTTAAGACTCGATGCCACATCTCGTGCCGAAGCACGTCGCCTATGTTTATGCCACATCTTAGGACCAAACATTGTATTCCAACCATACACACATTCAACTAGACTCAATCTAAGGCACATACGCGGATTGCCGCTCGTGCCGACCCATCTATATGAATTGGTCACTAACACCACAAGCTATCGTGGACTTATAGCCTTACCATTCGGCGACCCTTTCAGCGCAAGTAGCTAGCCCCGCTGAAAGTTCCCGAATGACCCGAGCGGTTCGTCCAGCTACGGCTATACCGTGTTTCCTTTCGGAATGAAGCGGTCCCTCGGCGCCCAGGGTTGTTGCTCGTGGAAACTCTACCTTGTCGACAAGTTGTCCAATGACCATGCAAGACTCGACACAAACTGACGTCTCACGCAGTCATTTCTCTTCCAATGTTACCATCTCTTTCAAACCATATCAAGACTTCTATCCTTGAGATCCCTCTACGACCCACAGTCGCGAGCCTTCTCCGTTGATGCTCCTTGAGATCCCTCGACGACCCATGGTCGCGAGCCTTCTCCGTATTACCATACCATTTCATTCAACTCAAAGCCTATTCGATAGTCCTTCCTCCAAAACTCATTAAATCAACCGTGGTTCATGACTTAAACACTAAGTCCGTGCATCGTGCCTCAAACCGACTTTTGATCTACGCGACGCTATCGCCCAAGTCATACTTCATATGACGGGCCTTGGGATCGTGGGACTATTTAACCTGACAACCGCAGAATGAGCGAGACAGCACTTAGAATGACTTAGGTCGACCAACATAACTTTGCCTAACTTACTCAAGCCTACAACTTAACGAGCAAAGGCCGCGTCAAGCCTTGCCTCGATGGAACGTGCCGTGCACGCATTCAACTTTGAACGACCAAGTCATTTGGGTGCCTAGACTTATGGAACAAACGGTACAACACAACTTAACTCATGGGGCAAGCCAAGGCTATGCCAAGCCTTGGACGACAGGACCGTACATGCTTTATGAAGCATTAATGCGGGCGACGCCTATGACTTAGGCTATGTTCATAACTTCGTCGACTCAACCAACTTTCCTTCTCCTAAGCCATGGGACGAAGGATCGAGTGTCATTTTCAAAGTACGCCGTGCACCAACACTAAGCCGACCGTTGGACCTTTCCATATTCTAACTCAATTCGACCCGTCAGGATTATTCCCTTTAGCTATGTGGATTCGTCTCTTTTATTATCAAGCCTACTTGTGCAAGTTGAAAATATGCAATTTATTATGTGAAGGCAAAGATGAGGCGAGTTCACTGAAACTACCCCACCTGAGCGAGCGGTCGCCTTGACCGAGCAATGTCTCCGAGTAGCCGTTGCAAGGCTAAGTCTGAACGCCGATGGCGTTTTGATTTCTCCGATTGACTGAGCGGGACGGGGCACTACATCATACACCACTCAGAAAAAGTTTCGTCCTCGAAACTAACTGAGTACACTTATCGACTCATCACTTTACTCAACATTCAAGAACTCTCGCACACTCTACGCCTATGCATCTTCTCAAATCCGAGCCATGCTCGTGCTACCCTCAATCTTTTCTTCAAAACTTATGATCCCAAAATCCTCGACACTTTTTCGTTTCTCAAATCTTTCTTTTTGATCAACATATCACTTAGTTTGGATCGTGCACACATTCCAGGCGTCCCCGAAATACATGCATTTCAACCAAGCCTTGTGATAGTGAATCCAAATCCACCTATCGATCCATCCACTCAATCCTGAAAATCAATCCTACCGATGCTAACCCTCGCAACATGGACATCTCGCCTAGCCGCTAGGCAATCTCTATAGGCTAAAGTCAATTGTCAGTATTGGAATCACAGTTCCCAAAACACTGACCCCATCCTAAGGTCAAACCAAGTTGATAGTACGGGAGTTTGTTACCCAAGCTTGCATCACTCCGATTTCTAAACATCGAGCATCGATTCCCTACGCACATCCCAATATTTCGTCGCACGGGGTCTGAGTCGTTCAGCAAAGCCATCCTACGATAATTTACGTTCAACCAATTTCACGACGTATCCAAATCGCTCATTCAATAAGTCATCTTGTTTAGTCTATCCCTTCAAACACGTTCGATATAGTTCGTCTATCAATCCATCCAAGTCAAGCACGCTACGACACAATTCATCGCTAAACCATAATTCACGTTTCATATTTCCTAAGTCATTCATCCCAATTCACGTATTCGGTCATGAGGTCGTTTAACTTAACGATACGTTGCGCCCCGATCTCACGCGAGTCAGATTATCTACGGTGGGCATGAATCACCATGCACGCTCCCGCGGGATAATTATCCTCATCGAGACGTAGCTCTTATTTTTGCATCTAGACTAATTCATTCTCGATGCGCGGATTGGACTTACTCAATCCTCAAGTTTATTTCATTCATCAATCGCAAGTCCTAACATCCTCAAATTTTCCTTCGCATCAAACCGACAAGTCGAGACAATCAAAGTTGTCGCGTCTTGATTTTCCGAGTTCGATCATTCCCGCGACATGAATCACCATGTCAACGCTCACGCGGAACGATCGCCCCAAATCCGACGCAACGCATGTGCGAGGCTGGAGTTGCGCTCGTGCAAGACAAGATCGTCGACGTTGTGGCTATCAACGTAACCATCAAGACACGATCATTTTTTATCCAACATTCATCTCGATCAATATCCTAAGTATCGCATCCAACCGAACAATAATACTTGCACGATCGTCATTCGTCGAGTCAGAGTACCCCCGAGTTATCGCATATCATCTTTGATACGCCTCAATACCATCGACGATATACGTAACCTGACGATCTTCGTTTGCAACGATCTTCGAATCGTGCGAATGATGCTATCATCCGACTGGATAATCTCCTCGACATTCAATTCAAGTTCGATCATTATCCCTCAAATCATTCACAACATCAATTTCCTCGAACCAAATTCATGTATTGTTCATTCGTCTATCTTAAGTCATCGACCAATGCATTTTCTCAATCGCATCGTCCCTTTGTTAACTCAATCATCGAGCAACATTCAATCCAATCCTTAAAGTCATTTTCTAACATTCGAATCAAACTTTTCACGTACGTTATTTTCCCGTCGTGCTAACTTTTCGTATACGATCCGTTTTGATTTCCTCGATCCAGTCATCCATTCGTACATCCTAACTTTTTCCTCGATTCGATTTCACCTACTCAATCGTTTTTGTATTTCATACTTCGCACAATCCTCAATCCCGTACGCGTCCATTTCTAGTTTGTTCGAATCCACCTATCAAACTTCATGACAACACTCACTCAATGTAAGGCTTTGCATGTGTGCGACGCTTACTGTAGACTCATCGACACCCTACATCCTCAATCACTCGATCGACATTCCTGAGGCTATCGCATACACCACTCAGGAATGAAGTCATTCAACAAATCTTCAAAACTATCATTCGAATCAAAATCGACTTCTTCGAATCCCATTTGAACCATTCCTCTATTTTCAAGCACGCTCATCTATATCGCATTGACGTTATAGTCGCTCGATAGCACCCCTATCGATAGTCATCTTACTTTACTCAATCGAGTTCAACTCATTCTTTCTCGGCACAATTTAATTTCCGCACTCGACTTTTCTAAGGTTGACGCAACTTTGGTGTATATGCCCAGCCCGACTTAGCCAACCGTGCTTACGCAAACCATCTTTTCGTTTTATCAAAAACTTTTCTCCTATGTTTTACAAAAAAGTTAGATTTATTGTATGGACATCCCGTGGGACAATTGAGAGAGAGCGCACCAATGATATCAACTTGCAGAAGCAACAGAGTTTACGGAAACAACGAGTTAAAGAATTCAATCGATAGTCCAAGGACGTAAAGCCGTGCTCTGATACCATTATGTCATGCCCCGCTCCCGTAGGAGCGATCGTCCTCGCTAAGGCGTGATGCCGCACGAGCCTAGATTGCGCTCATACAAGGCGGGTTCCATAACGGCCAATTTCAGCGGCTGCGACGGGATCGTCGCACAGAAGTCCCGAGCAGAGACATTCAATAATAGTAGCAGAATTTAGAACAAAACACAAGTTATACAAAGAAGCTCTTTATTGATATTGAAACAACGGTTACATTGGGGGCGCAAGGCCAAGATTACAAGTCTCTCAAGCTCACTCAATCTCACATTACAAGTCACTCAGCTCTCTCTCTTCTCTCAATTACAAGTCTTTAGCCAGCGGATGCTTCGGAAGGCGACGTCCATACATTATGTCCCGTATAAGTCTTTAATCCATGCGGCCGCATGCTTCGAAATCGCCAAGGAACTCCATGCCTCGACGCATCCAAGCGAGCTCCGCGCCATGAGCTTCTACCTGTGCATGCACATGAAAACTATGTGGGTGTCAGTACTCAACTGTACTGGTGGAATGAGCTCCTCGCCCACCCATACAAACCCAACACGTTTGATTTACTTTGTGCGATACAAGTCCCTTTTACGATTACCTTTCTAGTCTTGCCTTAGGATCAGTTTTAGGACCGATGCCTTGCTTATTTTGTGTCTTTAGACCATCCCGTGCTCGCAATGTCAATGTTAACTCAACAACGTTAACCTATCAAGTCGTGTTTGCCTTACGGCCAAATCAGAGACGCAACTACGCGATGAGGCTCCATTTTCGTGTGACCGTGCTTCAAATCCTTGCTGAGTCCGTGCCTCGCAACTTAAATGAGACTCAATTATATCGTCGCATCGCGGCCCTTTGTTACTAACTCATCATCCGACCCAATCCAAGACTTGTGGGCTAAGTGCCACTCGACCAACTTTTCCTTGTGGCGTTTCCTGACGTAGACTCATGACAACTCGAACCAACTTATGCAACTTATATGCCGACAACTCAAGACTCGATGCCACATCTCGTGCCGAAGCACGTCGCCTATGTTTATGCCACATCTTAGGACCAAACATTGTATTCCAACCATACACACATTCAACTAGACTCAATCCAAAGCACACACGCGGATTGCCGCTCGTGCCGACCCATCTATATGAATTGGTCACTAACACCACAAGCTATCGTGGACTTATAGCCTTGCCATTCGGCGACCCTTTCAGCGCAAGTAGCTAGCCCCGCTGAAAGTTTCCGAATGACCCGAGCGGTTCGTCCAGCTACGGCTATACCGTGTTTCCTTTCGGAACGAAGCGGTCCCTCGGCGCCCAGGGTTGTCGCTCGTGGAAACTCTACCTTGTCGACAAGTTGTCCAATGACCATGCAAGGCTCGACACAAACTGACGTCTCACGCAGTCATTTCTCTTCTAATGTTACCATCTCTTTCAAACCATATCAAGACTTCTATCATTGAGATCTCTCGACGACCCACGGTCACGAGCCTTCTCCGTTGATGCTCCTTGAGATCCCTCGATGACCCACGGTCGCGAGCCTTCTCCGTATTACCATACCATTTCATTCAACTCAAAGCCTATTCGATAGTCCTTCCTCCAAAACTCATTAAATCAACCATGGTTCATGCCTTAAATACTAAGTCCGTGCATCGTGCCTCAAACCGACTTCTGATCTACGCGACACTATCACCCAAGTCATACTTCATATGACGGGCCTTGGGATCGTGGGACTATTTAACCTGACAACCGCAGAATGAGCGGGACAGCACTTGGAATGACTTAGGTCGACCGACATAACTTTGCCTAACTTACTCAAGCCTACAACTTAACGAGCAAAGGCCGCATCAAGCCTTGCCTCGATGGAACGTGCCGTGCACGCATTCAACTTTGAACGACCAAGTCATTTGGGTGCCTAGACTTATGGAACAAGCTGTGTAACACAACTTAACTCATGGGGCAAGCCAAGGCTATGCCAAGCCTTGGACGACAGGACCGTGCATGCTTTATGAAGCATTCATGCGGGCGACGCCTATGACTTAGGCTATGTTCATAACTTCGCCGACTCAACCAACTTTTCTTCTTCTAAGCCACGGGACGAAGGATCGAGTGTCATTTTCAAAGCACGCCGTGCACCAACACTAAGCCGACCGTTGGACCTTTCCATATTCTAACTCAATTCGACTCGTCAGGATTATTCCCTTTAGCTATGTGGATTCGTCTCTTTTATTATCAAGCCTACTTGTGCAAGTTGAAAATATGCGATTTATTATGTGAAGGCAAAGATGAGGCGAGTTCACCGAAACTACCCCACCTGAGCGAGCGGTCGCCTTGACCGAGCGATGTCTCCGAGTAGCCGTTGCAAGGCTAAGTCCGAACGCTGATGGCATTTTGATTTCTTCGATTGACTAAGCGGGACGGGGCACTACAGTTGCTCCCCCTCCTCCTTCAATCTGATTGTGAGATCTCTTCTGACCTCCGGTCCTTGTTGTGATCCTCTGGATGGTGATCTCACGCCTTCGGGTTGCCGTCAATACCTCATCGAAAGTCTGGTAGTTGTGTTCCTCTATCAATTGTAAGAGTTCAAGATGAAACCCTTGCTGAAGCCTCATATCCCTCCGGCTCTCCGTTGCTACCATCTCCGGGGCAAACCTACTCAATCTGTAAAACTCTGCTGTATAAGCATCCAATGTCTTGCCGGCCTGCTTGAGGTCGATAAACTTCTGTTGTAGCTCGAATCGCGCCACAACTCCATAGTACTTCATCTTGAATCTTGCAGTAAAATTGTTCCAAGCAACAGGACGTCTGATGCCCACTTCCTCTGATTCCTACCTATCACGTGCGAGATCCTGAAGTAATAGCTTCACTAGATCCACACGTTCTTCCGTTGGAACCTTCGCTGCTGTTAGAATAGCCTCGATGTCCTTAAGCCATGCATCTGCTGAAATGGCATCTTCCGTGCCCTCGAAATGATGGGGGTTGTACTTGCAAAATCTGGTTGATGCTCCTGAATCTGCCCTCACCCCTCTTTCCAAAGCTGTCTGTAATCCTTGGTTGAGTAAGACATTCTGCTCTTGAAGCTGAGTATGCATGCATTGCTGGACCAACATCTGATGTTGCTGGGTAGCCATCATCCCTCTCATGATCTCTAGAAGGGCTGGTATGTCTACTTCTACGGAGGTTGGTAGAACTATTGGGGTGTCGGAACCTCCGAATACTGTGGTCCAGCTGCTGGTTCCACGATCACCTCTTCTTGGATGGTCTCTCGAGGTAGTACTGACCCTCATTGCTGATCAACAGGGTCTTGCTGTACATGTTGCCCTTGTTTTTGCTGTCCAGCTCTAGCAGATATGGACGAAATACCCCTAAGAAGGGACAAGAGAACAATCAAACGATCGGACATGAAGGATCAACGAAGTCAAAGGATAGTGGAATATCAAGCTAGGGTCGAGAACAACGAATCATGAGATCAAGGGAAAACATGTGTGATTGAGACATCCTATAAATTGAAATACCCCACAAGTCTGAAATCAGACCTGCATGGGCCACCACTAAAACCTTGTAACGCCCCAGAACCAAAATACCGAAGAGCGGGGGAATGACTCAGCCAGCTACGTATTACGGGTAGTTGAATACCATATAATACGATCAATGCTGTCTAAAAGACAAGGGCGTGCGTACTGCATAAAAGTCTTACTAGGGTTACTCAACATCTATTGTCTCAATCATTCAAACAAGAAACAGTAAATAGAGAACATATAAGATAAAGCAGTAAGGCGTCCCAAACGCTTGGTCAAAATGTTCTTGAGATCTGGCTGTATAAAACTCAGCCAGATGATATAACAAGGTATGCACAATTGTTATCAGCTGCAGTCTGACTTAGTTACAATTATGTAAAAGTAAGTACAAGACAATCCGACTAACATGTCGGTGCCAAACGGCAAAAGTAAAGTAAGTAGTAAAAATGAGCAGGAAAGCAAGGGACCCACTCGTGTCCTCCGGCAATCATTCTTCTAGTATTGACCATTTTGGAGGTGGAAGTAAGCTGAGTCCTCGGGAACAGGCTCTAAATCTGGCCAAGCAAAACCAGAGAGGTTAGACCTATAATAGCAAGTACCGCAAGGAAACACGACATGAGGAATAAAACTAGTGACAGGAGTTAAAAATATGATAAATAAATAAATCTTCGCTTGCTACTGGGTCTTCTATCACGACACTTCAAACCAACTTTCCAACCAAACAAGGACAGAAGTTGACCCGTCATGTCCTGACATTCTGATCATCTTAGTTAGTTAACGAAGTAAGTACAGTACACAAATAAATCAATTTAATTGGCAATACAACTACTACGACTTGCTATCTATAAGTTCCAAGTTATCCTGAAAATATGCAATAAGGATTCCTCAGTTCTTACTATGTGCAAGAAAGGCTAGTCTATCCAACAATCAATTGCGCCAATCATGAATTAGACGATTCCCAACGTAACACCCGTCAACAATATACAATAAATAAATATAAGCAGATACCGCTCCCTGTCCGTGTGGCAGATTTACAGTATCTGTGGGAACCAGCCGGCATGTCGGGGTACTAGTTATCCCGGGATGGCTGCCATGTAAGAACTCGGAAATCTATTTTCTCCATGCAATCGTTATTTTATTTAGCTTAATAGTCCGTACGTTGATTGAAATCTCATGCCGTGGATCATGGTCATTCAGAATGAGTACTTCCGTACAGAGTACGATATGCATAACTCTACAACGATACCAGTGCTATTAGGTTGTAGGTCTTACATAGCGTAATGCAACAATCAAACCTAGCTACGGAATAATCATGCCTTGACTGTAAAGTACACATGTAGAGAATCAGTTGAAGTCTACACGTGTCCCTATGCCAATGTTCGGGATCAGCTAGTCGATTACAATAGTTCATGTAGATATGAACGTGTCTCATTCAATTTCAATAAGACGACTAGCCAATCTCTTAGTTCCAACTAGGAACACATGATAAATCATTATTCAAGGTAACAATCAATGTCAATCAATGCTAATTCGGGACAAGAAACAACTAAAAGGTACTATGGGCGGTAATAGATGGATGCCCATCTATGCGGCTGGGTAAGTCAGGATCCTTTTATGCGGCCAGAATCGGGTCAGAGTCCCATGCAGCCGAAGAGCCAAGGGCCATGCGGCCAAAGGCCTATGCGGCAAGCAGACATGGCTCATGCGGCTAGAGCAGACATGGCTCATGCGGCTGGGGCAGACAAGGCTCATGCGGCTGGAGTAGACAGGGCTCATGCGGCTGGAGTTAATAATTCATGCGGCAAGAAGGGGTCGTGAGCTTATAGGCTGGGGAAGGATCAAATCTTATGCGGCTGGAAAGGATCAAGTCTTATGCGGCTGGAAAGCATCAAGTCTTATGCGACTGGAAAGGATCATGCCTTATGCGGCTGGAAAGGATCAAGTCTTATGCGGCTGGGAAGGATCAAATCTTATGTGGCCCAGTCCAAACAAATGCCATGCGTCAAGGGGAATTGCGAGTCCATGCGACCGGATTAATCAGGGCGCATGCGGCTCAGAATCTGAGTCTTATGCTACTCGAAAAAGTTCATGGGGCTAAGAGATTCATGCGGCTAGAAGTGCATGCGGCTGAGGAAGGAAACTTGCCACATGAAAACCCATGCAGTCAAGTACTGTTCTTCTTCTCCAATTTTCTGAGAAGTAGAACCATAAAGGTCATGCTTCCAAGCTCCATAAATCCTTCATCCGGGGTCAGAATTCGAACTTCTATAGGTCAAAATGGGGCAGAAAGAAATTCTCTACAACATGGAACCATCAAAACTTTAAAGTAACAAGGTTAAATAGATCAAAACCCAAGAAATCTGATAAATGAAATAAACTTAGATCTACATAAAATGAGCCATGGAAATTAAAAATGATAAGAGCTAAACTTGCAGAGGAAGAGGAGATAAGCAATATAGACTAAAAATAAATAGGGATGCATGAAATCCCTCATGGTGTGCAAGATGTACTTGCCTATGCTCTCAAGGTTGGTGGGAGAGTAATGGAAGAAGAAGATGAAGTAAATGGGAGTAATGAAGAGAGAGAAAGGGGGTTAGGGCTTTAAATGAAGAGTTGGGTTCGGTTCATGATGAACCATCAAAATAAACCAACCCAAGCCGAACCCAAAAGCAACGTAAAGCAGAAAATAAAATACAAAAAAATAATTAGCGTGAAAATAAAGGAATTTAAATACAGAACAAATGCATGGTAAATATTAAATAAATATATTCAAGCGGTACACGTATATAAATACGTATTCTGGGACCGGAGAGTGACAGAAAGTATCGTAAATCATCTCGTTCGAAAGGCAGATTTATTATAAAGTAGTATCTTGGTAGGAATATGGGATGTTGGATCTAGTGTAGAAATTTGAGATAGGAGTATGATTGAGGTTGGAACTGAAACCAAGGGGTCAATATAATCAGTTTAGAAATGAGTTACTAGGGTATTTCGAGGATGAATTACTTGGAAAGCAAGTTCAAGGACTTCAAATAAGAAGGACAATAGAATATACATTAATGGTATAAAAATTTATAATTCATGGATATAGTTTAGAAACTGGACAACGCATTGGTAAGAGGATAGAGAACACAAAGATTTTGAGTCAAAAAAAAGGAGAAGAGATTTTGTGAATATAATTTATTAATTGAGATGGTTGATAATTGAAAGTGTATGTTGAAGAAAATATAAAGGTTGATTTGGTAATGGAAGAATAAGTTTTATAAAGCCTAGTGGTATTAGATTTGAATAACACAAGGAGCATGATTTGAACAAGTTCAAGGATATTATAAACTTGATTTAGAGGTTTCGGATCAATTTAGGACAAGGTGGAAGAATTCGGATTTAAGGATGATTAAGTGGATAGTATGGAGTTCTAGTGAAGAGTGTAATTCTTGATTAGGGTTTTAGAAATTTGGATCTGGCCTGTGGTATCATGACAAGGTCCAATTTTTATGACAGAAGGGAAATTCTGGTAGTAGTTGTATAAGATCGATTTTTATATTTGGACTTGTGAGATTAAATGTGTGATTGGCCAATGATGACCAGATAAACTTGATAGTATCAGAGAGAGATGATTAACTTGGCTTTCCTATGAAACCTTGTCTTTTGATTTTCTACCAAAGAGGAATTGGATTTATTCCATATCTCTGAATCATCCCTTGAGTTTTCAATATCGTTAAATCATAATTTTCTTGATCGTGACCGAACGACTTTGGTCATCTCTTCTATCGTACCAGTATCCTAGGTCGTACTCAATTGAGTTAAATTCAATTCTAACCTGGATTTCCATTCTCGGATGCTCGTGCTCAGGTTTCATTCCTAATCATGACTAGGTTTGTCATTTTCGTCTTGATCGTGCCTATGTATAACCCTAAATTTTAATTCATTGACCTGGATCCTATTTATCGATGTTTTGTCCCGATTTCATTGTCATATCTAAATCGTGCCAAGTGAACTTAGACTATTTCCAATTTTAATCGCGTCCGAACTTGGATCGTATTTCATGATTTTATTAATCATACTCCTTAATCCTTGATCGGCCCTAAAAGACCTTGACCTTGATTTTGTTGTGTCTGAAATTTTATCTCAACCATGCCAAACCTTATTTTGGTCATGTTTAGCTTTTCATCTTGATCGGGCCTGTACGACTTTCGGGTTGATTTCCATCAACCTAAGTCCTACAGATCACCCCGTACTTGAACTTCATTTATATCTTCGATTCTCCTAATCGTCTCTAAAATCGTGCCCCAATAACTTGACTTTTTTCTGAAATCATGCACATATAATTTTGTTCATATCATGATTCTATCGTGCCAAATTCCTCATCGTGCCTGAACAATTTTGAATCGATTATCTTGATCGTGCAAAACTCGTCATTCTTGGATCGTGCCTAAAATATTGCTTAAATCTTCTATCATGTTTTAACCCCACTACCAACCTTTAATTTCGAGAACAAAATTTTTATAAGGTGGGTAGGATGTAAGTCCCCTGAATTTCTCGAATTTATTTTCGAATTTTCTAAATAAATTATTTTCGATAATTTAT
The DNA here is from genome assembly GCA_029216955.1 of Iris pallida. Taxonomy (NCBI): domain Eukaryota; kingdom Viridiplantae; phylum Streptophyta; class Magnoliopsida; order Asparagales; family Iridaceae; genus Iris; species Iris pallida. Next base: position 503,724 of record JANAVB010036615.1, on the reverse strand, counting down.
TTTGATTTAATTAATTTTGATCATTAAATGCTATTTTCCGTGACTTGGATTTCTAGAGCATCAGGGATGCCAGTCTCTGGAAACTTTCTTCTTGAAGTTTATAGTAGACGAGATTATCTTCAATTTGATATATTATGTCCACTCGAACTTGTTTTTTTGTGCTCCATTTGCTTCGTGCAACTTTCGGGTCAATTTAGACCAATTTATCGTCTACCGTAATTTGTGACTAAACTTCCAACTTAATTTCCGGGACCGATATCGGTCCAATCTAGTCGACCCAATATATGGTCCTGGCCTGTTTTGAGTCTAATATGCACGTGCCACTTACGTGCCACCGATTTGATCTCCCTTGTGCTCCCATTTCGTCCATGATTTTAACTGGTTTAAATTTGTTATTTTAATTAAATCTTGGCCCCAAGCTTGTCCAAACTTGACCCAACACCCCATCTAATTTGGTGTATGTCCTATCATGACTGCTCATACACACCACTATTGTATTTGTCTTTTTTCTTACACAAAAATATCCTCCTCTTATACAAATATCTTATTTTCTCTCTCTATTATATATATACATATATATATATATATATATAATACACTCTCCCTCTCTCTTCATTTAAATCACTCTCTCTCCACACACACAAATAACTCTCCCCCATGTGGTGGCCTACCTCTCCCTCTCTCTCCATTTTTTCTCTCTTTCAAGTAATATCTTTCATTCTCTCTCTCTCTCTCTCTCTCTCTCTCTCTCTCTCTTTATATATAATATACACTCACACACATATATATTAATCTCCACTCTCTCTCCTTAGTCACCACCACACACCAACTCCCCATCACTATTGTTTTACTTAACAAAATGCCTAAAATTGGCCTTTGGAAATCAAATGAGAGAGTACAAAAAGTACAAATTGTTCTGGAAAATATTGCTATGAAAGTCTGATCTGAAGGCGATCACTTTGTTCCTTGGACCATACGATGATGATGAAGATCACTGCTAGAAGATGAACAGCTGGAAGAAGTAAGTCACCAGAAAGGTATCGACGCACTTGGGCATTGATGGCGAGGTCGAATGCTTTTCTGCTTTGCTTCACTCTGTTCTGGAAGAAAAGTTGAAGAAGAATGCTCTGGAAAATCAAAATCTCTAGGCTCTGATTTCTGTATTCTCCTGTCTATGTCTCTGCTGATCCCTTTTAATGTAAAAAATAAGTCTATTTATAGACTTGACCCATTGTGCGTAAAAAGCAACAAAATTGGGTTTTTACGCTGGTAACTGTCATCCACGATGGAAGTCACCCTCTACGTATGTTGACACGTGTCTCATTATTTCAAAAAAAATAGGGAGCACGTACACACGTTCCTTAATAAATGTGGCACGAAAGCCACGTGGATAAACCACGTTCCAAAGTAGTCAGGAAGAATTGGGCGTAAAAACAACCTAAAATATGCTCCAAGCGTAAAGTGGCAAACTGGCGTAAAAATAATCCAAATAAAACTTCTCAGCGTAAAGTGGCTAAAATAGCCTTGTGCGTAAAACTTAGCCCAAATAGAATTTACACTCACAATAGCCTTGAGCGTAAAAGCTCACATAACTATCGTGCGTAAAAAAAGTAATTTTATTGAGCGTAAAATAGCCTTCTCTGCACACCATACGACAAGTATCGAGTTTGGTAAAAAATCTAATCTCTTCGAATTCTGTGTATCATGCTGTCAGCATAATCATTCTGTCTAATCAAATCTTCTGCATTAAATACGGCCTGACAGTCTGTCCCTTAGCGTAAAACTCAATGATTAGGCCTGGCGTAAAATAGTTAGCGTAAAATCCAGTGCAAATAGCCTTGGCGTAAAATAACTCATAAATAGTTGCTTGTGTAAAGTCTTCAATTCCTTTGATTTAGTCAAAATAAAGCACTTTTTACACTCCTACAAGACCCCCTTCAAAGTTTTCGAAATTTGAAAAGACTTCAAAATTTTCGAAATACTTTGAATATGAAAAGTCAAAAAATGGCGTCGATCAATACTCAATTGTCATAATGAATTTTCTCTCGAAACATTCGAACGCCTCTTCGTCTCCCCGAGTTGCATTGACAATGTTCAGTTTCCCATAAGGAATATGAAGGGTTGATTGATTATATAAGGAAAAGTTTTTCATTCTCACTTCTCATCTTCATATTGTCATGGCACCGAAGAAAGAGATAGAGGCTGACAAGGAAAAGGCTCAAGGCTTGACATAGAGACGAAAGTCGATCAATCGCTGCGAGCACGCAACTTTATGGAGTGCTTTGGACTGACTCCAGCGATCTTCGATCGTATAAATAGTGGTCCCTCAACTGCCTACGAAGGATCCGGTGATGCAGAAGTATTCCTCGATCTGATACGTCGTTCAGGGATCCACAATGTGCACGAGTTAGGTGCCTCCCTTCGTCAGCCCAATGAAGGAGAGAAGCAGAAATAATATTTTGTGTAGGGGTGTCATCTATGTATTGTGACACTCAACTTATCTGTAGGGGCCTACTCTCTTTTTATGAAATAAAATTCTGGTATTATTTTCACCTTTATTTATGTGGTGCATTGACATAGGATCATTCTACACCTCTTTTGACTGTTTCCATGTTTGCTCATTCCCAAGAGAAACAAAACAACACGTGGCAGCTGTTCTGTGGTTATGAGCGCCTCTTATTAGGATCTTTCCCGAAATAGACTCAAACCATCTGCTTCTTTGAACCTTTATAAATAGCTGAGTTAAAGGATGCATTCTCATTCCTTTATTCTTCTTCTTCTCCGAAGATGACTTTTTGCAAGACTCCTTCCTCCGACAAGGGATTGATGATGGCAATGCTTTCCGATGTCATTCCCCTACACACCGTGTCATCAGTCGTTGATTCAACAACATCTGATCTCGATGGTAAGCCCATCGTGGAACAGTAGCTTTTCTGTGTATAATCATCATTTATCCATTGTTATGCGCATCACATTTCACCGAAATAGGTATTTGATTTTTATAAAAGGGGCAGAGTGCGCTTTTCTTTGATTTAAATAGGGTGCGCAATCGGCTGCCTTTGAGCTTTTGTTAAAAACAAGCGCCTATCTTTGATAGATAAGGCACGCCTGATGAAAACGAGCGCAAATCCTTTGATAGATAAAGTGCGCTTGAAAAACGAGCACAAATCCTTGATAGATAAGGTGCGCCTATTGAAGACAAGCATTTGTCTTTAACTGAACAGAGTGCGCACTGTCTTTGATTGGCCAGTATGCGCCTGATGACACTTCTGTTAAAAAATTTCTTTGCTGTTTTCTGCAGAAGCTTGGCTGAAGAACTTTTCCAGAACTGGCATTGGCGATATGGATGTTGTGGGGAGCATTCTTCTGACACACACATCAGGGAGCACATGCGCTTTTGACGCGCAAATCAGACAACTCAGAACTCTTCGTGGGATAGAAGGGTCTTCCTCAGATGATAGGAAGAGCCTTTATACACGGAAAGTTGGATGGTGGAGTCAACTCTAACCCGAGAAGTTGGGTAGTAGAGTTCCTTTCACGGCAGAACTAGGAATCGTATCCTAATGCTGGATACATTCCTATCTCTTTTGAAGGGCCGTCATTTCTCTACCAGTTGTATTGGCAGCAACACGTCTTCGGGCTGCCATACTCTGGGATTCTCCTCTCGTCTGAGAGAGAAGACCAGAGTTAATTCCTACTGCTCTTGTTGCCATTGAGGCTCAGACAGCAAGGAATTGCCACCAAGAACGAATTCGATGAAGAAGATCTAAAGAAGTAATAGATCTCCATTAGGTCATCGTTGTTGTATGGAATAAAAATCTAAGATGCAATAGATTTCCATTATAATTTGTAAGAAAGTCTAAGAAATGTAATAGACTTTTATGATGATAAAGTGAGAATGGATATGAACGTGACAAGTCTTCTACACTCAATAACTTGTATCTATCCAGAGGTAATATGGACATGATAGATAATGAAATCTTGTTTTCTATTTTAGAGTATACAATACTATCAGAGGTAATATGGACGTGACAGATTGTAACGACTCAAAGAAAAATAGATTAATATTTATTCAGAGGTCAAATGGATATGATAGATAGGCAAAATAAGCAGACTTAATATTTTTGCAGAGGTCGAATGGACATGATAGATAATAAATCTAACATTTTATACCAACTGGTAAGATAAAAGATTAATATTTCTCTCCGAGGAGACAAGTAATCAGCTTAACCAAACATTGGTAGCTGGCGAAATAAGAAGACAGACGTCATTGAGGATGTATGCCAATAATTATGAAAGAATGAATGAACCAACGTTTCTTTTGGGAAAAGAAAGATCATTTCAATTCCACAATTAAATGGATGAATCTGATGTAATGAATGGATAGGTCTTTTCGGGAATGAAAAGTTGTTTCAATTTCTAAGACCGGTTCATTAATAGTTCTCTCCTATAAATAGATGAGAACACTTTGTAACATTCCATCCTTGTTTCCAGTCTCCTATTGGAAATGTCTTCCAAGGACGTGCTGCAAAAGACTGAAGTCATCATGAAGGTTGAGGACGTCATCGAGATGCACCCCACTGAGCCAATCGTGTCAGGCCTAACCAGAATATGCGAAGGCTCTTCTACACCCAAGCCACCCCAAGACATTCTCGCTTTCTTAGTAGAGCCAGGAAAAACTCCTGAAGACGAGGCACTGAGGATGGCTGCCTGCAAGTTTTTTTGTGAACTCAGGCAATGATGTCTTTGATGCATTAGCTGACAATGTATTCAATAAGGAAGGCAGTGGTCCTCGTCCTTAATCCTTTGTTCTGAAAAAATAAAAAATGATTTTATTTTCATTCTGTGTTTCTCTTCTTTCTTTGTATACATAGTACTTCTTAAGAAATTTGCCATTGATCGGCATCATGAGTAAATCTCCATTGGGCTTAGATAACCGATAGGCACCATTGGAAAAAACTGTCTCAATAACATAAGGGCCTTCCCATTTTGCTTGGAATTTCCCTTTGCTTTTATGAGTCATCACCATCGGTCTTCGAACGGCTAAAACTAGCTCACCGACCTTGAATACCCTCTCTTTAACTTTACGATTGAAAGTTCGAGATATACGGGCTTGATATAGCTCAATGTGTTGTTGTGCTTGAAGACGCTTCTCGTCCAATCCTTCAAGTTCTTGGAGTCGTAAGCGATCATTGTTCTATGTTGTTAGCTCATTGGCAATGGCTAATCGAAGAGATGGAATCTGAATTTCCAATGGAAGGACAACCTCGCATCCGTAGACCAATAAAAATAGTATAAAACCGGTAGGAGTTCGGACTGTCGTTCGATACGCCCAAAAACATTCTCCAAGTTTCTCATTCCAATTACGTTTATTAGAAGAGACAAATTTTTTGAGAAGTTTGATGATCGTCTTATTGAAAGCTTCGGCTAAACCATTAGCAGCTGGATTATAAGCCGTAGAAGCCAGATTTTGAATTCGATTCTTATCACAAAACCGATAAAATGCCTGACTGGCAAATTGTGGTCCATTATTATGAATTATCCGTCGAGGAATCCCGAAGCGATAAAGGACATGGTGTTTGATGAAGCTAATCACATTAGATGTTTTCACTTCAACAAGGGGAACTGCTTCTGTCCACTTAGAAAAGTAATCGGTTATAGCCAATATAAACCGATGTCCCTTGACAGAAGGGATTAATCGGACCAATAATGTCCATGGCCCAAGCTTCGAAGGGCCAAAAAGCTGCTGTAGGATATAAGAATTCAGACGGTTGATGAATAAAATCAGTATGAATCTGACATGCTTTACATCGTCTGGCATAATCCACAGCATCTGCTATCATGGATGGCCAATAATGTCCCATTCTTCAAATACGGTCTTGTAATTTTGGACCTGGTTGATGAGCACCACAAACACCATCATAAGCTTCGCGAAGTGTTTGTTTAGCCTCACTTTCTGAGAGACAGCACAGCAAAAGTCCATCATATGAACGACGATATAGCATATGTAAAGACAAATCATAATAAAATCGAAATGATCGTCTCTTGATTGATGTAGCTTCTTTTGGATCTTCAGGTAAAATCCCATGAACCGCATAATCAATTAATGGACTTCTCCAATCCCTCTGCTGGGAACTTGACTCTGTAGTATAACTCTGTTCAATATACAGATTATTCTTGACACAGAATAAGTCTCGGTCCAACAAAATAATTGTATTTTGTCTTTGAATTGGAACAGCTAAATCTGCAGCTAGGCTAGCAAGAGCATCAGCTTCCACATTCTGAGAACGTGGTACGAATTCGATGAAGAATCCTTTGAATGAAAGGACCAACTCAATTACCACTTGATGATAAGGGATGAGATCAGGGTTCCTGACTTCATATGTCCCTCTAACCTGATTAACAATCAGTTGAAAATCTCCATAAGCTTCTAAGAACTCAATGTCCAATTCTTTTGCCACTTGGAGACCAATCAATAAAGTATTGTATTCTGCTACATTGTTAGAGCATGGCTCATTGAGAGAATAAGCACGGTATATGACTATTTTGTCAGGAGAAACCAAGACGATTCCAACTCCGGAGACGATATTGCCTTTAGGTCCAACCCGTGATGCTCCATCAAAGTATAATTGCCAAATATCATCCCTCAAAGTCATATTGCAATCCACGACTTCATCTGGAATATCTTCATATAACTTCGATGTTTCAGGTATAGGGTGAGCTGCTAAGAAGTCAGCTAATGCTTGACCCTTCACTGATTTTTGAGGTACATAGACCATAATAGAATTTATTCTAGAAATAACATGAATAGTTTGTCCTGACACATAATGTCGTGTCTTTTGAACAGCAAAAACCAAAGCCAAACATCCTTTTCTACAGGAGTATACCTGTGTTCAGCTCCGACCATCATTCGGCTAAGATAATAAATTGCTTGTTCATGACCCATATCACTTTTCTGTGGAAAAAGAGCACCAAGTGAATGATCTAATGCTCGAACATATAGCAAAAATGGTCTTTCCACTACTGGTGGTACTAGAATAGGTAGATTTGTAAGGTATTGCTTGATGTTATTGAAAGCTTTCTGACACGCTTTATCCCAAACAAATGATACACCTTTCTTTAATAGACGGGAGAAAGGTTGGCATCTCCCAGAGAGATTGGATATAAATCTCCTGATATAAGCAATGCGACCTTGGAAGCCGCTGAGTTCTTTTAAATTGCGTGGAGGACGCATTTCAAGAATTGCTTTGATTTTATCAGGATCAACATGGATACCCTGAGAAGTGATGACAAATCCCAAAAACTTGCCACTGGAAACCCCTAAGAAGGACTTGGTATGGTTTATTTTCAATTGATGCTGACGCATCAATTCAAATACTGTCTTTAAGTCTTGAATGTGATCATCTTTTGATCGATTTTTGACAGCAATGTCATCTACATAACATTCAACTGTCTTCCGTAGATGTTCTTGAAAGATGTTGCTCATAGCCCTTTGATACGTGGCACCGGCATTTTTAAGACCAAACGGCATAATCGTATAACAGTATACTCCAAGGGGTGTACGAAAAACAGTATGCTTCTCATCTCCTGGATGCATCTTGATCTGATTGTATCCTGAGAATCCGTCCACGAAAGACATGCGTTCAAAACCGCATGTATTGTCTATCATGACATCAGTTATTGGAAGTGGAAATTCATCCTTTGGACAAGCTGCATTAAGATCTCAAAAATCTATGCAAACTCGAACTTTTCCGTTCTTCTTCATAACAGGAATAATATTGGCAACCGAGTCTGGGTGTTGTTCTTCACAAACAAAGCCACACGTAATCAACTTTTTGACTTCTGCTTCAATTGCATCCATCATGTCTGGTCGAAAATGCCGTTGCTGTTGTTTTACAGGCTTGGCATTAGGAAGAATATTGAGTTTATGAGCAGCAACTTTAGGATCTAAATCCGGCATATCCTCATAACTCCATGCAAAGATATCAATATATTCTTTAATCAATTTTATTAACTCTTCCTTTTCATCTTCGGAAAGGTTCTTACTGATAAATATTGGCTTAGACGTAGTCCCATCTCCAACATCGATCTGGAGAATTTCATCCTCCGTAGGTGGTTGTCGTTGTTCAAAACGAAGTTCCCATTGGGTATCCATCTGTTGAGCCCAAGGGTCATTTTCAAATGATTCAGATTCTTCTTCAGTTTGAACCATGTTGACTGAGAATACACATTCAGATTCATCGTAATAGTCCTCTCCAGTATATTCAGATTCGATAAAATGGATTTCTTCGGATTCTGAGGATTGTGAAGAATTAGAAGAGAATTCTTCTTGTATATCATCATTAAACATGTGGGACGGATCATATCCCAACCCATGTCGAGTTTTCTGGTAAAACGGATCACCACATAATGGTAATCGTCCACCCTTACCTTGATTGAGACCTTGCATAGTCTTTAAATCATATCCCATATTCTGGATAATCTTGAGAGATTGTTGACTATATTTGTCAATTCAGATTTTTCCTTTATCTTTATCTCTAAGATCATCCGTCTGAACAACAGGGATATTTCTAGCCAGGCCAAACACAATTTGGTGCTTGTTTTTCTTATCAGACGGAATCACGAAATAAGATTCTTCGTGACGTCTAAAAGTTACACAAGCTTGTGATGAAGCGGCTACAGGAAGAAGATAGGGAGAAGATGTTAAGAACCTTTGAGCATAAGGTCCAACATCGACATGAGGTGGAAAAGAATTTTCCTTATGGTCAATGTATAAAGTTTTCTCTGTATCTATGTCATCTTTATATTGATGGCTTGGATTATCAGGAGATAAAGTCATTCTTTCAACAAATTTGACAGCCATATACTCAAAAAAGAAATCTTCATTGATATCAGAAAGTACAGAATGATCAATATTTATATCATTTACAATTTGACTAATACGCTTCGGATTGATCATTAACGGACCATCATCCGTCTTCTGCGTAGATTTGTCAAGGTTGATGACCAATGGTGGTTCTGGATCATTCGTACAAGAAGTACGTCCCTTGACTTTGATCATAAGAGGTTGAACTTGGCTCTTGACAGGAATACTTATTGATTCCTCAGATGAAGCTAGAGTTCTTCCTTTGACCTTGATCATCAGAGGTTGATCACTGACAGGTTGGGGTTGGATTCGACCTTTGACCTTGATCTTCAAAGGTTGCTCTTCTGGAGGATCTTCATTGACAGACTGATCTTCAACAGGTGATTGATCTTCAGCTATATCTGATATCTCCTTCACATGCTCTTGTTTGTAGAGTATTGAGTCCGAAAAAATAGGCTTCAACACCCTTGAAAGGATTGATATCAGCAAATTCAGTTTTTGCAACCCCTTGGGAATCCACGTACTTGAAGCATTGGTGGAGAGTTGAAGGCACAATGTTATGCTCATGTATCCACGGTCGCTCGAGAAGGATGTTGTAGAATACGTCGAAATTGATAACATAGAAGGTTGCCATAGTTCGAAGATCACCAATCTGAATCTTCAGACGAATCTTCCCGAGTGATTTACTCTTGCCAGAGTTGAAACCAACTATTGTGGTACTAGTGTAAGTCAAATCACTAGTAGGAATCCTCAAAGGTCTTAGCATACTCTGAAAAATAATGCTAATAGAAGACCCAGGATCAATGTAAATCCTATCAATTTCAGTAGATCCGATATACCCAGTGTAGCATAAAGGCCTTTCATGCTTGTTATGCTTCAACAGCATGTCTTCTTGTGTGAAAATAATATTAAGAATTATCTCCATCATACTATGGCATTGTGGGCATGACACTGGTACATTATCGGGAGTCTTGAGTTGAGCTAAGCATGAGTCAGCTTGCAACAAAGCTTCACTCAAAGTTTCGCGACTTTCTTTAGAAAGACGAAGCAACTCGAAGATAGAGAGTCTAGCCGGAGTATTAGCTAACTGGGCTAGAATATCAAATTTGTAGGGTTTCATCATCACCTCTTGACTGGAAGCAGAATTCAACGGGACGTCAAAGCGTACTGCTTTCTGTTTCCCCTTCTCAACTATGGATGGTTTAGCAGGAATAGGAGAAGGTTGAGTTGGTAGTATTTCCACTATGTCTTCTGCTTCTTTAGAAGATCCCTCATAATCCTTGTGGTACTCTTTTCCAGATCTCGTACCAGCAAAGCTTTCTTCTTCAGACTCAGGAGAAAGAAGTACCATATTACAGGATTTAGTCTTCTTTCCCCTAGCCTTCTTCTTTCGAGGAAGCTCAGATCCCAATCCAATAGTTGATTTGTTGACTTTGAATCTGTAAAGGAAGTCGCATTCCTTTATCATAGTTCAAACCTTCCGCCTTCTGAAAGTCATAGCCCATCTTTTTCATGAGAAGAACTGATTGCTGACTATATAAATGAATGGACAGTGGACTTTTAACAGGTGGTTCAACAGAAGAAGGAGAAGAGATCTCTGTAACTACAGGAGAATGAGGAATAGAAGCCTCTGTAGCTACGGGAGACGAAGAATTCGGGATACAAAGAAAAATCCCTGTAGGAGCTTTTTCATAAGCAGCAAAAACTTGTTGTGCCTTGTATAAGGGAACACTGTTCATAGCTAGCCACTGCTGATGAGTCAACTTGAGCTTGGTAGGAGAAGACAGACTTGGAGGACATATGTTCAAACCTCTCAGTCTATCTTCCAAAGGAATGTCATCCCATAGATGATCCAAATCATTAGGATCTGGAATAACATGAGAAATTATGTTGCAGGTTTTGACTTTCTTACCTTTCTTGGATTTTAAAGTTTTTTCTTCATCTTCCATTTCAGGTACTAAGTCAGGATGTACCCACATAATTTTACCATTCTTTAATGTGAGAGGCAACAATCCTTCATTTTCTTCTCTGGCAGGCGGGATATTCACAATCTTCATCGTCGTCTTCGAAATTGGGACAAACCCATCTGGGACTTGATGAGGAGAAAAATTTCCAAATTGAAGAGAAATCATATTGGTTGTGACCGTATGCTCATTGTTTGTTAAAGCAATGGCATTGGCATTGATCATCTCTTGGATTTTCTTCTTTAGAACATAACAAGCCCTGGTGGAATGATTTATTTATCTGTGATAGATATAATATTTGGGATTGTCAGTCAGATTTACCTCATTAGGCCTTTTAGGCTCCGAAATCTGAAGTTTGCCGCTCTTTACCAGACATTGAAATATCCATGGGATATCGCTCTCGTCAAAAGAGTATTCTTTTTTTGGCTTAGAAGACTCTTGATTATTCGACATCGTTTTGTTCTTGGAAAGATTAACCATGAGGGTATCCTTTCCCTTCCCATTACGATTGCCGAAATTATTACCAGAAGAGCCTTTCTTTCTTTTATCCTCTGAAGCAAAAATTATGCCATGTTCACGAGCCAACCTACCATTGGTCTCGGCAGAAACTGCTGCTATAATAAACGAGGCCCAATCTGTGAATTAGGAACCTGTGAAGACAGCAATGGATGGTCGCAGATTCATCTTGCATGTATCAATCAATGCTGAATCTGGCATGCCAGGAGGCATTTTAAGAGTCGCATGTCGGAAACGTTCGATGAACGTCCGAGTATCTTCCTTCTCCTTTTGTTTGAACTCTATTAAGGAGGATATATTCATATCCATACCTCCTTCATAGAAGCGGGAGAGAAACATTGCTTTAAATTCATCAAAAGATGAAATGCAATTGTCGGGTAAACTATGATACCAGTCGTAAGCTGAAGCCGTCAAGCACCCGATGAACACTCGAGTGAGAAGAGCATCATTTTTCTGCAGATGCACAGTCATAATATCAAAGTAATTGATATATTGACTAGGAGAAGCCTTTTCGTCAAACAAAACCATTGATTGTGGTTTGAATTTCGGAGGAAATGGTACATCATTCCAATGAGGAGGATAAGGTTGCTTAATCCCTAACCTCTGGAGCTGATCCTTGTGTTTCAAAACTTCAAACTGTGCTTTTAATTCACGCACTGCTGGAATAGTTTTACTGGTTTGAGGAAGCACATTTGATTGAATAGTTGTTGGATGTACCGTGACCCCCACTGGAGGTGGTACATCTTCTGGAATAATAGGATCTAGAGATGCAGAATTTTGATTAACAGCAGGCTCTTGATTATTCAAAGGTATGTCAACCCCTTGACTATCTTGAGTTTGTGCTGCTACTTGTACCGGTATTTCTACTGCCGGTTGAGCAATTTGCTGAGTCATTATATGGTGCTTGCTTTGCACCATATTAAGCATGTCCTTTAATGACTGCTCAACAGCAGAGAGACGCTGTTCTGTATTAGCAGAAGATGTCTCCGGTTCATCTCCAATAGAGTAGGACTCAACCTCTCTTGAAGATACAGAAGGATTGGTATATAGGTATGAATCGACACTATCCGTTTCGGACTCAAGAGATTGAGTACCCCCAGCTTCTGAATCAGAAGTCTGCAACTGTCTTTGCCTTCTTGATCGAGTATTCTGATATACTCCTTCAAAGGAATCAAGAAGTCTGTTGAATTATTGTTGACCTGGAGTTTAGGACGTATTGCGTCTTGGACGTCGTCCTCTATTGTTATGAGATGCCATGTTGACTGAGGCATATGACAACTCATGTTCTTGGTCATCAACTTATTGTTGAGGCGCATTGAAACTTAACCGGTCAAAAACTGACCGTTTAGAAGCTGAACAACAACACTTGATTACAATCTGATGACACTCGCAATGATGATTTTCTTGGAGAAGTGTCACAGGAGATTGTCTGTTTTTACGCTTTTGTACTAACAACTCGCGTAAATCAGAAGGAGCAGAGGAAGTAGTCTTCTTTATTACATTTGGGGTAGAGAAACGTTTAGTCCCTTGTGTATAAAGAAGACTACTAGCTGCATTCGCAGAACCAACCTGTGCATTTTTACACGCTTGGAGTTGCGTACGAAAATCCTGAGATTTTTTAGCAGAAAGGACTCCATCTTTATTGCGTGTAATTTGAATGTTTGGTACCTTGCGTATAGCAGTATAAGAAGGTTGTTGGTTGAAAACAAAAGTTTTACCAACTATATTTTTATGCTTCATGCGTGCAGGTATATTCACTTTAGATGCAGAAGCATCCTTGTAAATTTTATCTACACTGTCACAGACAGGAGATTTACCTTTACGCATAGAGCGCAAAACATGAGTATTTGCCACGTCATAGACGGAAGATTTTTCTTTACGCGTGGAGCGTAAATTTTGTGTGTCTACCGCGTCACAGACGGGAGACTTATTTTTACACTCAGAACGTAAAGTATTGGGGTCTACCACGTCACAGACGGGAGACTTGTTCTTACGCACAGTGCGTATAGCTTTGGAGTCTACCACGTCACAGACGGGAGACTTGTTCTTACGCGCGAGGCGTAAAACTTGATTTTTATGCCCAAAGCGTAAAACCTGAGGGTCTGCCACCTTACCAACGGGAGACTGATTTTTACGCCTATGACGTATCACCGAAGTAGAGACTGCCTCATCACAGATGGGAGTCTCTACAACAGGAGTAGGAAGGATTCCTTTGCCTTCAGAGACAGCAGGGAGATCCGAAGATGCCTTGGATTTAGGAATCCATACTTTTCGCGCCTTCCTCGATTTCTGAACATTGGAGCAGCGAGTACCACCCCCAGTTCGGAGCATTTCTTCGTAAGCAGTCTGGTCGAAGTGTACAACCAGAGTCTTCTTTATCGATCCGATCGACACAACATCGTATTGAGCAATTGCCTCCTCGTCAGAGGAGAAGGCCGTCCCCAGCAGAGTCGCCATTTTGTTTCACTTAACAAAATGCCTAAAATTGGCCTTTGAAAATAAAACGAGAAAGAGTATAAAAAGTACAAATTGTCCTGGGAAGTATTGCTATGGAAGTTTGATCTGAAGGCGATCACTTTGTTCCTTGGACCATACGATGATGATGAAGATTACTGCTAGAAGATGAACAGCCGGAAGAACTAAGTCACCAGAAAGGTATCGACGCACTTGGGCACTGATGGCGAGGTCGAATGCTTTCCTGCTTTGCTTCACTCTGTTCTGGAAGAAAAGTTGAAGAAGAATGCTCTGGAAAATCAAAGTCTCTAGGCTCTGATTTCTGTATTCTCCTGTCTATGTCTCTGCTGATCCTTTTTAATGTGAAAAATAAGTCTATTTATAGACTTGACCCATTGTACGTAAAAAGCAACAAAATTAGGTTTTTACGCTGGTAACTGTCACCCACGATGGAAGTCACCCTCTACGTATGTTGACACGTGTCCTATTATTCAACAAAAATAGGGAGCACGTACACACGTTCCTCAATAAATGTGGCACGAAAGCCACGTGGATAAACCACGTTCCAAAGTAGTCAGGAAGAATTGGGCGTAAAAACAACCCAAAATATGCTCCAAGCATAAAGTAGAAAACTGGCGTAAAAACAACCCAAATAAAACTTCTCAGCGTAAAGTGGCTAAAATAGCCTTGAGCGTAAAACTTAGCCCAAACAGACTTTACACTCACAATAGCCTTGAGCGTAAAAGCTCACATAACTATCGTGCGTAAAAAGAAGTGATTTTATTAAGCGTAAAATAGCCTTCTCTGCACACCATACGACAAGTATCGAGTTTGGTGAAAAATCTAATCTCTTCGAATTCTGTGTATCATGCTGTCAGCATAATAATTCTGTCTAATCAAATCTTCTGCATTAAATGCGGCCTGACAGTCTGTCTCTGAGCGTAAAACTCAACGATTAGGCCTGGCGTAAAATAGTTAGCATAAAATCCAGTGCAAATAGCCTAAATAACTCATAAATAGTTGCTTGCGTAAAGTCTTCAATTCCTTTGATTTAGTCAAAATAAAGCACTTTTTACGCTCCTACAACTATCAGTCGACCCCCTTCTCATCCCTAGCCAAACACAACTCCCCCCTCCTTTTTTCTTCTTCTTTCTCACTCCTTCTTTATTTTTCCTATTCAAAACCAACACCATCACTACTCACCACTTCATCACCACCACCCGCAAACACCACCTCTCCCCAGCCTCTTCCACTCTCCTTCTCCTTCCCACGGCGTCGACGATGGCCGTACGCGTGCACCCCAGCCTGTCACGCCCTACTCCCGCAGGAGCGATCGTCTTCGCTAAGGCGTGATGCCGCTCGGGCCTAGGTTACGCCCGTGCAAGGCTAATATCAGAAACGGTCGATTTGAGCTAGGCCACAGAGTCGCACATAGTGTTCCCATTTGCAGCAGAAAGTAAATGAACACAAATTGAAGCGAATTCAAACTCTTTATTGACATTCAAGAAGTTTACAAGCGGCGCTAGACCGAGATTACAAATCGCTCGAGCTCTCCCTCTCTGAAACATAAAAGGTGTGCCAAATGGCTTACAAGATGGAATGATTCATGGTGATGTTCTGATACATTATGTCCTGTATATGGTGCTTTAGCTCCTTGCAGCGCTCCAAGGCTCCAGAGTTAGCTCCGTGCCTTAGCACGTTCGAGGAAAGCTCCGCACCTGCTGACGTCTTTTGCTTCCTGCAAGCAATTTGTGGGGTTATTAGTACATTATTATGCACTGGTGGGGAGGCTAGCTCGCCCACAATGCTATCATTACCAAACACGTTCTATTTACTTTTGTGCACCGTCTATCATTCATTGTCTTTCTAATCTTGCCTTAGGATCAGTTTCGTGGCATATTTCATAACCTATCTCGTGTTGCCGAATTCAAGTGTTTGCATGGAAATACATCCATTAATTACCCATACTTACCGTCCGACCTTCCCTGTCCAAAGTAAACCAAGTTAGTCAACAATTCCTATAAACTTTCAATGTCGAGTGTGTGTCCCTGCCTCAGATTCTAGCACGTCGTAGGTACGTCATCTCACTCATTTGCATGAATTACTCTTTATCATTTGGTGTGTTACATTTCAAGCATGTTCAGAAGGCGCTTTATTTAGTTAACTTAGACTACTTTGTTTCAATGTAAAGGCTTGCACGTGGATTGCCACCAGCATCGCCCACTTAATCTATATGCACGGGTCGCTGGCATCACAAGCTATTTTGGACACATTCTCTTTGGCATTCTCATCTATCATAGCGTGATGGCTGATACACCTTGATAGTCTTTTAAAATGCCTGGCCTTACGTCTCCTGGGTGGCTAAGCCCGCACCCAAGTAGCCCGTAAGCCCCCTTTTTTGATTTCGCCTAGGCCGGCCACGATATTCCTCCTCCTCGATCGTGCCACGGAATCCCTTCTTCTTCATGGCCACGATATTCCCACCTCGATCATGCCACAGATGTCCACGACCATTTCGTATTGTTTGTCATTTTAACTTAACGGCTGTCTTTGAGCCATAGGCTGTCTCTGAGCCATAATGCATTATCGACCAGGTTGGCGTCCGTGCAGCGCGGGTAGCGAGCCCCGTTGCACGTGCCCGTCATACCTGTCGCTAACCATTCTTTCCTTTCTTTATCTTTTATTCACTCCTTCTTTTCTTTCTTTCACTTGTTCATTCATTCATTTATTCATGTATTCATTCATTCACTCATTGATTCATTCATTCACTTATTCGTTCATTCATTCATTCATTATGCAACTCACCGTACGGGAGTTGCCTTGGCGACCCATCGGTCCCGAAGTCTTCCAATGTTGCTATACTCTACTCGGAATGACTATATCGATAGTCTTCTGTTTCATTATTGTAAACCGTTTATTGTTTCATTGTTGAACGCATAGGAAACTTGAATGTAAGCTTGTGCCTTAGCACGAGCGTAGAGCACGGTACGAGAGTTCCTATATTTGCCGAGTTCTTTTCCATATTCTATACAAGCATACAAGATGGGATTATTCCCTTAGCTAGGTGCGTTGAGTCATTCATTTATTAGCATACGCGGTGTTGACGCCTAGCGATTCTAGCAATAGTGTCTGTATTGTTATGTGTCTTAGGCTAAGCAAAGACGGGTTCATCGGAGCCACCCACCTTAGCGATGTTCGCATCGCCGAGCGATACTCCAAGCGCGTCTTTGAAAGTCTAAGTCTTGATTCTTCTTGACGAGCCAATGTAAGCCTTGCATCGATTCTTCATCAGTCGATGCCAACTCTTCGGGTCGACGGCTCGTTTGAGTCGTTGCACCTGCCGTTTGAATCGGCGTTCCGCTAGGGCGGAGCGGGTCATTACGTAATACACCACTCAAAACAAGTCTCGTCCTCGAGACTTCCTGAGTGCAGTTCATCCTACCGTTCTTTAACTTATGTCGTGTACGTATCTTAGACAATCTCTATCAATTGGCTTTATCGCTCGATGGTATCGAACTATGCTCGGTTATCCTTCCAAGTTTTATGTTGCATGCATTTGGTGAGTTTTATTGAATGAACGTTCACTCATTTTAGACTTGATGATACTTATTCAATTGCCGAGTTTCTTTGACTTGGTTGCTATTTTGTCGTGTCATGGGACTGTAATGACCGTACGAGGTGCGTTGTCATTTTTCAAACACGAGAGTTGTAGGCTGAGGCAAACTCACTCAATCGTTCATGCGCATCTGTAACACCCACTTGCAGCTGCATTCGAGTTCATCATATTGTTGAGTTTGGATCGTGCACATGTTCAAGGAATCCTTCGAATACGTATATTTCAACCAAGCTTAGCGATTAGCGAAGTCGGACAAGCTACTCGTGATAGTTTTGATTTGCCTATTATTT
This sequence comes from Iris pallida, assembly GCA_029216955.1. Taxonomy (NCBI): domain Eukaryota; kingdom Viridiplantae; phylum Streptophyta; class Magnoliopsida; order Asparagales; family Iridaceae; genus Iris; species Iris pallida. The sequence goes on along the minus strand of JANAVB010036615.1, from coordinate 486,018 downwards.
TGCTAACTTCAATTTAAAACCGAACTCGTGTGCATCTCACTATCGGTTATCTCGGTCCTCGAGATGATCCGATTCGCTTCTCAAGCGTTCTTGTCTACGAAATCAATACGATTTCTTCTTAGCGGAGTCGACCAAGTCTAAGTAATTTCCATCCGATTCAAGACCAAATATTGCACTATCATCTAGTATATCTTCCTATCAATGATTCAATTCGTTATCCCAACTTTACTTGCACAATATCGATTCCCTATCACTCACTTCGTTTGGGGCCACTCTCGTTGTCGTTCACGCACACTCCGCCTACACGTTTCTTTGATTCCGAGCCACGCTCGTACTAGTATCATTCCTTTCTTTTAACACGATCCTAATCCTCGATACTTTCCATTCCTCAAGTCTCATTTGGAATTCAACGTGTCACTTGGTTGGATCATGCACGCATTCTAGGCGTCCCCAAAATACATGTATTTACCAAACCGCGTGATAGAGAATTCATCATTCTCACTCGAGTCGCATCGTGCACATACTCTGGCGTTCCTGAAATATATACATGTCAGCCGAATCTTGTGAGCAGGGTTTCCTATTCTTGAACCATTTCATCCATCCACACCAATCCCTAAGATCAATCTTTCGATTGCTAACTCTTGAAATAGGGGCGTCTCGCCTATCCGCTAGGCCATTTCTCAAGGCTAAGTCAATGTCAGGATTGGAATCATAGTTCCCCAACAATAATGCCAACACTGACCCCAATCCTAGGGTTAAACCAAAGTCGGTAGTACGAGATTTTCTACCCAAGCTCGTATCACTCAGATTTCTAAACATCGAACACGATCACCTATTCGTATCAATGCATTTGTTGCATGTATTCGAATCCATTCAAATCACCAATTCTAACCAATTCATGTATTCGATCATGAGGTCGTCTAGCTTTGACAATATATTACGCCCCAATCTCACGCGAGTCCGATTATCCACAGTGGTTCATGATTCACCATACAATGTTTCTGCAGAATAATCATTCTTATCGGGACGTAACTCTTGCTTGAGTCTAGACTAATTCATTCTCGACGCATTGGACCTACGCAATCCTCAATTTCAACCATCACGCACGCTAAGTCTTTCTCGAGTCCACATTCGCGTCATACCATAAGTCGATGTATCAAATTTGTCATGCCATGTAAGTTCGATCACCCCCGCTGTATGAATCACCATATCAGCGCTCACGCGAAGTGATCATCCTAATCGACGTGACGCATATGCGAGGCTAGAGTTGCGCTCGCATAAGACAAGAACGTCAACATTGTGGTTGTCAACGAAGCATATCCAAACATTTTCATTTTTCATCCAAACCAAGATCTCGGTTCGATAGTCTGACCGTCATTCGTTCAACTAGAAAATCCTCGAACCATGTCTATATTTTCCTCGACACGTTTCAATATCCCGAGTACAGCATCCATCGGAACAATGACATTTGCACGATCGTCATTCGCCGAGTCAGAGTACCCCCGAGTTAGCGCATATCGATCTTCGATATGCCTCAATACTATTGACGATATGCGTAACCTGACGATCTTCTTTTACAACCAATTTCGAGTCGTACGACTGATGCTATTGTTCGAACTGGATATACCACAATTCTATTTGATTCAATCTAAGATCAAGTTCGATCGCTATTCCTCAAGCTAGTTTCAATATCGTTCTCCAAAACTCAAGTCACATTTCATTTGACCCAATCCGAAATCATAAGTGCTATCCTCTAGCTTCCTCGATCAAGACATACATCTTTATTCATCATTCCGAGTCGTTTTCTAACTAGCATTGCCCATTGACAAGTTGTCCGAATGACATCTCGTTCGGGACATTCGAAGTCACGACCAACTAAGCGTGACGCGTTCTAAGGCTTTGCGCGATCGCATCGCATCGCCGACATACTCGCCATTACTCGTAATCCTCAATTTTTGCTCGAATGATTTCCAAGAAGATCCATACACCACTCGAATTCGAGCCATCCTATTTAATCCACAATCATATTCGCATCATTTGCTAAGACATATTTCAGACTCGTTCGACGAATCTCTAGCGTAATCGCTCACGTCGTATCGACGCATTAAGTCGTTCGCTCTATTCCTCAAAATCCAAATCAATCTTCCGTGCACGCCTAAGTGGTAGTTTGATAGCGTCCCTATCGATATACACTCTAAGTGTAGCTTCGTTCCCGACCGAGCAGTACTTGATATCGCTCGCAACTCGATTGCACCAAAAAGTTGAGGTGCGTGACACGCGGCACAACTTAGCCAAAAGGCCGTGTGCATAGCTATCCCGTACAGACTATATTCGAGTTTGTACGCTCACTTATTCTCGTTCGAGAGATAATCGATCTCGCTCGCAACTCGTTTGCACCCGAAGGTCTAGGTGCGCGATACTCCGCACAACTTAGCCAAAAGGCTGCGTGCATAACCATCCCGTTCGAACTATACTTTGGTCTCGCGTACTCGTTCGCTACTGTCAGCATAAGGTTATTCAAGCATGCACTATGTTTGCTAACTCTTAGCATTAGTTTTCTCTCAACTCAAGTCCGTCGTGGCTTGGCACAAAGGCCTTCGCCTATCGATCCCGTTCAATCGAGTACTTGTACGAGATTTTAAAAATATTAGACTTATTGCATGGAACATCCCAAGGTACAATGAGAGAGAGCGTACACTTCTTTTGATTTAACGAGCTTTCAAAACTGGGAGAATCGAAATGAAGTCCAAGGACGTAAAGTCGTGCTCTGATACCATTATGTCATGCCCCGCTCCCGCAGGAGCGATCGTCCTCGCTAAGGCGTGATGTCGCACGGGCCTAGGTTGCGCCCGTGTAAGGCTAATCCCATAAACGGCCGATTTGAGCTAGGCCACAGAGTCGGACAGAGTGTTCCCATTTGCAACAGAAAGTAAATGAACACAAATTGAAGCGAATTCAAACTCTTTATTGACATTCAAGAAGTTTACAAGCGGCGCTAGGCCGAGATTACAAATCGTTCGAGCTCTCCCTCTCTGAAACATAAAAGGCATACCAAATGGCTTACAAGATGGAATGATTCATGGCGATGTTCCGATACATTATGTCATGTATATGGTGCTTTAGCTCCTTGCAACTCTCCAAGGCTCCAGAGTTAGCTCCGTGCCTTAGCACGTTCGAGGAAAGCTCCGCACCCGCTGACGTCTCCTGCTTCCTGCAAGCAATCTGTAGTGTTATCAGTACATTATTATGCACTGGTGGGGAGGCTAGCTCGCCCACAATGCTATCATTACCAAACACGTTCTATTTACTTTTGTACACCGTCTATCATTCATTGTCTTTCTAATCTTGCCTTAGGATCAGTTTTATGGCATATTTCATAACCTATCTCGTGTTGCCGAATTCAAGTGTTTGCATGGAAATACATGCATTACTTACCCATACTTACCGTCCGACCTTTCCTGTCCAAAGTAAACCAAGTTAGTCAACAATTCATATAAACTTTCAATGTTGAGTGCGTGTACCTGCCTCATATTCTAGCACGTCGTAGGCACGTCATCTCACTCATTTACATGAATTACTCTTTATCATTTGGTGTGTTACATTTCAAGCATGTTCAGAAGGTGCTTTATTTAGTTAACTTAGACTACTTTGTTTCAATGCAAGGACTTGTACGTGGATTGCCACCAGCATAGCCCACTTAATCTATATGTACCGGTCGCTGGCATCACAAGCCATTTTGGACACATTCTCTTTGGCATTCTTACCAATCATAGCGTGATGGCTGGTACACCTTGATAGACTTTTGAAATGCCTGGCCTTACGTCTCCTGGGTGGCCAAGCCCGCACCCAAGTAGCCCGTAAGCCCCTTTTTTTATTCTGCCTAGGCCGACCACGATATTCCTCCCCCTCGATCGTGCCGCGGAATCCGTTCTTATTCACGGCCACGATATTCCTCCCCTCGATCGTGCCGCGGTTGTCCATGACCATTTCGTATTGTTTGTCATTTTAACTTAACGGCTGTCTTTGAGCCATAAGCTGTCTCTGAGCCATAATGCGTTATCGACCAGGTTGGCGTCCGTGCAGCGCGGGTAGCGAGCCCCGTTGAACGTGCCCGTCATAACTGTCGCTAACTATTCTTTTCTTTCTTTATCTTTTATTCACTCCTTCTTTTCTTTCTTTCACTTGTTCGTTCATTCATTCACGTATTCATTCATTCACCCATTGATTCATTCATTCACTTATTCGTTCATTCATTCATTCATTATGCAACTCTCTGTACGGGAGTTGCCTTGGCGACCCATCGGTCCCGAAGTCTTCCAATGTTGCTATACTCTACTTGGAACGACTATGTCGATAGTCTTCCGTTTCATTATTGTAAACCGTTTATTGTTTCATTGTTGAACGCATAGGAAACTTGAATGTAAGCTTGTGCCTTAGCACGATCGTAGAGCACGGTGTGAGAGTTCCTATATTTGTCGAGTTCTTTTCCATATTCTATACAAGCATACAAGATGGGATTATTCCCTTAGCTAGGTGCGTTGAGTCATTCATTTATTACCATGCGTGGTGTTGACGTCTAGCAATTCTAACAATAGTGTCCGTATTGTTATGTGTCTTAGGCTAAGCAAAGACGGGTTCATCGGAGCCACCCACCTTAGCGATATTTGCATCGCCGAGCGATACTCCAAGCGCGTCTTTGAAAGTCTAAGTCTGGATTCATCTTGACGGGCCAATGTAAGCCTTGCATCGATTCTTCATCAGGTCGATGCCAACTCTTCGGGTCGACGGCTCGTTTGAGTCGTTGCACCTGCCGTTTGAATCAGCGTTCCGCTAGGGCGGAGCGGGTCATTACACAGCCAGCCACCACAATTGGGCCGCCGCCGCCGTCAGTGGCCGCAGCCACGCGCAGCAGCAGCCAGCAAGCAGCTGCAGCGAGTAGTGCCAGCGGCAACAGCAGCTGCAGCGAGTAGTGCCAGCGGCAGCAGCAGTCTTCTATGGCCGCACGGTGCCGTCGTCGGTCGCGCGCCGCAGTGGGCGGCCCCCTTCCTGCCGGCGAACCCTCCGGCAAGGTCCCCTTGACATCCACCCTCGTCCCAGGAGCGTACGACAGTCGATTCGTACGTTTTGCACGGGATTCGTCGTCGCGCGCGCGTTTCGAATTTCAGAATTCGCATCTCGGGGCAACAACTTTGTACGAATTTTTTGGACAATCCGACCGTTGGATCAACGAAATCTCTGCTCTGTCACAATCTTGGTATATACTCCTTCATCCCTCTCAAATTTCATCCGTTAATTTCGTCGTTTGATAGATCAAAACCGGCCAGCAAGTTGACCGTTTAAATTGTGTATATTTTGGACAGTTTTACGGAGCCAACTTCGCGGACTCGTAATTCCGACGTCGCAGATCCATTTAGTGCGCCATTAGTTCCTGTGCATAGCTGGTATAACCCTCTTCATGTCTTAAGTTTTGTTTCAATGTGAGCACGTTTGGTTGGTTGAATTCGACGTCAAAGTTGGCCGTCCAAATTCATAATTTCCAAGTTGTAAAATCCTAATTTTGAAACCGGGACTTCGAATTCAATTTCTGACACCGCCAGTAGACTCGTAGTATCGTTCTGGCATATTTTTATATAAAATTTGTTAAATTTGGAGGACGTGGGTCCTGGCACGTATTTCGGTGCAAAGCGGGCCCCACAGTCCGGATCAACGGGACTTTTTGACGTTGGCTCATCGGAATCCAATTCCGGATATATCGTTGAGTTCGTATCGTCATTCTGGACTCATTGACATATAATTTGCTAGGTTTTGGTGGATATTGGTTTCGGTACGCATTTCGGTGCAAATTTGTTACTAATATCCGGGTCAACGGGTCATTTTGAGATCGGCTCATCAAAATCAAATTATGGATATACCTTTGGGTTCATATCGTCATTGTGGACTCATTGACACATAATTTGCTGAGTTTTATGGACATTGGCTCCGACATGCTTTTCCGTGCAAATCGGATTCCAATATCCGGGTCAACGGACCAATCTGAGATCGGGTCATCAGAATCCAATTTTGGATATACCGTTGACTTCGTATCATCATTCTGAATTCGTGAACATATAATTTGTTAGGTTTAGTGCACTTTTATTTTGGCATGTTTTTCGGTGCAAAGTGGGTCCAACGCGGACACCATTTTGACCCAAAATTACCTTTTTGCCCCTGTGTCCAAATTGGACTTATGGATATGCTATCCTAGCTAATTTGATCATTCTGGACACGTTGGTGATGGTTGTTTCACCATCCGACAACATCTGTAGATTTTTACCCTATTATTATAATCTTTCTCCTTTTGTTGTATTTTGAGATCCATCGATTCCAGTGATTTCACAACCACTGAAATTGAATGTGTTAACCCTATAGATGTTTATAGAGACTTGCCTTGACCCTGTTTGAGCATGGTTGACTGCTTTGACTGAACGTCGAAGTAGAGTCAACATTTGACCTAGTTTAACCTAGAGTTGACCAGAGTTGACCAGTTGACCAAAAGTCAACTGTAAGTCAACCTTTGACCCAGTTGACCTAGTGTGACTCAGTGTGACCTAGTTTGACTTAGTTGACTGAGTCTGACCTAGATTATGTAGCTTATACTATAGAATCAAGCCTAACACTGTTGAACCCTAATTAGCTTATATATATCTTATCTTTAGGCCCATGGCATCACTCTGAGCATCGACCCCCTTTGACAACTCAGGACCGCAGGCGAGTACATTCTCTGATAGTAGTTCCTTGTCTTGATATTTTTTGTATTCGATTCAGTTATAGTGTTTTACTTGATTCTCGTCACGATGGTACATGGACTAGTATATACCGGATTCCTGTCATGAGATGTCATTCTTAGATTTTTTTGGGATACTGGTACTTGCTCGATCTTGTTCTTGTACTTGTATTGACACCGATTCCTGAGAAGGAGTAGCTACCTTCTTAGGGAATCTCGTGCCATGACGTGCTATGTCCGGATCCGTATACTATTCGGGAAATGGGGAATTTTATAGATAGTGTGATCAATGCCCATCTTGAGTTACTACTTATATCATAGCTATACCCTCACCTCACGATGGGTATAGCCTGACCTGTGCTACTACTTGCTCCATAGCTTGCCATCCCGGTCGGGCCGAGTCCACGTACTTGTAGCCGGTCGGCTGGAAGCCTGATCTTGACCCTTACCGATCATATTATGCTGAGGCACATTTTATATTTATTACATCAGTTACATATTACAGTTCAGTTTACTTTCCCTGCATGATTCACCTTGACATGATTTCCAGTTTATATATCATGTTTTACTTACGGTCTTGATATATCATCTTGTATTCTATTATGATTGTCTCTTACAGTATTTATCAATACTATGAAACTGTTGTTAGTTTATGTACTCGTTCCCATCCTGACTGGATATGTTGACAATATTTTAGGAGTTGTTATGCCATTATTGGACTTCAGGATGTTGCTAGCTGAGGTGAATCTCACTATTCTTCTATGTGAGTTGCCTGGTAGTTATCCTTAGTTGTCTTATTTTTCCTTCTTTATTTTCCTGTCTTATGATTCCTTCTAGTAGTTTCTAGTTGTTCTTGTACCTTAGTTATCTTTCCTGTCTTATCTTCTTTAGATGTTGGGTTGTGATTGAGTACATTTGTAGTTCATGGACCTTCTAGATGTAGTGTATAATTTTTGGGTACTAGACAGCGTTCTACCGTCGATACTGCGACGTAGGCTGGGCGTGGCCCACGTATTCGTATCCGTATATCCGGGTGCGGGTCGTGACATTGTGCGTTGCATTGATTCAATTTCTTAGAATCTTTGAACCAACTCAATATTTTCTCTCATGCCAACTTAACACTTTGATAGATCATACTCGATGCATTCCTCGGATCAACGCAACTCTTTGCATCGATTCACATCGATACGTATTTTGGGTCAACGTAACTCTTCGAATCAATGACTCAGCATAATGTACCGTACGGAGCGGGACATTAAAAATCCTAAATTGGAAGACGAATGTGGGAGAAGCAAAGAAGAGAAGGGGAAATCGAGGGAACAAGTGCTCGCTGAGTGGCGGTGTAGCACCGGAGTGCCGACGCAAGAGGTCGATGACGGGCAGATGGATGGGATGGCGACGTACGGCTCCCAACGGCCGGATCCGGAGCTATAGCTGTGGCCGCGGTCAGATCCGACCAGGCGGTGAATCAGGAGGAGCGATGAGAGCAAGGGGTGGAGCAGGGCTGCTCCGTAAAGGGAGGGGCGACGTCGGCTCGAGACCTGGGCCACGTCGGCGGAGCTCGGGTGTGAGGTTGTGGAGAACTGGTAAGGTCCCACTCTTTTTTTCTTCTTTATTCTTGTGTGGTGGCAGCGGTGTTTGGTTTATCTGGTGGTGATGGTGGTTGGCTGGGTGGGCTAGCGTCGATGGGGGTAGTATGGTGTTGTCGAGGAAGAAGAGGGTGGCCGAGTGGGCTATGTTGAGCCAGCAATGGTGTTGACGGTTGCGGCAGCGTTGGGTGGTAGCAATGCAGGGTATGAGTCAGGATGGTGGATGGCCGAGAGATTGGGTTCAATGGCCGGAGGGGTCGATGGAATAGGAGTGGGGACATGGAGGAATCTGTCGAAGTTGGCCGTGGTGGTGGACGTGGAATGGTGATGGGGGTGATTGCTCTGGCTTGGGGGCTTGACTGGTTACTGGCCAGGAATAGGAGGCAGGGGAGGCCAGAAATGGCAGGAATGTGGCTTGCGGCTATGTAAAAAAATTAGGGTTTAGGAAATTTGTTGTGTAATATTAGGGAGTCCCCAATATATATAGGGTAGGGTAGAAAACCCTAAAAGCATACTTGTAAAATGTAATAGGTGGTAGGAAAACTAGTGAAAAATACTAACCACTAACACTATTTGTTATCCAGTAATTTAATTAGTTAAATAAAAGTATTTTTATTTATAATAACATCTTGACCAACCCTTTTCATTTGTATAAAAGTAATATTTATAACTTATGTATATATTCAAGAGAAAGAGCAGGAAAATCAATTAGAATAAAACTTCACATATAAAATAGTTCTCCTCCAAATCAACGACCCACAAAATACCGATAGCATTTACGATAGAAAATATGTTTCATACTAAAATTCATGATCACAAGGATTTAGAAAAATTCAGAAAAATACAAAAATTTAAAAAAATCCAAAATTGGTTTAACGGAGGTTACACAAAACAAATGAGAAATATGGCATATTTACTTTAATTTTCCATTACCATGCTTTATATGTCTTCTTTATAGCTAAGTTACGTATACTTGCATGGACATGGACAACTTGTGCATAAGGTTCAGTTTCTCGAACGATACTCCGGGACAACGGACCCGAATCGGCCTAAGTAGGAACAAGGGATAATGCCGACGTACTGGCATCAAAATTGTGGAACTTTCAGTAGGGCTTGCACAGTGTTGAAATAGTATCACGGTTATTTGGAAACCTCACAAAGGTTCACATCCCATATGGATTTAGCCATCTACCATATAGTCCAAGATGGCGTGTCGCCGGAGACCTTCATATAGACATGTCGTATGTTAATGATGTCTTATGCAGACAAAATAAGTTATTACTCATTTACAAGGAAGGATAATCGACCGTTAGTAAGAATCATTGAACTAATGAGCAATATGATATTATTTTCTAACAATGTCTTATGCAGGCAAAGTAAGTATTACACAAATACAGGTAAGGCTAAACGACTGTGGATAAGAATCACCAAAGGGTAATAACACGTGTTTTACATTCTACTGGTTAGAAATATTATGCATGTTTTACATTCTTATCGGATATGAACTTTTATTTGACCCTAAGGCAACAAGAAAGACTACTTTAATATTGTTCTTGTCACATGACTACTTAGTGTCGTCTTCTTAGGTGAGTTGGGCCAGCAATAATCACCAGTACACGACAATGCATTGACCAACATTTGTGGGCATCTTCAAGTGTTCATGTCTGGGAAATTGCTTGATCAGTGTTGTGGCATCGATGAACAGATGGGTGTGCAGAAGCTCTTCTAACAAGATGATATATTTTGTTATAAAGGTTGGAATATTGCAATTCAGTTGTACCAGTGAGATTGTAAGCCAAGTCGACAAGTTTATTTTAAGCCAAATATTTCAGTTGGCTATCAAGAGCCCCTTTATAATCTGTTGTAAGCTTTATATTCCGCTGCAAGTCTTATACTATGTTGCAATTATAAATAAAGAGACACATTTCTATATATCTTATTGTGACTTCAAGTTATCTTCTTAGTTCCGTTGTAATGTCATTATTTTTTGAGAAAATATCACTAATTGTGTTGCTTCGCCTTGTACAAGTACAATCTAGACTTGTACAACATCACGTCTAATGGCTAGTTTTCGATTCTCTGAAATCGGGACGTGACATACAATGTGGTTTGTTCTAATGGGATATAATTCACTACCAAAATAAGTCATATTAGCGACGAATTTAGCGACGCAAGTCATATACGTCGATAATATTTGTGTATTTAGCGACGTTATATAAAAAAGTCGCTGAACGTCACTATCAGCGACGTTTAGCGACCGTTAGCACCACACATTATGCTTTAGAAAGCTGATGTCGCGGTCTAGTCGCAAAATGTCGCTGTTTTGTTTAACACAGCGACGTTTTACGACTCCATATTAGGGACGTCGCCAGTTTTTTATTGAATAGCGACGTTTAGCGACGTCCTTTGTGGACGTCGCTAAAATATTTCATATAGGGTTCTACCCGATCGATCTTTTATTTTCTTTCATCCAAAATTTTCAATCTTCCGCTCCCCAAATTTCTCTCCTCCTTTCTCTCTCCTCTTCGGGGACCCCCTCCTTCCGGCGACCCCTCCCTCCGGCTACCCCCTACCCGCGGTGACCCCCTTCCCTGCGGCGACCCCCGTTCCTCCGGCGCCCCCCCTCCACCGTTGATTCCCCTCGTCGACGTCGACCCGACTCCGACGCTAACCCGACTCCGACGCCAACCCGACTCCACCGCTGCTCCAGCCCCAACGACCCCGACCCGACTCCGACCAAGGCAGGTAAACCCTAACCCTAACTCCCTTCTCCTGACGTGCTGACACAGATACGATACGACATACACGACATGCACACACACACACACAGACACGACACACACGACACGTACACACACCACTACAAGAAAATAAAACATACTTGGTGATCACCACTAGGGTAGTTTTCAGGTCAGATCTAGACAAACTCAGCAGCCATGACTTATGATCCCGTCCTCTAAGTCTTACAGGTACAAGTCCTACGGTTGGGTCACAAGTTAGGGTCGAATCGAATCTCTTCCAACTTTACTATAGGTATTTCAATATGATCTATAACCACATTAAGAATTGGACAAATGTAAGATTGTTCTAATGGAAGCGTAGCAGGCATCTGACCTGATCGGAGTGTTAGTAATTGTTTAGAGTGTCGGTGGGTGTGTGAATAATAATAATAATAATAATAATAATAATAATAATAACAACAACGTTAAGAATTGGTATACTTCATGATACCTAGCATGATTTTGAGGATCAACATTTAGGAACATATCCTATTAGTCCAAAGATGAGCCCATCAAAAATAGGATAATTAAAATAAGATCCTCTTGACCAAGTAACAACTCTAGCAAGATGGTCGCTAAGAACCCAAGATTAAGACTTGTAAGTTCTGGTTTTTAACTCAATAGGAAAAAAAAAATCTAAATCGGTTTTAATTCGATTCTCGATTGATTTTAGCGCATCCAAGGTCATTTTTATGATCGATCATAAATGTTATCTTTGTTTGGGCATGCACATGTTTGCCCTTGTTCTTAGTCATGGGTGAGCACATATACCTATGTACCGTTAGTCGCACACCCGTACTAAACCCACCCGCATACGCGTTTATGTTCTTGAGAAACACAACCACTAGGGACGTACCAGATCTATAACTGCTCGCACGTGCGTGCTTGTTCTATTACTGCGGGCAAGCACAAAGACATTTACCCGCGTGAGCACCCATGCACCTTTATGTCATGGACGCTTGTGCGATAAGCCACCCCCTTAAAATATGACTAAGCTCTCTATAAGGGGCCTACTCTCCCTCTTTCCTTTCCATCCTCATATATACAGTATAAGTTTTTGAGCGAAAAATGAGGTTGTTGAACTACCAAAAAAAAGGGTAAACCAATGTGATCATGAACAGACAATCTTTTTGAAAGTTTGAGCGATGTTGGCGCATTGACGCAAAAATTGAGGCATCTATTTTGCACTTAACAGTCGCATGTCACATGAATCATGGTGCATGATTCATCGCTTTCAATTGAAGTGTCATCGACGCATGATTTTTTGAAAATCAGAGCATCATTTATGGCTGACAGTGCTCTAGCATGTACCTATAAATAAGAGTGGGTATATGTGAGTGAGTGTCATTAGAGTGTTAGAGAGTTAGTTCAGTCCTAGTACCTAGAGTGTATAGAGTATCTTAGAAGTATAGGTATGATTGGTACAGTGTTTTGAGCCATTCTCTAGAAATTAAATTTACTTATGCCAAGCCTTTTGGGCCTATCAAAGTTATAGATTTTTCGGAAATCTAGTATAACGCTGATTGCCTCAAAAGGCTTGCATAAGTAAGAGTGTATAAAGTGAGTATACTAGTAGTATATCGTAGTATCATAGAGTGTATAGAGTGAGCTTCCCTACTTCTTTTCTTCTCATTCGGTTCATTGAGCCGACTATTCCGCATCATATGATATCTAACTCTACCTCAGCCTAGAGAAGTGTGAAAATATTAATGTTATCCAAGGTTCACAGTATCGGTATCGGTATCGGGCAATTCATTACTAAGGGTAACATGAAAATCTCATCAACCCTTTCGGTCTATAAGAGTTACTTCACTCAGTTTGTCAAGACAAGTAAACTTTTTAAATGTTTACGGTATATATACCGTCAACATTTGGTTTTTCCTTGTAGCTACAGACAGTTGCCTGTATTTTACCTTATAACTTGGCCTATGGCCTGTGCTTGAGCAGTGTGGACTTCCAGGTTAGGGTGTTAGTTCATGATTAGCATTGTTTAGATATTAGTTTCAGTTAAAGGGTTAGTTTAGATTAGGATATTAGTTTATGTTAGAAGGAATATGAGAGTTAGTAGATGTTAAAGTAGGATATTAATTTATTAGTTAGGATAGATAGTTTGAGTTAGGATACTGCTCAAGCACAGGCCAAAGGGTCGATATTGGGTATTAATTTAAAAAAATTTACTTGTCTTGACAAACTGAGTGAAGTAACTCTTGTAGACCCAAAGGGTCGATATTGGACAGTTGGTGTCGTGTACTCCTACAAGTACAATTATACCTCGACAGACACCTTTTTTACAAGAGGTTGGGGAAAATTTGCCCTTAGTAATGAATTGCAAGTATGAGACAAGTGCATTTTTTGAGCTGTTCTCAAAGGAAAATAATAATATTGTGATAGATGTTGAAATTCTCGAAAGACGAAAGCAACTTAAAAGTATTTGTGGTGGTGAATAGACCCCTAGTGTAGCATTGTTCCTTAACATTGGAATAGGATTCAGCTTGGCACTCGTCTCTAAATAGACCCCTAGTGTAGCATTGTTCCTTAACATTTAAACTCCAAATTTCCTCCTATAAGAATATTATGTGCTATAGAGTTCCTTCTTGTTTCGACTTAAAATTTCTCTGCAACTGTAGAACTCTATAATGATGTAGAATGTACAGTCAAAACACGACTTAAATTTTTTGCAAAGATTTACAGCTTCAAAACACGACTTACGTAACCCAAGCTCAACTTGCTGAATGATTGTCAAAACAATATTAAATTTTCAAGCTGTGACGGCCAATTCATTTGTGAGTAATAGTGAAGAAGTGCCAATGAGTGAAATGTCACCAGTTATCTCAGTTTTCACTAAACTGTCACTCTCTAATGACCCTCTATCAAAATTGTGCACCCATATCTAAACTGCCTTAACATTCATTCACTGACTGCAATGTGCATGTATCTATCTTACAGAATTATCCTCAATTGGATATGGATATGAATTACTACTTACGGAATCGTTCGTGGATGTACAACCGTCATCCTGATGACATGTGCGGTGTGCGGGATGAATTCATAGAGGGTGTACAGCAGCTTAGCATATTCTTCAAGAGCCATGATTGTCACGTATTCATGGAGAGGTTAATTCTGATTACATTTCGGGAATTCTTACCTCCGGTTGTTTGGGATCCATTGACCGAGCTTAGCATATTCTTCAGAGATTTTTGTTTTAGTAAGTTGCTCGTCGATTGTCTAGAAAAGCAGAAGAACGATATTACGGTAACACTGTGCAAGCTCGAGAAGGTATTTCCTCCTGAATTCTTCGACTCCATGGAGCATTTGCCAATTCATCTTTCCTACGAGGCACGTGTTGGCGGGCCCGTCGGTTATCGGTGGATGTACCCGTTTGAGCGGCATTTGAACCACCTAAAGAGGAAGGTGAAAAATAAGGCTCGGGTCGAGGGTTCTATTTGTGAAGCCTATATTCTCGAGGAGATTACAAACTTCTGCTCGACGTATTTCAAACCTCATGTTGCTACGAATAGAACGAGGGCTCCGAGAAATGACGGCGGTTATCAAGAATCTAATGATGGAATACTAAAAGTATTCAATGCGTCTGGAAAGCCTTCGGGGAAAATGAAGAAGAGATATTTGAATGACGAAGAGCTAAGGGCTGCTCAGTTGTATGTATTACTCAATTGCGACGAGGATGAAGTGGAGAAGCTAGAGGGGTAAGTAATTAATGATGAGTTTACGTCATCTCAATGCAATAGTATAAGCTAATATTATTGTACTAATCGGCGGTTGCTTCGTTGTTTTTTAGCACATATAATGATGAGTTGAGGTCGGTCAGACCCTACCTAACAGACGAAGCATTAGAACAAGAAATGAGACGTCATTTTCCTTCTTGGTTGAGCGAATATGTAAGCAGCCCGGTAATTACTGGCCTCTTTTAATGCAACTACGCAATAAATAACTTACTATCTCTTCTTTGGTATTCAGGTAGATCGTCTAATTTTACCCGAGATTGAATTAATTAAAACTCTTGCCAAGGGACCAATTACTTTTATTAAAATATGGCCAAGTTACTGTGTCAATGGCTTTCGGTTCAAGTCGACAAATGCTCCGATCAAAGACAGCTTCCTGGATCTTGATTCCAAAAAAAATAGTTGTTTGTGTATCAAATCTTCGAACTACAAAGATGTCGATCCAGGAAATGATTTCTTTGGCATCTTGCGAGAGATTGTGGAGTTGACGTATAATTATGGCAGAGAATCTGCAAAGATCGTGTTGTTCAAGTGTGAATGGTTCGATCTGACTAAAAATCAAGGTTAGAAAATTGACAAGCATGGTCTTGTAGATATAAACTACAAGCGTAGATATCAAGGCTACAAACCATTTGTCCTAGCAACTCAAGCTCAGCTCGTGTACTTCACAGCTTATCCGAGACAGGGAGCAACGAAGTCTGACTGGTAGGTAGTATGCAAGACTAAAGCTAGATATACTTTTGATGTTGACGAAAAAGCTTATCAGGAGGACGAGCTACCTCTTGTAACCAATATTGTTGATGTGGACTCTACGAAAGTTATGCATTACACGACACATAATGTAGAAGATGTAGAATTATTCGAAGAGGAAGACGAAGCCGACGAAGGCGAAGATGAAAGTGAAGATGAGGAGGAAGATGAGGTCGAGGAAGACGAACAAGATGATTATTCTGAAGATGATTGAGAGAGATGTACTTTCATCTTATAGAATGTACTATCTGAACTTAGATGTTTCTTGTAAAATATACTATCTGGACTTAGATGTTTCTTGTAAAATGTATCATCATATGTTGTCTTGGTTATTATTTTGACTTTGTTGCACTTTCATATTTATAGTCTCTATTATTTGTTGTCTTTGTTGTATCTCATTATATGTTGTTATCAGGCATGACAGGTCATCGCGGATCGTTCCGTATTTTTCGACATGGAGCACGGGGTACTGATACTGGCAGAGGACAGAGTACTCATTCGGTACCTACTGGTGGTACTGCTAGAGGATGGGGTTCTTCTTCGGTACCTCCTACTAGTACCGGCTCTGGATTCTCGTCGCCCAGTACTCCTGTGTATCGGACAGTAGCTCCGTCCGCCACAATGCTACATGGCATATCTCCTGGGACAAGTAGTTACAGGCCTGAGACTGCTCCCGAGAGTAGCGTTCCTCCTGCTGATACGACGATGGTGGCAGATGAGCAGATGGAGGAGGCTGCACCGACGGCCGACCAGTATCAGGCAGATGATGCATGCGCACCTCCGAAGGAGACGATGACGGAGATCTGGGCCGACGGTACAAAGTAAGTATTTTGGTTTATCATTTTTTCTGTGTTTATTATAAATTAATTTTTCTCATGAATATAATATGACTGTATAGATATCGTCCTCCATCTGTACAGAGACACCTAGGCCAGCTCCTGAGGCAAAATTATGGTGGTCCTTGGATAAACTACTCGGATGCTCCGGACGATAGGAAGGCCTACTGGTTTGCGCGCTTCAAGGTTAAAATAGATTTGCTTTTAACATTAACCATTTGATTTATGCATATTATATATTACTAAAAATATTTGGTTTGCGTACTCTTCTAGGATATGTTTTTCTATCCACCGCACCGGACCAAGCTGATCGAGGGAATGTTTCCTACTGTCGCTGCTAAGCTGATCCGTGACGCTATTAATGATCAGAAGGCTCGTGATCGTGCCGGAAAGCCGATCCAAGGTTGGATCACCCCTGATCAGTGGGATGCGATGAAGGCTCGATTCAACGAGCCAAGGTACAAGAAAAAGTCCGAAAAGGCCAAGACGGCTAGGCAGCATGCCTCGAAGTGGTGCGGTGGGTCGATTCCGATGACGGAACATTTCCGTCGTCTGGTATGTATTTTTCTTTCAAAAATATTATTTTAATGCAAATCCGATAAATTATTACTAAGATAATATATTTAATTACAGGTAAGGAATGTCGATAACGTCGACATGGTGACCGTCTTCCTGGCCACCCATCGGAAGGGCGACGGTCTTATTGACGAGAGGGCCGAGCTTGCCTATGTAAGTATTACAATACTATTTGTTAATTATAATACTTTTTGTTAATTTTAATATAACTTAGTAAATATGCATGCAAATAAATATTCATGTAGTTAGTAATAATAAGTACATTAATTAGAGATTAGAAATCATAGAGTACTATCCATACTTTCTAGGCTGAGTATCAGAGGCTTCGGGACCGGGCGACAGTTAGTGCACCTACTGCGGGAGAGGCCGGTACTTCCTCACAGCCCACTCAAGCTCCGTCGGCGGACGAGCTGTGGATGACCGCCGCTGGTGGCCTCCGTAGGGGTACGTACTACGGTACGGGATCCTATGGCGCCCTAGTTGCGAGCCAGTCCTCTAGGGCATCCCCTGCTAGTGTGTATGGTCCACAGCCGTCCCAGGAGTCTGCCCGAGTCCACCTGATGTTGGAGTCTCTCCGGAATGAGCTGCTACAACGGATTCAGGACCAGTCTCAGCACCAGTCGGACAAGCCTGCGCTTATAGCACGATTGGATGCGCTCGACCGCAGCATTATGGAGCTCCGGAATGTGACTGAGCGGATAGAGCGGAGCGTCACCGATCTTAGAGCGTCGACGGAGCGTAGCGTATTGGATCTGCAGGCATCATAGATAACCATGGATGAGAGGCTGAGATTGGTGCAGGATTCGGTGGCTGATAGCAGTGATAGAATGTTATCTACCATGGATTCATACCACCAGCGACTTGCAGCGTTGGAGCGTTATCGTCCTCCGGATGCGCTTTCATCGTCGTCGACTCTGCCGGCGCCACTGCCTTCTTCATCGACACCAACTCCACCGACGTCACTATCTCCTTTATCGGTGTCGATTTCACAGGAGGACTATGAGCTTTTCTTGGCCCTTCGTCGCGACGTGCCCCCTCCTGCTCCAGATCCCCAGTAGTCCTACTTAGGACTGTTTGTATTGATTGTTTGAGTACTTGTTTTTCTTTGTATTTATTTGTGACACTTATTTATTTGTGACACTTGTTTGTTGGTTGCATAGATACATTGGTTATTGGTTGTGTAGACCCATGACAATTTGGATATTGGTTTATATATGTTATGTGGACTTTGGTTATTTTATGTTGCTATTTGTTTCATTTGGATGTTAATTTACCGGTGTTGAGTGTTTCACCGAAGGGGTCGACGAACCCAGGGATAAAATGTGCTTGTGTATTGTGTTTCAGATTAAACTGCAGGGAGAAAATGATTCTGTGGAGAAAAATGCATACCGCAATTTATTTTATTTTCATTTTTATTTCAAATTTAGCGACGTCTACCGACGTTTACCGACGCCTTCCGACGGCACATTGCGTCAGTAGACGTCGCTAAACTGGCATATATTGCCAGGATACCGACGTATAGCGACGTCAGTTTCGTCGGTATGCGTTGATAACCGTCGGTAGACGTCGGTAACTTTCCCAGGATTTTATCTCATTTTCCCAGGATATACCGACGTATAGCGACATCACAAAACGTCGTTAATATTCCCCAGGATATACCGACGTAGTGCGACATCGTAAACGTCGGTAATTTTCCCAGGAAATACCGACATATAGCGACATCCTAAACATCGTTATTTCTTCGATGAAACGACGGTAAACGTCGATATATTACCGACGTAGCTCTACGTCGGTAGACGTCGATGTTGGCGACGATCAGCGACGTCTTTCCAAACAGCGACTAAGGTTTCCGCGACAAGAGAAAAACATCGCTAAATACGTCGCTAAACTAGTTTAGCGACGTCGTTTGGCGTTTTAGCGACGTCTTTAGGCGTCGCTAAAATGACTTATTATGGTTGTGATTTTTCTAGTGATAGAATGGCATAATATGTCGTCTTGAAGGGCAGAATCCCTGGGATGTGTACTAATTGGGCATATTACTAAAACCAAGTTAATGGTATTGAATAAAATTGTTACTTCAAATGCGAAGAAAATAAGAGGCTATGAGATACTTCAGTATTTCTTAAACCATGTAGATGTTTGAAAACAAAAAGTAAAGGTCAAAGCTACAATTAGCCAATCCCTTATGGGGCCAACTATTGTGGTGCTTTGCATTACACTATACATATGGTTTGTGTAATACTTATGCCTAAGGATTTCCTTATTTGTATGAGGTGTATTTGTACTCCTAAGCTCTATTTCTACGTGTATGTCGCACATGATATTGGCAGTAGTAGGGGTGTGCAAACTGTCATGACCCGCTACCCAAATTGTTGGGCCGGACCGAGTCATGTCCAGCCTACGCTTGAGATAAAGTGCAGTAAGCTGTTCTAGAGATAACAAGATAAGACTAAATGTGCTAACAGTTCTATAAGTAAAGAAGAGTCATAAATGCTCCAAACATAAAAGTCATCTCATATAATAATAAGTCCAAGTACAAGTCTGAAATGTAAAACTGGATACAGGTCCAGTTACAAAATACGTAGTCTAATACATGACTACACTAAATATCCTGAGCAACTACACAAACTAGACGAGGTTCCCCGCAGGTACATCCTCGTAAGACAAAGCCTGGTCCTCGGCAGTAACTCCATAATATGAGTCACAGAGCAACTCCTCCTCAGTAAGAATACCTACAACGTTATCCTGTCAGGACGGGAGCAAGTACTGATTCTAGCAAACTAAATATACGAAACATGAAATGAACAGAAATGTAAATAAACTGGAATCATGGTACATCATAATCTATCATGGCAAGGAAACATATGTCATAGAGACAGATGCATATGTAATGTTTAAAACTGTAGCAGGTACGTGATCAACAATGGGTGTACAATGTGCAGGGGCACATAATAAAATGTACTTCCGTACAAGTGATAAGGCGATAGATGTACATACGCACAAATCCGCTTTGAGATAAAGCCTACGGCGCAGTATTCATATAAAATGAAACTTTGCTCGGTACATACGTATGGAGAAGGGGTTGTGATCACGTACACTACTAACAGTTTTCCCATAACCCAGATTCTAATCATGTGATAGATATATAAAGACTGTTCTAAGCATGGTAGTGACTGAAAGTACAACATGTGAAGATTTAACTTGCTATCCCAAGGATCAGCATTTAACATGGTTGGATTCGCAGTTCATTGTTGTAGCAGTATGTAAAGTTTGTAGAAAGTACTTGCCTTAGCAAAGCAAAGCAGCGATAAAAATGCTATAGAGTCCTAGTAACTCGTCACTGTAGAAATAAATACATAAACTTAGTTTTTATACTAAGTTAAACACTACGACACTAGTGGTACAATACGACTTCTAACTGGACACCTAGCCAAACGATGACTTTAGCATAGAAGACCAATGTGGGGTGACACAATACTCAAACTAACTTTCTAGGGTCTTTACACTAGTGCGGGGTGAGGTTCAATACGACTAAAACGCAAAACAACACAAAAAGTTGCAAGTCGTAATTATTCAATAATTAAATCAACTGTACACTATGCTCCAATAATTTTTGAGATAGACAAAAGGCTCCATTTTACATAAAATAAAGTACCAAAATGATCCTTGTTAATTATAGAAATTTATACTAATTTTTCTGGAATTTATAAACCCTCATAAATATTTATTAAAAATTAGCAAACATAAATATACTGAAAATGAGTTCTGTTTTCCTATTTTTATAAAATAACAACAGCACTTAGTAAATGCTGGAAAAGTTATAATAAATTGTCTAAATTAACAGAGTATTCAAATATAATTTTTCTCATATTTTTACAGCACTTAAAATATATATAAAAATTCAAAAACAGCAAATAACAGTTTCTGGAAAATAATTAATTAATTATTTACTATTTTTGTCCATATATTCGAATTGAACTGAAGTCCAGATACAGGACCCAGAGCCATGAATCAAGTCCAATATGACTTGTACAGACTCTGAATGTATTAGACACAATTGGGCCCAAAAACCCATGCTAGGTTTGGACATCAATTGGTCATAACAAAAATACAGGAATTAAAATAATAATAATATATTTTTAAAGTGGTAAAAATATACAAGTCACAAAATATATAATAAAATAATCTTGTGAAATTTTACATAACAATATTTTGTACAAGGTAGAATAAACATATAACTACAATATTTATATATATACATAAAAATATATAGATATTTATATATATACATAATGGATATATATATATATACATATATATATAATAGAAATACTCAATATAAAACATATATATATATATATATATATATATATATATATATATATATATATATATATATATATATATATATATATATATATATATATATATATACATATACAAATACTGTATACATATATATATAAAACAGTATATAATATATATATATATATATATATATATATATATATATATATATATATATATATATATATATATATATATATATATATATATATATATATATATATATATATATATGTGTGCTTACAGACATATACACACACATATATATGCTTACAGACATATACACACACACACATATATATATATATATATATATATATATATATATATATATATATATATATAATATATATATATATGTGTATATTTACACACATATATATACATATACATATATATAATAAAATACTAATTATAAAATATATATATATATATATATATATATATATATATATATATATATATATATATATATATATATATATATATATATATATATATATATATATACACACATATATATACATATACATATATATAATAAAATACTAATTATAATATATATATATATATATATATATATATATATATATATATATATATTATATATATATATATATATATATATATATATATATATATATATATATATATATATTTTATAATATATATATATATATATATATATACAAATACTGTATATATACATATATAACAGTATATATATATAATAATATATATGCCTAAATACATTTATACATATATATATATATATATATATATATATATATATATATATATATATATATATATATATATATATATATATATATATATATATACATATATATATATAATAAAATAAAATAAAACAAAAAAAAAGAAAACAAAACAAAACAGAGGGAAGGGGGGATTCGAACTTGGCCCAGGGGGGTCGGGTTCTCGGGCTCAGTCGGGCTGGCTAGGGGGTCAGCCCGAGCTGTGTGTTAGGGGTAGGACTTGGGTTAGATTTGTTTAGGTTTTTAGGTTATGGGTTTTAAATCCGATAAAACAAATCCGAATCCGTTATTTAATTCAAATTTTATTCTCGTATCCTCGTGTCCTGACAGTTAGGGACACGAGTCTTGTATCAGTGCCATGCACGACACGCACGAGTCCTAATATGCGTGTCCGAGCACAGGGTTGGGGTTGTCGTGTCTGGGCGAACCGCGTGTGTGAGTTCGAAACACGTACGACACAGTTTCTTGGGTGTTACTTACGTGTCCGACGAAATTGGGGGTTCTCGAGCGTGCTGACGGCGGCTAGGGGCGTCGTGGCGGTGGCGCTTAGGTGGCGCTGGGTCCAGCTCGGTGTGGCGCGTCGAGTGGTGGCGGTTGGGGGCGGTGTAGACTGCTGTGGAGGCTGAACGGGGGATGGTCGGAGCTAGGGTTCAGGCGACGGGGAAATGGGGAAGAAGGGGGCGGAGCTTGGCCGAGATGGGTCGTGGTGGTAGTGGTCGGTCGATGGAAGTGAGGGGGTCAATTTATAGGGGAGCTAAGGCGGTAGGGACGTCGGATTAGGGTTAGGGTTTCGATTAGGGTCGTCAAAAAATTAGGGGATGGCGGTGATTAGGGTTGGCAATGGGGCGGGTAGGGGTCGGGGACCATATCCCCCATCCCCATCCCCGAGTAGTATTTAAATCCCCATCCCCGTCCCCATTCCCCATCGGGTTTTATTTTTTACCTCCATCCCCATCCCCGTTAAACAATGCATTTCCCGTCCCCGTCCCCGCCCCGTTAGCACTTTCGGGGCCGAATTTTCTCATCTCCGTCTCTCGTTCGATTAACAAATTTTCATGTACATTATATAAGTTTAAAAAATTATTTTCATTCAAAAAACCTATATGGCATATTAATAATGGTTTTCATAAAATAAATATATATATTACTAGTTAGATCAAGAGAACATACCATTTCCAAAGGGTTGCACATATGGATATGGATATAAGTAATCGGGGTCGGGGATTTATCGGGGTGGGGAGCACTATACCCATACCCGTCCCCGAATCCGATCGGGGATTTTTTTAATCCCCATCCCCGTCCCCATCCCCGTTTTTAAATCCCCAAACCTGTCCTCATCGGGTAAAAAAATCGGGTCTCCGTCGGGTTCGGGGGGATATTGCCATCCCTAGCGGTGATCGGGTTGGAGAGGGAGGGGATTTGCACTTAGGTCCCTAGGAGTTAAGGAAATTAGGGTTAGGTCTCTCCCCAGGTTAAGTTTGCAAATAATATTTGCAAACCGATATTAAAACAATACAAGGATTTGCAAAAGCTAATTAAAATATTTGAGTTAATTACAAATCTATATTAAAACATTTTAATAAATTGCAAACTCCTATTTTAAGTAATTAAAACCTATTTAAAAATTATTTAAAAATTCTAGAAAAATTTCTAAAAATATAATAAATTATTTTAAAGCTATACATGTCATTAGCAACTAATTAATACTAATTAAACAATTTTGAAAAACAGGGACTGACACAAACGGTCGATTCGGTTGAACCAAGCCGATTTTTTTATGAACCGTATTCAACTGAACCGTTTGGAATGAAACCCGAACCGAACCGTTTGAGATGGAACCCGAACCGAACCGAACCGAAATTAACAATTCGGTTTAATCAGTTATTTTGGTTGTGGGCTCTGCAGTGATGGGCCGACCCAAAGCTCCCAAAATTTGCAGGTAAATTGGGCCAGGCCAAATGAATGGGATTTACAGTGAAACACACAGATCAATCTTCTATATGACAAAACTGTCAACAGTTCACATTTGTGCAAGACATAAAAAAACTCAGCTAAAATTTGCAGGCAAACAGACAAGTTGTCTGCGACAACATATTTACTAATATTACTATATAAATTGGATGAACACATAATGTGAACTGATGACAGATTACAAATACAATGGCTGTAGATATCCATTACAAATACAATATAGAAAAAAATACAACACATGACAGATTACAAATACAACACATATGACAGATTACAAATACAACACATTGGAGTTGCATCGCCAATGGCTAAATACATTACAAATACAACATAGAGAAGCAAGAAAGGCTCAGAATGGAGTTGCCTCGCCAATTGAGTTGCCTACAACTCCCTTCTTGAACTATTGAACATGTTATATACCTGCACGGTTGTAACTAACAAATATTACAATTCCAGTCTTAAAATAACACCATAAACTTCTCAAAAGTCAGAACAGCACCATACTCAAACCTCGCTTGTCGAGGTTGATTCTACCGTCAATTTTTCCAAATCTAAAAAAAAAGAATGAACAAGTAAGAGCTTGAATAATTTAAAGAAGTAAATCTAGAACAACAATAAAGTTAGCAACTTACCCATTTCAACTTTATATATGTCTTCAAAATCGTTTTCAATGATAGATATAATTGGTCGATCGGAAGGCCCCCGAAACCAATCTTGACAACAAATAAGAGCTTGAATAATTTTTGTAGTCAAGGAGCTCCTATATGCATCAAGAACTCGACCACCCGTACTATTGCATGAGAGACAAGTCAAAGTCCCCCCAATACTTTTGACACTTTTCTCTCATTTTATCGGCCATGAGAGACAAGTCAAATTCATCACTCTCCTTGGATGTGTGCAAAAGAATATCAATGGATGTGATTTCGTCAAAGAAGTTATTACATGTAGCATATAAGGATCCCGATATACGTATGGTAAGTTCATAGAAGTGTTCTAGAAAAGTGCACAACCTTCTTGTATTAGCCCAATCCTCCTCACTAGGATACCCACCATTCTCCGTACTCTATTTTGAACCACGGATCTAGAGAAGTAAATCTCTCAAATGCACTCTCAAACCTTTGCGCCGTGTCCAACATCATAAATGTAGAGTTCCAACGAGTGCTCACATCAAGACACAACAAATTTTTGCTTTGTATCTTTTCGGCTTCAACACACTCCTTAAATTTCTGAAATCTACTTGGAGAATGTCTAACATATCTTATTCCTAACACGAGAAACCGAAGAAGACATCAATTTCAAACCATCAACCACAACGAGATTGATAATATGTGCACTACACCGCATATGCAAATATTTACAATGTAGAATGTTATTTCCCAAATTTTGTATCTTCTTGCTCAAATAGGAAATAACAACATCATTAGAACTTGCATTATCAACCGTGATAGTAAATACCCTATCAATACCCCATTCAAGAAAATATTTTTCAACCGCTTTGCCGATGTCCTCTCCTTTATGTCTGGAAATTGGACAAAAATTTATAATTTATTTCTTCAATTCCTAATCTTCATTGATGTAATGTGCCATTAGACACATATAATTGATCTTTTGTAATGATGTCCACGTATCCGTCGTAAGACAAACCATTTGCTTGGATTCTTTAAAGTATATTTTCAATTTACTCTTTTTACTAGAGTAAATATCATAACAATTCCGTATCACGGTCCATCTTGATGGAATACGAAAAATTGGACAAGCAACACTCATAAAGTTTTTAAAACCTTCACACTCAACAAATCGAAATTGTAGCTCGTCAACAATCACCATTCGTGTCAAGGCCTTTCTCACTTCATCTTGATTAAATTTCCAACTAGTGAATGTTTTATCTGTGCCCTTTGCATTTGATTGCAATTTTAGTATTGATTGAGTAGAATCATGATTTTTTGGATTCACCGGACATACATTCCAATGATTTTTAACATTGCTTGTTCCATTTACTTTACTATGACAATGATATTCTTTCCCACAATGCTTGCACCTAGCTTTTGGACGACCTTCTGCATCCACAAATTCAGTAAAATCTATCCAAAATGGAGCTCGTTTCTTCATAGGTTTTCTATGAACCCGAAGCTTCAAATTGGTATTAGAAATTGGCTCATTAGTTGCTTGAGAACTAGTTGGTGGTTGAAGAGGATCACCTTCTTGCGACATCTAAAACAACAAATTTATGGCTTTAAATATATTAACTACAGATAACAAATTTCAATAAAATTAAAAAAATACGCACATTGCATGAATATGAAGTTGTTGTCATTGGTTGGTTTCGTGCTACCTGTTAAACATCACCAAATTAAGTGAGTACCTAAGCTACCTAACCCTTAACCCACCTATTAACAACAAGTGATAACTAAACAGTAAACATTACGTCACACAATTGTAATGTGCAAATAATGACACTGTACTACACAAACAACAAGTGCTAACAGCACTGTCATTCTTCTGTCCTCACTCCTATATAAACAAAAAGTGCTAACCTAGCCATTTTAATTGTAACGTGAAATTGTAATGTGAAACTGTCCTACTGAAACTAACTTAAACAAAAAAATAGACAAACAAAAAATAGACAAAGAGAAAAATAGACACAAATTGTAATGTGAAACTGTTTCTTTGCAAAACTTTTATTTGCAGCGATAATTTTTTCTTCATTTGACCTGCAAGGAAATAGCTTATTTGCAGAACTTTTATTTGCAGCAGCATAACTAATAAGCATTGTATTGCTAAATATTTTTTTGTCCTGCAAGAAAATGCACTACAGCCAGCAAGAATATTACAAATCCAACTATCCAATCCAACTCCAAGCATACAGAAAATAAGGGAACATGAAATTTTCTAAATAATCGAAATTTTCCCAATTTTAACGAATGTTTGCAGATATACAAGAACATAAAATTCTAAATAATCGAACTTCAATAAAGGAGAATGAGATTTACAAGACGGACTTATAGATCTATGTAACACCGAGACTGAGTTTGGATCGAGACCGTCAGAGACTCAGATCGAGCTTGATAGGAAAAAAAATGAAAAGTAAAGACAAAATAAAAAATATAATTCCGGTCTAAGTTTGGATCCAAGTGTAGATCCGGCTCTTCTTACCTCGAGAGATGTCCTCCGACGTAGGGATCCGATGGATTCGAGTGATTCGGCAACAAATTTTAGAAACCCTAGAATATGGTCATGTCTCTTGAGAAGAAGAAGGATTCAAGAAGAAAGGAGAATAGTAGGAGGAAGGAGAAAGGAGAATAGTAAATTTTTTAGAAACCCTAAAAAAATTTGGACAGGATCACAGCAGATGCTCGCTCACCGCCAAGCTCTGGAATAGGGAAGGGGTTAGGGTTTACTGGGAAATGAAAGTATGAAACGAACGGGAATGGAGTGGAGAGAGAATATCAATAGATTCTATTCAATAGTAGGGGCTGGTTTTGAGGATCACATCAATCCGGTTTTGAATCTTTGACTCTTCTTCAAACTTTGAAACTTATCAACGGTTGAATGGGTTATGGGTGTATCGGTAATTTACTAACCCCTGAACCCAATTAATTCGGTTTTTGGTTCGGTTCAATGGCCGAACCCAAAAACCATGAACTGAATCGTAAACCGAATTGTGCAAAATTATGAACCAAAATCCGAACCAATCTAAAAAAAATCGAACCGAATCACAAATACGGTTCGGTTCGGTTTACGGTTTCAAACCGTTTATTGCACACCCCTAGGCAGTAGGCAACAAATTTTGCCAATGACCCCTAGTCTAGTGGTAGTGGTGAGGCATGCGGTCAGAATGATGAGGAGTTTGAATCCCAGTGGAAGCGATTCCGTAAGCTAATTACCATTTCTAATATATATATATATAATTTTTTTATTTTTTTTGAAGTAAGGGTAATTAATTTCTGGAATCGCTCCCACCGGGATTCAAACTCCGCCCACAATGACCACATGCCTCCACACTAACCACTTGGACTAGTGGTCATTGGCATATATATATATATATATATATATATATATATATATATATATATATATATAAAATTTTTATTTTTTTTTGAAGTAAAGGTAATTAATTTCTGGAATCACTCCCACTGGGATTCAAACTCCGTCCACAATGACCACATGCCTCCACACTAACCACTTGGACTAGTGGTCATTGGCATATATATATATATATATATATATATATATATATATATATATATATATATGCAAATGACTTCTAGCCTAGTGGTTAAGAGAGATGCATGCGGTCCGAGTGGTCAGGAGATCGAATTCCAGTGGGAGCGATTCAAGAAACTAATTACCCTTACTTCAATATATATATATAATGAATATCGTTGCGAGGGTTCCTTGAATGGAGAAATAATGCTAAGGTTGATGACATCCTCTTTCAATTTACAAATGATTTGAAGTAGTCAACCTCAGCTATGTTTTAGACAATGATAAATATGGTGAATCCTTAAGTCTAAATAGATTGATTTGGCAATTATGTATGGGATGGTGATTCCTTTGAGCCAAATTTATGAAGATGGTCCACTTGCACTGAAATTTAACCTCGGACCAGTCCCTTATTTACTTTATGATATAAATTACGATTGGAAGAAGTTTTTTCTTAAAAGTGCTTCTACCATAGAAATAAGAGAGAGAAATCTCCATTGGAGATGACCTAACCATACCATAAACTGAAATGATGATCACCTCACCTTCATGTTGATATCTAAACAATGGAACAATGTTTTAAAAACCGGACCGAGGACCGAACCGAATTTTTTTGGTATAGGTCAGACAGAGGTTCAACCGGGTTCAACCAAGGTTCAAATAGATTTGGTTTGATTTAGTTCAAATAGGTAAGATATACGTATTTCCTTCTTGGTTTGGTTTGATTCTTAGTATACTGGTTTGGTTTACTTTTACAACTATAAGGTCTATCAAAACCAAATCAATAATCAATGGTCCAAATTTTATATGATAATTCATTTTAAAATTAAAAAAAAATTAAAATTGATCAGTTCAACTGTGAACTGATTCGGCCGGTTCATCGATTGAATCTCGATTTAAAAAATTCGGCAATCCTTTAAAAAATATAATTTTAGTCGAACCGAAGTAATTTTTTACAACACTGCAATGGAAGTAATCACGACTTTCCAACTCCACTTTTTGTATCACATGACACATCCAAACAAAAATGATATGCAATCAAACGGTCTTTCGTAACTCAACCGTACTACATATGAATGCACTTACATATACTGGATTTGACATTTCACACTTTACAACCCACCAAAATGGGCAGTCAGTTCCTGTTGCTTCTGCAATCGGCACTATTTCTCATAGCATATACGTAGATTCTGCTAAATGGTTCAAGAGCTTTCTGAAGTCAACTTTGTAGGGGAAGTGCTTTTTATTTGAGAGCAACAGTCTCATGACTACAAGCAACTTCCTAAAGAAACAACTTTCATGCATAGTGCACATAATTTTCTACTAGACCTCCAAAGTACTAATTTTCAACTTAAGCACTGGCAAATAAAAAATAATAGAGAAAAAGAAAACTAATCTGTTGAGAATTCTGGAATCTATTATGGAATATTCTCTTCCAGTGTCACATTTTTTTATAAACTTTTGTATTTTTTAAACATGTTTTCCAACTTTTAGTTTTGCATTCATGGCTGAGATGAGTCCATCCCACCATTGCTTTATTGTCCTTACATGTTTGGGTTTTCTTTTCCCCCTTTTTTTTTTTTTTTTTTGCATATTTTATACCCTCAAATTCTGACTTTTGCACATCTAGCCTGACAAATTTTGTGATAAATAATAATTGTACTGGACATCCTTTAAACAAAAAACATTTTCCACTAAATTGAATCCAAGTTTAAACAAATATAAATTATAGAATTATGTAATTAAAAAATTAAAAACTGTTTTTTTTTTCCCTTTCTCCAATAAGATTTTACCATCATTGTAATTATGTACAAAATACTCTGTTTAGAATTTCATAGAATTGAATACATATAACCAGATATGGAGCATAATTTTTTCTTATAAAAATTTAAATTTTAGGTATTAACACCTTTAAAAGTACAATTTTGTATCCTTTCAAAAATATAATGTGTCCCTCTAAAATTCAAGATACATCCCCTCCCCTCTCTTCCTAAATTTTAGTCAAAGAACTGCATATAAGAGTGTCATATGACCTCTATTTCTAATTGGTTCCGCCTCCAACTTCAATGAATATATACATGCTAAAGAAAAGTACTTCCTAAAAATTGTGTTGAGAATTAGATTGTAACTAAGATATATAACTTGGACATAGCTTTGTTTATAACAAATCCTAGTATAATAAAATATATAAAAAAAATATGTGCATTGAAGAAAAATTAGCATCATGTATTAGTATAATGAACTACTTTCCATGTTCTTAAAATATAATTACTTTCTATCGAAGTTAAACATATACAAGAAAAGAATTAGTAAGCAGTTGTCCACTTCCACTATAGGATCCTTCTCAGGCAGTGGATAGAGATTGTGAAGCACATTGAGAGGCCCAGTGCATGCCCTTTTTTTTCCCTTTCATAAAGCCACACTCCATAATGGGAGGGTGCATTGGAATCCTGACTCATCACTG
The DNA here is from genome assembly GCA_029216955.1 of Iris pallida. Taxonomy (NCBI): domain Eukaryota; kingdom Viridiplantae; phylum Streptophyta; class Magnoliopsida; order Asparagales; family Iridaceae; genus Iris; species Iris pallida. Next base: position 455,220 of record JANAVB010036615.1, on the reverse strand, counting down.
TGTTACCAAGCTAATCTTTATGTAATGTGTTTATTATATTTTAATTTACTACAATATGTAATATGAGTTTAAGCATGATTAGCCACTGGGTTGGGTTGACCTATCCAGAACAAGTTTTGGTTGTCCCTCAACTCTTATTGAATGCCAATCTTGGAGGGTCATCAACAACCCCGACCTCTATTGGGATCATGCTGAGAGAATGTCCAAGCAGAAGAAGAGGTTATCCAAGTCCGAAATCTTGTCTGACTTATCCTAAGGCCGGGCACTGAGTTTGAGTTTAAGTGGAGTATATATCAGCTATCTAAGTGGCAATGGCTTCATGGGTGTGCACTTTCCATCTCTCTAATCCAAATTTAAGTAGCTTCTGTGTGTTTTACAGGTCACGTTGACTCCAATAGAAACAAAAATAAGTGCAGCTTTGGTGAGTTATTATTATAGAGGAGTACTACGTTGTCCGTTCAAAGGGCATGTCCATGCTGGCCCACAACCACATGACGTCCATCCATTAGCTTTCTGGTCCAAGATGAGCCCAAGCTAGTAGGGAGAGCCACTGACTGGCTGTCACGTAGCTGCGGACCAATGCGGTCACCCGCAAGGGGCAGGCCAAATATGTTTTTCCAATCGTAGTTGTTTAAATGGAACTTTACTCGGGAAACCAACCGTTAACTCCCCTAATTGTAGGACCTAGACTCAAGAACCCATTTGCAGATAGAAAAGTTTTTGTTTTGCCCAGGCAGCTAGTAGTAAAAGAGAGAAAGCTATAGGTACCTAACATTCGAAAATAAGTAGATCTCACCTTACGTTTCGAAAGTCACGAGTTGCTTCTGTTCAGTACTGCAACTGAAACATGCCTAGCAACTGTTATTGCGGACATGTAACTTTACGTATAACAATACAATAATGCTACATTACTATCAAATTTTTATAACTCTTTTACCTCCGCACTGCTAACATGGTCCCACCGGATCCTACCTGTGGTCCCACCCGGCCTCTTGTATTTTTTCCTCCTCCTCCAATTGAGGCCGGCCACGGTTGTAAGCATAACACTGCCGATAACAATAATGCTAAGAGGATATTAAAATATGATAATATTTTACTGACCACTCACTTACCAATATATATATATATATATATATATATATATATATATATATATATATATATATATATATATTAATGCATGTTATAGTTCTACACATAATCAACATATAGGGGTTTGGGCCGAAGCCGAGTGACCTTTGTGGTCAACATGAAAACACATAAAATCTCTAGTTAGATGACGGAAGATCAGTGGATCGAGTTACGAAAACGTATTATTCCTTCCATTTATATTAGGAGTTGGAAACAGGCACCGTCAAAAAAAACACAGGTGTTTGGTGTTTTTGTTGTTGCGTCGAGCTGAACTCTGAGCATCAGTGAGAGCTCTGGAGAGTTGGGAATGGGCCATCTTGGTGGGGTTCACTATTTTGCAACAGAAATTAGAAACCGACAGTAACGTGACGATGGATGTGCTGCTCTCCGATACCCAGTCCACAGCGGATATGCTTATTCGTGACAACAACCTGAGCATTAAGAGCTCACGTGTGTGTGCTCGGTACCAGAATCTTCTCTTCTTCTTTTTTCCTTTTCTTATTTAATTTTAGATTTTTTTTCTTATGTAAAAAGATGGGGGATCGATCGAGATATGAACCCCAGCCAACAATTTGATACGAAGCCATAAATTCAGATGCAGTAAAAATCAAGTAAACCAAACAAGATCAGAACATTCACATATATCTACCGCAATAGGAGTCAGATCAACATGAACCTCCAGTCTCGATCGTTACTCGTTATTATTGAGGTTTTTTTCTTGTTAAAATGACGGCAACACCACTTACACCAACATATTAGAAACAGAATTATCTACCATTGATTAGACATGACAGGATCATCTTGATCGAGTGCTTATCCTTCTTTTTCTCATAAGAAAAACATATACATGTGGAAACACATGCAGTAAAAAAATTCACGTAGAACACTGTAATTAGAATAGTAGTAAATCTAAATTGTTGTGAAAAATGTACACTAACATCAAATCCAATGATGTGATGAAAAAAAAATCTGGCTGGGACAAGACTCCCTATTTCATGTGATGCAGAAAATGTTGGGATATAAGGTTAGAACATTGTAAATAACGTAGCTTTGTCCAACTTTTTGCAATGGGGAGATATATACTTGAAGGATAAACATGAGACTATATAATGTAATAGATATTGTAAGCATGGACCAAAATCAAAGGAATATCAACATCAGATTTACTTAGAACTGATATAGATACATATATGTTGGCAAACATATATAGATAGTGCGGGTGTGTAAAGTGCGCTAACCACTTCTATGTTGCATACTTTTGGACCCTGTACAGACCGACTCAGAAGATATTGTCCACTTTGTCACTGCAGCAAAACAATGATGTGGCAAGAAGATGGGAGAGGTTCAATAGAAGTTCTGATACTGAATAAAGGCACGAGTTAGGTCAGCGGTCACTTCAGAAACTAACATACACTAACATAACAATATAGCAGTTACTAATTGAGTGAGGCTTGTCCACATGGCATCTGTTGAAAGTAAATTCAGTACAATAACTACAATTTCAAGTACATCTTTTGCTTACTCGAAAATATCGAGAACTTTTAAAAAAGAGCAGTGATTACAGAACATCTTGAGTTCAAGGAATACCTGGCATTCCTGGACATTATCAGCTTGTAACGTACAGAATTATGTTTTGCTGGTGAAAGACCCTAATATACGAGGATATCTGTATACTGATCATAGACTTTTGAGTAATGACGAGCAATCTAGCAGCAACATCCATTAAGAAAGTATACAATTACTGTAAGACTGAATTTGGCATACCAGCCATTAATCAGTTACAGTTCTGGGCAAGCTGAACATAGAAAAGAATTCATATGTTATTTTACGGGCATCCGAAAGCTCACATCCAAAACATTTCATTCTGGATACAAACAGATGTCTGTCTGGTTTCATGACATGGAGATGGTGACCTAGACATCTTTGTGTTTGCGGTTAGGAATAGATCCAAAGCTTCTTCATAACATTTATGTCCAGGACTAGACACTTTCAGTTGTACACCAAAAATGCACTGTAAAAGCACCTTTAAAAATCAGTATCGAAAATTGTGACCGTCTCCATAACAGGCACATATAAATCCTAAGCGGCAACTGCTACGCCCTCTGATTTCTCTATTCCTTGAATATCAGTGATTCTCAACTTCGTCAATTCCTGAGGAGAAGGAAAAGAAACCCATAGTCATCAAAAATTGTCTGGTAGCCAAGAATCCGGAAAGCTTTTCAGCTTCCATAAAAAAGGAAATTATGAGACATTACCTGGCGATGACCTTTCGTTCTTCGATAATTTTTTCTCCTCTTTTTCTTGAATATGATCACCTTTGCATCCAAAGCCTGAAAAAGATCAACTAATTGTAGCCAGGCAACTGTTCCATATCAAAACCAAATGTTGGAGGAAAGGAGGTCCTGGGTTTGAAACCTCACAAATAATAATAATAATAACCATAGTATCAAAAGGTCAGAATAATACTCCAAGTCTCTGATTTACGTATTATTGGCCAATAAGTATGGAAGTTTCAAAATGCTCAACAGACATAAAAGGTGCAATAAAAACTTGATCAAAATGGCTACATAGATTTTAATACCCTTTTTTTCTCAAAGCAATTTTATTTCCATTTCAGGCCAAGGCTGGGTATAGGAAACAGTAAATTAATTTACAAAGGAATATAAATGAACATGTAAAAGCAGTTTGAAAGAATAATGATATCAAGTGTAGCAAACTGAGTGAAGTAGCAGGTTTGGCTGGTCATGTTGTTTCTACACAATACCCTCCCTACAAAAGATCATCTCAAGTCAAATGAGGAACAAGGTTAAACAATGTTTGTAGAGAAAGTAATTCCTTCAATGTATAGAAAAACCAACAGCAAAGGAAAAGAAGGGATCTAGAGTTTCTTACATGCTCCTCAATGACAGCATGAACAGCAGAATCTGGCAATATTGGTCTACCGATGACGGTTTGTGTTCTTGATCCCAACATAAGAACCTTGTTTAAGATTAACTGCAGAAAACAAGCTGTTTCAAAATATAGATCATATTATCTAATTAGGATATAGAAGTTCATATCAAAGCAATGCCAAAATATAGATGATAGTTGGATCAAACTTTTTGAACGCCCGTCAATCTCTAACTAACCAGCATTACTAGGTATATAAAGGGCAAATGCAAGAATTTATGATGCATCAGCAGCGTAGAAAGAAACATGAAAGAAAATTGGATGTAATGTGATAGGGAAACAGAAGTAGAATATGGTAAAATAAATATGAGATCAGCTAGCACAACAACAAACACCACCATCGAAAATATTTCTGATAAAGCGTAATCTTAAGAAATTTGTGTATGTGACATTCCATGAGACCATATATCATATGTTAGTCCTTGAACTTAATATATAATGTAAAGGACCTAACATTCATACATCACAAGCAACAATTATCTGGAAGAGATAGATGGTCATGTCAATATCAAGCCAGTTTATTAACAAGGGAATGAGTTGGAAGACTGGTGTTTGCATGAGACATAACCCTTTGTGACTTGGGCCAGCTCACCATCTATACTGCTTAGAGGTACACTGATGAGGGATAAACATGAATGTCTTCCTCATAATTTGTAACTATATCTCCAAATAAACCTTCATAGCAAGAATCAGAATGTCGATATCTGAAGCGGTATCAAACCTTTCCTATGAGTATTGGGATCAGCACTATTGGCGGTTTCGGATCGGAGTATCGGATTTTTTTTATCGGAAAGCAAACAATTATTACAAATTTAGAAAAGATATTTCATACATTTAGGCAGAACTTTTAAGTATTTTCTATGTTGTTTCTTAGTAGTTTTGAAATTGAATAAAGGATTATTTGACTTTCATCCCACTTATTAATATGAATTTGTACGTACATCCCACTTTTTAATTTTATTACTTACATCCCACTTTTTGTCACGAAAAATATTTTTCGTGACAAAACGAATATTTTTTGTGATAAAATGAATGTTTTTCGTGACAAAAAGTGGAATGTAAGTCTAATAAAATTAAAATGTGGGATGTAATAAAATTAAAATGTGGGATGTAAGTACAAATTCATATTAAAAAGTGGGATGAAAGTCGAAAATTCTCTTAAATAAAAATTTGTCACCCTTGTTTATCGGTTTACCTGCAATAAATATATTTTTCTATTTACATCTTTTACAACCTTACTATGCTTTTACACCCTCGTTGATTGGTTTTTTTGTTAAATTTTTCTGCTGAATTGACTGGAAAAAAGACCCCAAACATCGGTATAGGTAGCATTCGATATCGAGTCGGGACATGTCTAACCATGTCAAACCGTAAATGTATTGACTGATTCTGCAAACTATGCTTCATAGCTAATCTCCACATAATTATCTCCAAGGAAAGAGTCGGTGAAATGGACAACTCATTACTTATTGGGTAGATGATTTGACTAGCAAGTACCCTTTGTGGACACCATAGTACTGTATGAACCTATTTCGTCATCCCAATTGGGGTTGTAATTGCATTATTCACATTGCTTAATTAGTAACATAATCTTCTTCCCACTAACTTGAAGTGGTTGGCTGCGTTTTAGCGCGTGTATTCTAATCCCTCTTCTACGAATCTACAACTATCTTTACTGAGCAGGACTCCATTTATATCGCTCCCAGAGATTGAGGATCACTCCATGGCAATAATAAGTTGGTCACAAAGGAAGGGGCATTGACCCTTCTGCTCACTTCTGGGCTGGTTGACCACTTCCCCTGCTTTTCAACATCTTTCTTCCGTTCCGCTAGATGACAATTGCCCTAGGATATGCACAAAGGACCGTACATCAGTATACTTTGTACCGCCCGAATGTCATATAGATCGGAACCCGGAGCGAGTGGAACGACATTTACAAGCAATGTCATCGGTGCTTTAGTAACAATTTCAGAAAGAAACGAAGATTAGAAAAAAAAAAAATTACTTCTCTCCTTCCGCGCCCCTTTTTGTCTGCCTTTTGCTTCAATAGACGCTACTTCTGAGAATGTAATCAAAGGAGAAGCTAAATTTACCTGACTGAGTGGGGGTCGGTCAATCAAAGGTAATCATCATCCAAATTGAGAGATATGTGCAATGGATTAGGAATCCACCAAGTACGGGTTCAATTCATATCGTTCGTCTGTCACATTATTTAAAATTCCAAAAAATTGATTATCAATATTCCTATTTAAGGTGAAGAATAAAACTATCACTATATTTTTTCCTTTTCCTAGTTCTTCTTCCACAGTCTCCAACTTCTTCTTCCACGAATCTTCGAATCTATTCTTATATTCAATTCCTCGAAGCATTCCATTGCTTGGTATGCCCTTCCTTTTAATTGGGTATCATTTGATTAGTGGGCCATTAACCCAACATTTTGCACGGTATAAGTAATGGATCAAATTAGCATAATGTAAATTACGCCAACGTTAACCCAGCCGCTCCAATCAAACATACGTGTTGTTAACTCTTCCCCACATACCCAATGTGAACACACTTTAAACAATTTCCCCTGGTGAACAAAATCGATGTCTTGCTAGTGTGAATAGTGAACTAAACCCATGACCTGCGCGGGGAAATACAAACATAAGATATCAAGCATCCATATGAAAACAACTTCTATAATAAATATATGGATTAGCTAGTAGATGACAGAGGAAATTTTATGTGCCCATGGTACTGAACAATCAGAATACTTGTCGTGAAGTTCTTCCTTGGGAAAATACTCCCCAGCAATGGCCCAAGGAAAGTAAAACATGAAAAAATTCCGCAGACTATGAGCAGGATATTGATTACGCATTGAAGGAGTCAAACGGTGGTTATTTTTAGAAGCTCAAATAAGATGTCAGGCAGAGCAGAAAACATGCAGCCCTTAAAAGTGCATAGTCAAGCTTACAGTTTATGTGAACAAATAATTTTACAACTTTAGGTGAAAAACCAAGTCCATTGCCACCAAGGTTCTAAACGGCGGTAGGCGGGCACGCGGCGGAGAGGGTCCGCCTCCCGCCTAGGCACCGTCCAGGTGCCGCCTAGATGCTTGGTACATTTTGGACATTTTTACTATTTTACCACTGTTTTTGGCATAATTTTATGCATGACTAAGTTGTAGAACAAAGATTTATGAAATTTCAGTCTTGTAAAAGTGAATCATATGTCCATAATGCTTGCAAAATTGTTTTGTCAAAACATCTAGTCAAGTATTGCTCCGTCTAGGCGTCTGCCTACGCTGCCTCACCTCCGACTACGCCACCAAACCTCCGTTGGTCGCCTACTCCACCGCCTACGGCAAAAGCGGTACGGAGAGCGACCGCCTAGCACCTAGATGGCCGCCTCGACCAACATTTAGAACACTGATTGCCACTCTAAATGGACATAATAATGAGTTAATGAAGACATAGTTTCAGTTATGAATCACGTCACTAACCAAAGTTTTAGTTATCATAAATGTTGGACTTCTTATAGAAAGGTATATTGGCGTCCTAGAAATATGTCATAATAAGCTTTATTAATGGAAATCCATGCCTCCTGCAAAAGTACATAAAACCTTGCTCAAGACCTTATATGGAATATGGGCATGGGGCTCACGGCTTATGAAAGCAGACGTTAGCCCATAGAACTCTTTCTCTATTAACTACCAGTTACTGGTTAATTGTATAGGGGAATAGGTACCTGCTTTCTCTTGAAATTTTTGTTACTAACTTGATCTACAAGATATTTTTGCTAGTCACCATATAACATCCAAAAGAACCAAAACGTAGCTGAGCACATAACGAAACATTGTACAGGATAACTACAAAAGATGTGGTTAGATGCATGTTAAAGAATTTGTAGGATGCCCCAAATTAGCTTCTCAGTATTTCCCAATGCAAAAATTAGTTTGCAACCCCGATGATGTTTTATAAAAACTAAAACCATATTATCCATACAGGGACAAATTAACACCAATATTTCTTCTAAACACATCCATCAGTTTGAAGTTCAAAAACTCTACTGCTTAGTTTGATTGGGTAGTTTTGCTTAGAAATTCAAAACGAAAAGGGGAATCTATGTTCTTGCCTTAAACATAAATGGGATGAAAGTAAGATCAATCCTTACAAGCCGTATGGTTGAAATCAATCATGCATGCAGAATATTGAGATTGAAGTAGAGTCAAAGGTAAGCAAGGTCCAACAGTCACCAAGTGTAGGAGAAACCGTTAAGCGAGCAAGCCTACTATGTTTACCTTTAGAGCCTAATGCCAAAAAAATGATCTACTTTTACGAAATTAAATATCATGCCACCAAGTTATATTCTTCCATTTCATCCCTTGCAACTTAAGCTTCAAGAGCCACTTATGTTAAACCACAAACAAGAACAATTTATTGCAGATAAAAAGAACTCTCAAGTTCAAGAATGTAATGGTGTCTTATGACTCCTTTCTCCCTTGTGGTTGATCTGGAAACTAATGACAAATAACCTGACTTGGTTGCACTCCCAAAATTAATATTGAACCTTGTTGCATCATGTATGGTTTGCGAATTCCAAAGTTAGCATAGAGGGCTGTCTCCCTGGAAGGCAACTTTAGCTTTCACAATTTCCTTCCCACGTAAGTGTGAAAACTCACTCTCTTCAGTTACAGTCTAAGAGACTGCTCCTTGTTGCATCAGCTTACTAGAATAGCCAATAGGTCTACATAGCCATCAACTGGACGTCTGAGTAGTTTTATGGCATGGCCCTCTCATGCTCATAGCTAGGGCCGGCCCAGGGGTAAGCCAGATAAGACTTCGGGCTTGGACAACCACCTCTGTTTAGGACAATCGCAGGCTCCCACAAGAGGTCTGAGTCGTGGTTGACCCTCTAAGATCAGCCCACAATAAGGGTCAAGGGGCCAAGGTTGTCAAAGGCGCAAGGCGCACTCAAGGCGCAAAGGGTCCATATCGCCCGAGGCGCAAGGCACACTTAAGGCGCGCGTCCAAACGATGCGAGACGTGTATATATATATATATATATATATATATATATATATATATATATATATATATATATATATATGTGTGTGTGTGTGTGTGTGTGTGTGTGTGTGTGTTTTCATTTTGCCTGAATTTGAAGATTTTGATCATTGTGTTGATCTATTCTTTAATTTAATTTACTGGAATTTTCACGACACCAAAATAAATTCTCTTGCAATTTGAAGTTTCCTCAAGTTTGAACTACGTAAACACGCATTGTGAGAAAATTACGAATTTTATTATGCATTGTGCTGGAACCTGTGTCACCTCTTTAGTCTCTCTATATCGAGGCGCGCCTTAACCACATCCTGCGCATGAATAATGTCGCCAAAATAAATGAGTCAATGTGAATTGGAATTTTTTTCCTACACATGTATACAAGCAAAATCAGCAAAATTATCGAGGCGCGCCTAGGCGCGCCTTAACCACATCCTGCGCTTGAGGAAAAGGCGCGCCTGACGAACTGCGCCTCGCCCAGACCCTATTAAGGCGCTGCTCCTGCGCCTAGGTCCAAGGCGCGCCTGGGGCGCACCTTTGACAACACTGCAAGGGGCAACCAAATTTAGTTCCGGATAGGGCAACCGAACACCGTGGGCTAGCCCTGCTCATAGCTATCTTGGCTAGGAACTGGCACAAACATAGAGGTTGTTGTCAAATCGACAGCCAGTCACAAAAACTTTGTCAATATATTATGGAGCTTTCCTGTTGCTCCACAGCCGACCACAGAGAAGGATTGGATGGTACTGAGTTACAGTTTAACAGATGCAAAGTTAAAAGCAATCACAACATTTAACCTCGAGTCCCTAATTTAGGACCTGAAAGTAACAAAGGTAAAGATAAGAAAAGTATGGCCCTAGCATGCTCATAGCTACCTTGGCTAGGAACTCGGCACGAACATAGAGGATGGTTGTCAAATCGACTATTTTATGGAGCTTTCCTATTGCTACATTGCCGATCCCAGAGAAGGGTTGCATGGTAATGAGTAACAGTCTAAGAGATGCAAAGTTAATAGAAATGACAACATTTAACCCCGAATTCCTAATTTAGGACTTGCAAGTGACAAAAGTATAGGCAAGAAAAGCATATATTCCTGGAACATAAGTTCTAATGATTAAGGGTGCCCCAATATAAACTTAGTCAAAAATTAAAAATCAACAAGAGTGGGGCATGGCCTTTACCAAACCCTATTCCCAACCCCCGCCCTCACCCTCCAAAAAAAATTGTGGATCTCAGTTCTTGGTACAACTAGGATCATAGAAATCCAATCATGTCAGGTGACAGGGAATTACAACAAAAAAACTACTTGGATTCGTGTATCCAACCCACCTTGGAGGAATCGGTGTAAAGACTAGTTTTCCATTTAATAAAATTAGTTATGACCTTATAAATTTTGTTACTCCGTTTTTATATTCTCGAGTCCTTGACACCATGCTGGATATGCAATAATCATGATTTGAATACAATTGATGGTGTATTGCAGTTACCCCAGAAAAAGTATGTAATATATTACTTGAAGATGCCTGATTACAACAAAGACGAGACCTTTATCCAAATTTCTGGATCGACTATTTCCTTTTCTCCTATTAAGCTTTGATGAGGGCCATTTTCTCTCAGTAGAATGGGAATAATGGGATTATCATTATGTACAAGCAAGGGAAAATTACATTGCGCTGGAGATAACTAGGCGCAAAGCTAAGTGGCGTATTTCTAAGAAGAGGAAACTATGCGCATCCAGATAAACAAGACTCATGCGCCTAAAAGCTTATGCATATTACTGAAAGCGCATAAATTAAATTTTCATTGATATTCATGATTACATACAAATGAAAGTCTATTACATAAAGTATATTTTAATTGATATTCATGATTACATAGAAAATCTATTACAAAACTGGCCCTACATTAATTTTCCATGCTAGGCGCAGGACTCATCTCGGCCACGTGGATGAGCTGCTGGTAGTAGGCGCAGCCCCTCTGCCAGATGGATGAGACGCTGGCAACATGCGCACCCCCACTGCCATGTGAATTAGACGCTAGGGCATGCGCAGTTCGCCGGCCATGTGGATGAGCTGCTGGCAGTAGGTGCAGCCCCTCTGCCAGATGGATGAGCTGCTGGCAGTAGCCGCTGGTAGAATAGGGTTTGGATTGGCAATCAATCCAAATCCAGTAATCAACACCTTGGCCACTCCGATGGCACTCAACGTCGTCTCGGGGTAGAACGGAACTAGCATGCTGCACAAGCAAAGACTGCTCCGTCCATAGTTAGCCAAGTTCTCTCAGTCTTCTACCAAAATCCTTCATCAAGATGGCCACTTCTTTGAACAGAGAGATGTACGATCCTAGCTCACGACTGACACAATTGTTGCCAGACTTGCCAAGGAGGAGGCTTGCAGTCATCGGGGTGCAGTATAGTCTTCAGCATGAAGCAGGGAAGAGGAATAACGAATGAATTTTCTCTCAAAAATATCCCTATTTCTAGGCCATGTGCGGTCAAACCCATGCGCCAAGTGGCAGATAGTCAAAAGCCCTGAATTAATGGAACGAACCTTGCATTTATGGCAATGAATCTGCCATATTTGAATTTTTGACCAAGTCTCCGGTCAAAAGTCATCATTTTCGAGCCCGTTGCAGTAGCAAAATTTCGAAAATTTGATCCAAGATCCTAAAAGTGCAGCTTCCTGGAGCACGTCGTCCTTAAAAGGCGCAGCATCCAAAACCGCAGTCTCCTGGAACACAGCTTCCTTAAAAGACGCAGCATCAAAAAATGCAGCCTCCTGGAGCACACCGTCCTAAAGGCGCAGCATCCAAAAGCACAGCTTCATGAACACAGAACCCCAAGCTGTCACTTCAGCATTTAAGGACACGCTGACAAATGTGTCAGATGTCAGCTGTCAGATATCAGTTGTCAGCAGTATGCATCTCGAAAGTTGTGAGGGATGCGCAACCCCATAAAGGCGCAGCACCTTAAGGAGGCCACGTGGCTGACTCAAGCTTAAGGTCTCGTGCACTTTTCGGAGCCGAAAGCGCAACACTTAGGCGCAACCGAATCTATTATGTTCCAACAGAATGAGATCTTTGAACAATATACACGTCCCACGTGTCATCGACTCACGGGTGCCAACGACCCAAGATCTCAGCAACAGATAAATACCAACAACTATCACGTGTCAGTTCATCCGCAACCCAACAGTGCAGTTACAGCAGATTCAGTTCTACCTTCACGTGCGCAGCGCTCCTGCGCGCCAAAAACTTATGAGCGCATCGCATATGTGCGCATGGGTGGATTTCTCTAAAAATCTATAAATAGAAGGAACCTTCCTTAATTTTGAAATCCCGGATTATCCACAAAGAGACATCCAGAGAGTCGGAGCAAACTTCATAGAGCCGAATTGTTGTCCACCTTCCCGTAGAGCAAAAGAGTTACAATTTTCTCTCATCGTCAGATCGTCAACGGAGTAAAGGAACTACTACAGTGATCGATCTCCATCGTCACACTTTTCCAGAATCAAATTTTTTGTAATTAGAGTTCATGTCTAGGATTTTTCTGTAATTTTCTCGTTTGTAACACAAAAGTTGGTAGAACTTTCTGTTCATGGCAAACACATTATTGATGAAAGAGTTACATATATATAGGAGATAGGAGAGTGCTAACCCCCGATGTAGGACTAAAGTTCAATACTAATACTTAATACCCTCCCTCAAGCTAGAGCATAGATGTTAACTATAGCCAGCTTGTTACACAGAATTTGAACTACATTTTGTGAAGATATCAGCTATTTGATCACCGGTCCTCACGTGGTGAAACTTTATCATCCTATTTTTATACTCATTACGGACAAAATGAATATCGATTTCAATGTACTTCGTTCTTTCATGGAATACAGGATTGGTAGCAATATGGATAGCAGATTGGTTATCACACCACATATTTGCTGCTTTAGATCATGTTTCTTCTCCCAACTCTTGTAAAAGATGCTTAAGATATAACACATTTGTTTTGCCATGAGCAATGGTCCGATATTCTGCTTTAGAACTTGACCATGCTATCACACTCTGCTTCTTGCTCTTCCATGATACCAAGTTTCCGCCAATAAATACCGAGTAGCCAGGTGTAGACCGTCTATATGTCAGACTTGCACCCAGTCAGCATCGGTAAAGCACTCAACACGAGCATAACCATGATTCTTCATCCGAATTTATTTTTCCGGATTCTGGACTAGATAGTGTTAAATTCTGAGAATTGTTTGTCAGTGTGGAACTCGTGGAGAAGCCATAAATCTACTTACGACACTTACGACGAAGGAAACGTTCGGGCGAGTCATGAACGCCAAGTAATTGAGTTTTCCAACCACTCGACAATTGGTCATCAGGACCTCCTCGTCTGGGAGTAACTTTTCCCCTGAATCCATGAGTGAGGTTGTTCCCTTAGCTTGCATCATTCTTGCATCATACTTCCTCTGAGACATTACAATGTCCCACTTACCCCGTGTAACTTCAATGCCCAAAAAGTAGTTCAACGGTCTCATATCCTTGGTTAGAAATTGTTCTTCCAAAAACTTCTTTAGTCCTGCAATACCCTGGCTGTCGTCTCTCGTGATCACAATGTCGTCAACATAGACACCAAGTAGTATCCTTCCAGCTGATGTCCGTCGGTAGAATACCGAATGATCCTTCTCTGATTGACACATTCCAAACTGAGTAACATGTGTAAATCGACCAAACCACGCACGAGTTGATTGCTTGAGACCGTAGAGGGCCTCTCGCACACTTTACCCTCCCTTGCAACGGAACTCTGGAGGTTGTACCACATACACTTCTTCAATATCCCCGTGAAAAAATACATTCTTGATATCCAGCTGAAATAATGGCCAATCATAGTGAACAACTAAGGCCAAGAGTACGCGCACATATGTCATCCTAGCAACTGAAGAGGTCTCAAAATAATCCTAACCATAGGTCTGAAAATATCCTTTAGCCACCAGACGAACCTTTAGGCGATAAAGAGTGCCATCTGGTTTCACCTTGATCGTGAACACCCATTTGCAACCTACTGCCTGCTTACCAGTAGACAATCTCCCAAGTCCTAAGTATGGTTTTCCTGGAGTGCTTTCATCTCCTCTTTCATAGCAGCACGCCAACCGGGATGTTTGAGACCCTCCTCGACAGTATTGGAAATATGAATTCTATCAATAATAGCGATCAAGGACTAAGTGTGGCTCGCAAGCCCTTTATAGTTTGTAACATACAAGGGATGATCACGACAGGCACAAAGGATAGCTCTGTGACATTTGGCAACTATTTGCGATGATCGTTCGGACGACGTCGGCACTGACTGACCCGGTGTTTGCGGACTTTCGGACTGGGATAGTGGCTCAGTAAAGGAGGGCACCCTTACGGAGGGTATTGTGTTTGAACAGGAAATAACAAAAAATTATCTTATGGGTAAACTTGGGGAACTGTATTCAATATTTGTGCAACTGGAGGAAACTCAGTTTCAACGAAGGTAACATCCCGAGAGAGAAAATACTTCTTCAAGGTAGGAAGAAACACCGATACCCTTTCTGATCTTTAGGATACCCAAGAAAAACACATTTGATTGCGTTAGGATATAATTTAGAAAAAGTCGGTCGAGTATCCCAAACATCGCACAACCAAAAAATTTGAGAGGTAGAGGAAATGGCTCCGGTTCGGAATATAACCGAGAAAATATAGTACCATTGAAAATCGACGATGGCATGCGATTAATAAGATAGCAAGCTTTAAGTACAGCATCTGACCAAAATCTTTTGGGAGTACGTGCTTGAAACATAAGAGCATGCGTTGTTTCCAAGAGATGGTGATTCTTGCGCTCGGCTACATCATTCTGTTGTGGTGTGTAAGGATAAGATGTTTGGTGGATGATGACATTGCGGGACAGATGGGTATTGAACTCACGAGATAGATACTCACGACCATTATCATTTCGAAATCATTTAATCGGAACACCAAATTGTCGTTTACTTTTGCATAAAAAGCACCAAATTTCAAATAGTTCGGAGCAATTTTTCATCAGATAAACAAAAGTGACACGTGAGTAGTCATCAACAAATGTAATAGAGTGCTTGAAATCCATTATTGATTCAACCGGACAAGGTTCTCATATGTCAGAATACACCAATTCGAAAGTAGCGATGCAATTTTATTATGACTCATCGGATAGGGAACCCGGTGATGCTTAGCTAAACGACACGACTCACGATGAAAAGAAGCATAAACATCTAAAGATGGATATATTTTCTGGAAAGCTTGGATTGATGGATAGTCTAACTGACAATGTAACTCGAAATGATCGAGTTTCACGCCGGCACAAACAACAGAAGAAGAAAATGTTACGTCAAACAGGTCCAAGCCTCCAGCCACATGTCCCTTACCAAGGGCCTTTCCAGTTTTTAGGTCCTGAAAAACACAGTCATGAGGAGAAAATGTTACCGAGTAATGCATGTCGCGAGTAATCTGACTAATTGAAAGTAAACTAACAGGTTTCCAGGTGTATGTAATACGGAATTGAGTGATGTTCCGGAAGAAAGACGGGCACTTCCACGTCCATAGACTGTTAGGGAATCACCATTGGCAACAGTAATATCGAGAACACGTCCCACCGACACATAATTGTGAATCATATGTGCGTCTTCAGTCATGTGAGCAGACGCACCAGAGTCAATCACTCACTGCTTCGACTTCACCACACATGCTGCTGAGTACCCAGCTGTGGATCCAGATGTGGATGCTTCACCACGACGTTGAGCTTGGAAGTCAAAAAAATATGTATATCACTCTGCAGCCATTTGAACAGATCGAACGCCATCATCAGGACATCTGATGTAACATTGGCGACAGAAACTTTAGTACAATGCTACTGGAAATGGCCTTGCAGATCACGGTTGAAGCAAGAGCACGAGCTACCCCTATTACGACCGCCATTGCCTCGTCCACCATCACGGCCAGCATTACGGCCACCACGTCGTCTACCACGAATTCCAAAATAAGCAGCACCAAGAGCATATCGATCAGCAGGAGTATCACCCGGAGTGGTCTCAACGACTTTCGCTGTCCGTAGAACACAAAAGTGAGCTTCCATCAAAGATAGAAAATCGATAGAAAATCAGATCCAGTAATGATCTAAGAGTGAACAGAATCCGCATCGGGACGAAGAGAGGCAAGATATGCCATGACGACGACATGAAATTGCTCAAGTTGAGCCCGTGCTTCATTGATATCCGTCGTCAAAGGTAATACGCGGTCGATTTCATCAGTCATAGCTTTAAAGGCTCGAAAGTAGTCCTTATGAGATTTGTCTCCCTAATTTGCTCGGTAGACGCCAACGACCGAGTCGTAGATACGAGACAAATTGTATTTTCCATCAAACGTCGCTGCTAGAACCTCCCATAACTCCTTTACCGAATTCGTATTCTGAACCATGTCTTCCACCGATGGTTCCATTGAATTCATCAGCTGTGTAAAAAGTCGACTGTCATCTGTCTTCCACTACTCAAATATAGGATCAGCCTCTACTGGAGGGTTGTCGGCAGATGTTTGGACAACCATATTCTCCGAAGCGTCTTCTCGACCTTCTTTCGCCATGTCGAGTAGCCCTCTGGTCCGTCTAACCGTCGATCGACAAGACCAATCAATCAAATCGTCATGCCAGTGCTCGTTGGTCCTGCCATTGCGTTTCCGACACTAGTGTTTGTAGCACTACTCTTCACCTCGGTGCTAGTCATCTTTCAGTGTACCTGATTCGACTATCGATTTGATCTGTCCAACTTGATAATCACATCAATTCTGCCAATATGGCCAGAACCGACATGCGCATATGGAAAGCAGAGATTGAATATGGATCACACAAGCCAGGACATAGAGACAACCCAGGTTACTCTCTGTTAGATCCCGATGTTAATATCAAGTAAGGACAGAAACAAAGATTCACGCAAAACAAGCAACTTGTCTGCTCTTTGTTAAATTCTGAAGTCAATGTTGAGAGTCAAAAATTCCATCAAACAAACCATTGTTTACCCTCTAAGGATTCCAACATTTTTTTTGGAACTAGGTTAGGATTTGGAGGGGGTGGGCGACGACTGCATGGAAAGAGCTAGGGTTAGGGTTTGGATTTTGAGCCATAGAAGGAGGGCTGCTGCGGAGGTAGGGGTGGTTGGGGGCTGCTGGAGACGCAGGACGCTGGAAGGCGTTGGGGCAGGAGGGGGCTACTGGAGGCGCATGCTGGGGGAGGGGGTTGCTGAGGAGGCAAGCGGTGGGCTGGGAGGCGCGAAGGCGGGCAGGGGGGTTGCTGGCGGGAGCAGGGGGGTTGCTGCGGGCATGGAGGCGGGCAGGAGGGGCTGCAGGTAGGGGGCCTGCTGGCGGAGACGCGGGTGGAGGAGACAGCGTTAGGGTTTAGATGGTTTGGGTTTTGAGAGAGATTGTAATAGGGAGAAAAGATTCAGAGGTTTGACTCTGATACCGTGTAGAATGGAAATAATGGGATTATCATTATTGATGAAAGGGTTACATATATATAGGAGAGGCTAACCCCTCTCTATGTTGTTCTATCCAATGTGGGACTAAAGTTCAATACTAATAATACTTAACACTCTCTATTACTAACAAATAACACATTATTTTTAACAGCTACAATCCAAGTTAGGGTCCACGCCCTAGTTCAGAAGCTCAATCAACTAATATCCTATCACTCCTAATAGGTCCATCTATTGGTCTCGGTTGTACATGTCCAAACCACATCAGACAGTAACTATTTTCTTATCCTCGGTTGGCACTACTAACATACCACAAATACAATCATCTTTCTTACTTATCTTTCACTATATTGAGAGTCATCCATCTTAGTATTTTTATTTCAAATACGCATAAAAAATTGCATATTTGTTAATTGCCCACTATGTTATACTTGGCGCTAGGCGAGGCAAGGCGACAGGTTACCCGCCTCGCCTAGGCGGCGCCTAGGCACTCGTCCAGACTTTTTTGCAGAAAATGACTACAGACATTTACAGTTTTGTACATACACTTCTTTATATAAAATGGAGCAAATGTTCCACTGTTATTTCTACATATAAAATAAAACATGCAAATAACAGTTTTGTGCATACACTTCTTTATATGAATACCCATTATTCTTTATAAGAAATGCAGCAAATGCTTATTAAATAGTTAAAATTAAAAACATAAAACATATTTCTTATTCATGTTTACCTTTACAGTAGGTGCATTTCCTCCAAAGAACCCCAGAATCCAGCAGATTGTTTGAAGCAACAGAGTCAACAGCTCTAATCAAATGTGAGCAGCAGCAGTAGCAACAATATGTGGGCGACCCTTCCCTAAGCAACAGCAATAACCTAAAGCCCAAAAAACATTTATTGATAAAAAGGCCATGGAAGGCCGATACCTGATTTTTTTTTTTTCCCCACCTAGGCGCCCGCATCTAGTTCCTCTGGGCGACCCCAGGCGCCTGCCGCCTGACGCGAGGTTTTCTTCTCCAGGTCGAGGTGGGCTCCTCCCGACCTGTACGCCTAGGCCGCCTAGGGGTCGCCTGTGACAACATAAATTGCCCATAGTTTTGATCCATAAGGCATGGTTGATGATATAGCAATCTTATAGATCTTTCTTTCAACTTAAAAGGTATCAGACAAGCACCCCTCCTCTTCAACCATCTTGTTTATTCTATGAACAACATCCTTATCAATCTCTATATCATGATAAATACTCAATCATACATAGTGAAAACTATCATTAGCAGACCTCTTAAGGACTACTCCCTCATTTCTTCTAGAATTGTTGCTAAAGCTATATATCATATCACTCCTAATAGGTGCATCTACTGGTCTCCGTTGTACATCTCCAAACCACATCAGACAGTATCTCCTCGTCTTATCCTCAGTTGGTACTTCTTACTTATCTTTCACTATATTGACAGTCATCCATCTTACTGTTCTTATTTCAACTATGCATAATTTTTTTTGCATATTTCTTAATTGTCCAACGTTTTGATCCATAAAGTATGGTTGGTCTTATAGCAATCTTATAGATCTTTCTTTCAACTTAAAAGGTATCAGACAAGCACCCCTCCATTTCAACCATCGTGTTTATTCTATGAACAAAATGCTTCGTAATCTCTATATCATGATAAATAATCCATCTGAAAACTACCATTAGCAGGTCTCTTAAGGACTCCTCCCTCATTTCGTCTAGAATTGTTGCTAAAGCTATATATCATATACTCAACCACTAATTTAAATTCCTTTGTACTCCAAAACCTCTCTCCACAATTCTACTTTAGCAGTTAAAACACCTCATCAACTAGCACAATATCACCAACAATCTACATAAACCATGGAATCTCGTCTTGAATGCACCTAATTCCATCCACAATAGCAATTATCTCATAAGTACAAGAGAAAATGTAATTGATGATTTGTCATTGAAGGCACAAGAAGATCTGTGTGGTATATCCAAAGGCATAGATACAAAACAATGTGAGAGTACTGCCCACAGAAATATGGAAAGAAGTACATAATTTGTCCAAAATTAACTTAAAAGACTGTAGTTCGAATATTTGATAGAATTCATTAGCCATCATATAAACAAAGTATCAGACGCTCCAGGAAACATGAAACATATACAAGAGACTAATCTAGTCGTTGATAGTCTAGACTGGACCTATAATGTGCATACAATAGAGAGTTAAGGAAAAGTACATATATGTAGTGCTGGACAAAGACTGAGATAAAAAGCTTAAAATAGACAACCAAAGCATGTCATGTGTCCAACGGTTGATTACTTGGCTCCTTCCATAAATGATTCATTAATCAAAAGCATCAAACAATCTTCAAATTAATTTTAATGAAATAAATACTGGATATCCGTGCCTTGTGGCAATGGGTGAAATCCAGGACAGACTCAACTATGGTCTAGCATGTGAATTCAGAATGAAGATGCATTCATGATAAATAGCCCTATTTGCAGCCCTCTAAAATTACACAATAGTAGCATGAAACCTCAAAAAGAATGTAGTTCCTACACAATTGCAGTGTGTGAATTAAGAAAGAAAGAAGTTAGTGCCCACCTGTATCCTCGAAGAAATGGGTATCTGAAAGGGACCTGACCTAATGTAAATGGTCCTAGATTACACAATCGTATAGGAAATAGTACGAGGGAAAGATCAGTTTTTAAGGGAGCATTAGCGACGTCTAGGATGGTGATAATGAAGGTAACACAGTAGATGAGATTAAATGTCTCAACAGAGTCATGAACTGCATACAGTGGGGCTGTGATGCACTGAAATTTGAAGTAAAGGAAAACAACAAAACTCCTTATGAAATAGGAACAAAGGAGTACAGGAAATTCCAGTCGCACACTCATGTCTGGATGCCACTGAACATTTACCACTAATATGGCTAGAAAAATAGTGGAATAATACATTTGACTACTGACTGAAAATAGGATGGGTCATTAAAATAAGGTTAGCAGTTTCGGTGTGGGACTCTTCCTATGATTATCGGGTGGTGGTATCGACATTATCAGCGGTTTCGGATCGGAGTATCGGATTTTTTTGGTATCGGAAAGCAAAAATATATATATATATTTTATATATGTAGGCATAATTTTAAGTATTTTATGTGTTATTTCTTAGTAGTTCTGAAATTGAATGAAATAATAGTTGCCATTGTTGATAGATTTAACTGCAATAAATAAGTTCTCAACATTACATACTTTTACAACCTTACTATGTTTTTACACCTTGTTGATTGATCTTTTTCGTTCAATTTTCTCTGCTGAAATCACTAGGAAAGAGACCCCCAACATCGGTATCGTCAGTATCGGTAGTGGTCGTTATTAGCTGGGGAGTCGGGACATGCCAAATCGTATCGGTATCGGCCAATACTGAAAAGTACGGGTTAAATATAGTAGATTGCATCATTCCATAATGATAAAACCCAAATTGTTTTCCTAGACTGCAATCACAATGTGAGAAATTAATAACAACATTGCTTGTCACTGGATATATTAGTATGCAGGATGGACACATTAGTTTTACAGAAATATGCCTCTCCTTAATACCATAAATGATTGTTCCATACCCTATCACTACACAAACTCCTCAAGTCTTTAGTCTTGTGACAAGCACTGAGAGAGATATTTTTATATATTCCAACATTTCCATTAATGTTTGTGACGGAAGACACATTTTGCATCATTTTCAACATGTTAATAAACATTTTACAACAGCCAAAAGACTTCAAACTAAAATTTTCAAGTTTGCTACACGAATACATTTCCTTCATTCAGCTGTAACATTAACAATGGGCCACACCTTAATTCACTGCCCTATATCCAATATTAATTTGGTCCTCCCAGTTCTAGAATCCTTCTTCACTGCATCAATACCTGAACCTTTTGTTGTACCTAGTTATAGTAGGTCTAGGTCCTTTAACTAAGATCTTGTCCTTCCTCCTAACCGATGCTTCTGTTGGTCTGTGTTCCAAATTGCAAACCATTTAAACTAATTCTCTTTATTATCCTTAATTGCTAGTAGCACTCTCACTAATTCCCCAGTAATGTGCATTTCTTATCCTACCTTCTACTGCGTTCTCATCCATCCATCTTGACGTTCATGTCCCCTAGCCTCATTTTTTTTGTGCAATTTAACAAATTAAAAAATAGGAAAAAAGAGGGACGCATAGGTGAAAACCATTTACTAGCACAAATACTTCTGAAAAGGGGAATGCCCCATTCTGTTTGACCCGACTTCATGGTCTTCTTTGCCGACCTTCTTGTTTCCTCTTCAAATAAACGAAAACTCAGTTCCCAAGTCTTTAACCTAGGTTATCAAGGTTCCATTTCCTCTTAACACTCACACAGATTCTTCTTTTATTCATGACCAAATTCCCAACAAGTAACTGATGAAAGGGAAAAATCATTATCGTCTGAGCTAACAATTGCATTGGTTGGCTCGATAATACAATTGGTAGCAGTATTCCTTCCGTAAAGTGCACTTCTGCTACAGAAATGGTAAGGCTAGTCACAATATCTGGATTCTTAGTTGGCAAAGCCTTGTGAATCTGTGATCAAACTCCGAATTTGGTACTTTTAGTCCCCGCCCACCAAGTGCATATAAAAATATTTAGTATAGGAAATGTAAACTTGGAAGATCTATTAGGATACAGCTTTCAGATGATGCACAAAATTTACAATGAAATCATTCATATGTAAAGGATGGGGCACATAGTTTATGACTAGTGCATCTTCCCTTGAGAAATTAATGTTTAATGCAATCATATGTCTGTACAATCAAATAGAAAAAAACAATTAACCAAAGCAACCAAAAATGATCAGAAAGACCACTTTTAACATAAATTCGAACAGCAACCCACTAGACAAAAGGTTTTATTAGTACATATCAGAATCTTCCTTGATTTAAGTACAGTTAAGAAGTAAAACATTTCAAGGAAATTAATTGCCCAGCAATTAAGAAAAGAAATACAGCCTACACAAAATTTGATATGGAAATAGGAAGAACAAACACTCCAAAAGTTGATGGCGTGTCTCTGTCACATTTTGCATGTATAAGATACGACGCAGACATTTCAAAATATGCAAGGACACGCCCAAATATGTCTCGTGTCAGTATAGTTTCATATTCTTGTCTGTGTAACATAGTATGATAATGAAAACCAATGTACACATTCACTCTTTCTTCTTCTTCTTTGCAAAATTTTACAGTAAGCATCCCTTATCGTGATACGACCTCTTCCTGCTGAACCAGGATTTGAAGTGGATCGTGTTGTAATGGCCATGGGGAAATTAGGGTTTGAATGACATCAAGAAACAATTGGGGAAGAAGAAGACTTTTATTGAGATCAAATGGAAAAACAGTTACAAACAAGAACTA
This sequence comes from Iris pallida, assembly GCA_029216955.1. Lineage (NCBI taxonomy): Eukaryota > Viridiplantae > Streptophyta > Magnoliopsida > Asparagales > Iridaceae > Iris > Iris pallida. Next base: position 432,156 of record JANAVB010036615.1, on the reverse strand, counting down.
ACATCATTCATCATGTTCGTTTCCTTCCCTCCTTTCTACTGTTATTTATACAATTTGAAACATGGACAATTACAGTAGTGCCCTTCCTCTACTACAGGTGGCTCTTCTTCTGGAAAAGGTGGCATGTGACTGGACCTTAAGCTGGATCCTTGCTGGCAGTAGGTAATGTAATCAACTGATGATATCAACTGTAAGTACTCTGACTGAATCTAGATTAACTACCATAATTACCAAGTAGACTACTGCTACTCTAACTATGCTTAGGAAGCATCAATACTTCCCCCTTAATTTGACCTTGCCTCAAGGTCAAAATAAGGAAATGTCTAAGAAACTCTTCATATGGGACCCAAGTTCTCTTCTTCACTCTGGTTCTTCCAGTGTACCAGTAGATCCATTGCTGCTTTGTTGTTTCTTTTAACAAGCTTTCTTTCTAAGATTCTCTCTGGTTCCTTCAGTATCTCATCTCTTGAGATAGGAATGCCATCTTGCACTACAACCCTTTGACTTATGTGTTTCTTAAGCTGTGACACACGAAAGACGGGGTGTATAGAAGCTTCTTCTGGTAATGCAAGCTTATATGCCACTTGCCCTATTCTTGCCACAACCTGGTATGGACCAAAATACTTTGGAGACAACTTCTGAGACTTTCTTTGTGACACAGTAACTTGTCTGTAGGGTTGCAACTTGAGATAACCCAATCACCAATTTCAAATACTCTCTTTGTCCTGTGCAGATCTGCTATTTTCTTCATTCTATTTTGAGCTAGTATCAGGTTGTCTTTAAGGACCTGGAGGGAATTATCCCTTGTAGCCAAAGCCTCTACTACATTTTGATCTTGTATCAACTCTGGAACATAGGTCAACAGATTAGGGGTTTTCTACCATAGACAGCTTCAAATGGTGTGGTTTTAGTAGCCGAATGCCAATTGGTATTGAACCAATATTCAACCCACAAACCCATAAATGTTTAACCCATTCCCTTGGTTGATGGCTACAAAAACATCTTAGATACCCTTCAATGCTCCTGTTAGTAACCTCTATTTGTCCATCTGTTTGGGGGTGATAGGAGGTGTTGTAGTTCAGTTGGGATCCCTGTAGTTTAAAAAACGCTTTCCAGAAAGCACTAGTGAATATAGGATCTCTATCTGACACTATGGTCCTTGGCATCCCATGCAATCTGAAGACTCCCTCCATGAATAAATACCTGGGCAACCTTAGCAGCAGTGTAGGGATGTGCAAGTGCAAAGAGATGCACATATTTGGTGAGGCTATCAACCACCACCATTATCATAGATTTGTGATGACTGAGAGGTAACCCCTCTATGAAGTCCATGGATATGTCTTCCCATACTCTGTCTGGAATTGGGAGAGGTTGTAATAAACCTGCAGGTGAAGAGTTCTCACTCTTGTAAGCTTGGCATACTTCACATGTCTTGATATAAGTTTGGACATCCCTCTTCATGCCTTTCCAATAGCAGACCCTTCTGAGCCTGTGAAGAGTTTTCTGGAACCCAGAATGACCTGATTGAAGAGTGTTATGGTGTTCTTTAAGCATAGCTAATGCAAACTCTGAACCTGGTCCAATCAGCAGTCTGTTCTTGTAGTGCAAAAGCCCACACCTAAGAGAGAACTTATCAGTGTTGAGCAATCCATCTTCCCATTTCTGTAACTGCTCTTGGTAGTATGGAGAAACCTTCATTGCTTCCTTATACTGTTGCAGCCAATCATTCTGAACCACACTTATAGCTTGCAATTGCATCTCTTCCTTTCTTGAAAGGCTATCAGCAGCTTTGTTCTCTGTCCCCTTTTTGTACTCTACTTTATAGTTATATCCATGTAACTTCATTATCCACTTATATTGTGCATCAGTATAAACCCTTTGTTCCAACATATATTTGAGAGATTTGTGGTCAGTTTTTATGATGAATTCTCTACCCCACAAGTACTGGCTCCATTTCTTGACTGCTAGTAGAATGGCTAGCATTTCCTTCTCATAGGTTAATAGTATAGTGGCTCTCCCTTTAAGATTTTGACTCAAGTAGGCTATTGGGTGCCCTCTTTGCATGAGCACTACTCCAATGCCACTACCTGAGGCATCACACTCTAAGGTGAAGGTTTCATTAAAGTCAAGCATGGCCAAAACAGGAGGTTGAGTTAAGTGAGTCTTCAAATCTTCAAAAGCTCTCTGGGCTGTGTATGTCCATCTTAAGGAATTTTTCTTGAGTAGAGAAGTCAATGGCCCTGCTACACTTCCATAGCCCTTAACAAATCTCCTGCAATAGCCTGTAAGCCCTAAGAATCCTCTGAGCTCTTTGACAGTCTTGGAACATGCCATTCCATAACAGATTTGATTTTGTCTTGATCAACTGCTACCCCTGTCTCAGAGATGATATGTCCCAGATACCTCACTTGTTGTTGCCCAAAATAACATTTGCTTCTCTTCACCTTCAACTGATGATCCTGCAGCCTTTGAAAAACTCTCTCTAGATGTATACAATGGCTTTCAAGATCTGGACTATACGCTAGTATATCATCAAAGAAAACAAGAACAAATTTTCTAAGAAAATCTTTAAAGACTAAGTTCATAAGACATTGGAATGTTGAGGGGGCATTAGTGAGTCCAAATGGCATCACTAAGAACTCATAGTGTCCTTCATGAGTCCTAAATGCAGTTGTATGGACATCTTCCTGTGCCATTCTTACTTGATGGTATCCAGCTCTTAGGTCAAGTTTAGAAAAGTACCTGGAGCCATGTAACTCATCAAAAAGTTCTTCAATGAAGGGGATAGGGAACTTATCCTTAATTGTTTGCTGATTTAAACTTCTGTAATCAATACACATTCTCCAAGTGCCATCATTCTTCTTCACAAGTATGACTGGGGATGCATATGAGCTTTGGCTAGGTCTGATTATCCCAGTGCTGAGCATCTCTTGGATTTGTTTCTCTATCTCATTCTTGTGGATGTATGGATGTCTGTAGGGTCTACTGCACACTGGCACAGATCCTGGCATCAAAGGAATTTTGTGATCAAATGGCCTTGGGGGAGGTAAGACCTTGGGTTCATCAAATATTTGTTCATATTTATGTATCAACTCTACTATTGCTGCCTCCTCTCTACTATCTGACAGTTTGTCTTCTTGCAGACCCATGGAGCATAATTGGATGATGAAGAATTGACCTTTCTGCCTGAGATCCTTCCTTTCAGGTTCCCTTAATGCTAAGCCAGTGTCTCGAACCCCTGTGAATTGCTGCCACATCCCTGACTCTTCATACTTCATTGTCAATTCCTGAAAATTCCATATTTTGTCTCCAAGTGTGCTAAGCCAGTTAGCTCCCAACACTATCTGGCAACCAGCAATAGGTAGGACTAAAAGATCTATGATTATCTTCTTTTGTTGACACTCAATAATAACATATTTGCATAGGCCTTGACTAACCATTTTTTCTCCATTAGCCACCTGAACTTCAAAACTTCTGTTGTCAGAGATAGGTAAACCCAGTCTCTTGCTAAAGCATGAGTCAATAAAACTGTGAGTGGATCCAGAGTCCACTAAGATCATGACTGGCTTATTTTGAACTACTCCCCTCAGTTTCATAGTTGAATGACAGATTACCTGATATAGCTTGTAGGAAAATTTCAAAGAAGCTTTGATTATTCCCCTCTATTTGTTCTGTTACTGCTGCCCCTTCTCCTTCATTCTCCAGTTCCTCATCTTTTGCAACTATCATGAATAGTTTCTTCTCCTTACATTTATGACCCCTAACCCATTTCTTATCACACATGTAACACAACCCAAGATTTCTCCTCCTGTTAATTTCTGCAGGTGATATAGTGTAGTGTGGCACACTTGTATTAGGATTACTGAACTTCTTTGCAATCTCTGAGTTGTTAATTGCTATAGGAATGTTTGTAACAAAGTTCCTGCTGGTGTAACTCACATTTTTTTGAGTTTTTCTCAGGGCAGACATGGCTGACACCTTGGACTCATACAATTTGGCAACTTGTATGGCTGCAATCAAGCTAACTGGTCTAGCTACTAAAACTTCAAATCTAATCTCCTCCTTGAGTCCCCCTACATAATGGCTGACCAATGAAGGTTCAGGTAACCCATTAATCCTTTTAGAAATTTCTGAAATTGAAGGGTGTACTCCTGAACTGTCCCTTCCTGTTTAAGGAATTTGAGATCAATATGATGATCTACAAATTGAGATGGCCCATATTCTACTCGTATGGAATTGCAAAATTCTTCCCAACTAACATTTTTCCCTTTGGTTTTGATTAGCCAATCAAACCAATAGGCTGCTGTTCCCTTGAGTCTAACTGAGCAAAGGTTGGCCTTGTCCCACTCAGGGACACCACAGACTCTGAAGTAATGGTTCACTCTCATGAGCCACTCCTCTACATCCTTTTCCCCATCATATTCTGGTATTTTAGATTTTACTGCAGGCTGGCTCCAACCTTGCCCTCCTTGTGGAACTGTCTGATGGGTTCCAAAGTATAATGGAGGAGGCATAAAATTTTGAGGAGGTCCTTGGTACTGTAGGGGTCCTTGGTAATGTGGAGGTCCTTGGAACTGTGGGACTTCTACGTACCCAGTGTTGGTTCTTGAATTATGAAATTGTGCTGGTGCACCCCCCATTGTAGGATTTTGATTACCAAAGTTAGGGTTCATCAGATTGGACCCAAATTGTGGAAAATTGGTGTTCATAGGTGAAGGTGACAGCATACCTTGATGATTCTGTTGGTTTTGGTGGGTTCTTACTCCTGCTGCAGAATTAGGGTTTGCTGCCATGGATGAGGACCCGGAGTTCAACTCGCCGCCTCTCTTGTTCCTGGAAATGTCCTCCATGAACCGTTCGAGCTTGCTGCTGAGTTCAAGAACGGTGCCTTCCAGTGATCGCAAACGCAGTCGATCTTCCTCGAGGGTTTGTCGACCTTCCTCCGGTGAACTCTGTTGAGCTCCTCTGCTACTCGAACCTCGCTCCCGACTTGACTCCATGAAGGGGTCAAGTGGCTCTGATACCACGTTGATACGACCTCTTGCTGCTGAACCAGGATTTGAAGTGGATCGTGTTGTAATGGCCATGGTGAAATTAGGGTTTCAATGACATCAAGAAACAATTGGAGAAGAAGAAGACTTTTATTGAGATCAAATGGAAAAACAGTTACAAGCAAGAACTAACATCATTCATCATGTTTGTTTCCTTCCCTCATTTTTACTGTTATTTATACAATTTGAAACATGTACAATTACAGTAGTGCCCTTCCTCTACTACAGGTGGCTCTTCTTCTGGAACAGGTGGCATGTGACTGGACCTTAAGCTGGATCCTTGCTGGCAGTAGGTAATGTAATCAACTGATGATATCAACTGTAATCAACTGATGATATCAACTGCAAGTACTCTGAGTGAATCTAGATTAACTACCACAACTACCAAGTAGACTACTGCTACTCTAACTATGCTTAGGAATGCATCATATCGTGCCTACAAAAGAAAGACGATGCAATGATTCCTCGCCACTCTATACTATTAGCTAATTCAATTGTTGTCATATATAAATGAAAGGATCATTATAACAACAGATGGCAAATGCAACCAAATTCTTCAAATGTTCAAAGAACACAACTATAAACATAATGAAATCCCAAATGAAATTATCATACCTTGTCATTAACCTCACAAAACTTCAATCTTTCCGTAAAGATCGAGTCCCCGTTGCTGACCTTGAACTGATGCGAACCAATCTACCAAACCAACCAACACAAATAACATCAACCAAACCCCAAACCCTAAATTTATCTACGCGAGAGCCAAAAAAAAAAGAGCAACCTTTCCCGACCTGGACAACAGCGAACACCGGCTCCCACGCTTGAAAGGCTTCTCCGAAGGATCCAGCGGCCCGACCACTCTGTAGCCGATGTCGGCCGCCTCCGAGACCTTCTCCTCCTCCGACTTCCCGCTTACTCAATACTTCGTGACCAACCATTGGAGCTCTCGCCGTCGTCATCGTCGTCGTCTTCCTCGTCCACCTCTTCGTCAACGTCGTCCTCGTCGTCATCTTCGCCGGACGAAGAGAACCGGCGATTCGAGACGGGTCCGAAGCGATCGACGGATAGATTCCGCTGGAGATGTAGGGATCTCGAATCAGGGTTAGGGTTTCGGAGAGCGGGAGGATCGAGAATTTGCAGAGTTAAGAGTTTTTGAACGGTCTACGGGTCTAGAGAGTGAGTTGAGGAGAGTAGAGGCCGGAAATGGAGAGCTAGGATTCCGATTCGACGTTGCGTCGCCGTTTCGAGTGCAAGAAGAAGGGGTTTTAGTAGGGTAGTCGCTCGCGAATTTATGATCCCTTATGTCAACTTTGTAAACAAGCGGTTGATTGTAGGGTGAGCATGATTTAGAACGGAAAATCCAACGGAATCGAATAAGAGATGCCGTTCGATTAAAAAAAAAAAGGAAAAAAAAAAACTAAGTTGCACTTTTATACCCTCAACTATTCTACTTTTTCAAGTTGATACCATAAAATTTTTTACTCAATAACTTAATACTTCAACTATTATTTTTTTTCAACTTGATACCTAAATTTTTAAAAATTTTCAAAACGCCCTTATCTCTTCCCTCTCCCCTTCTCCCGTCCCCCCCTCCCCCACTCCGGCGACCACCTCCCTCCCTTCCCTCTCAGGCGACCACCTCCCCCCTCCCCCACCCGCGGCGCGACCTCCCCCCCCCCCCCCCTCCCTCTCCGGCGATGGTGGAGTCGGGAAAGGAGGGCAGCGGGAGAGGGAGGGGAGGGAGCGGGAGGGGGGGTGCTGGTGGCCGGAGGGTGGAGGGGAGCGGGGGGGGGGGGGGGGGGGGAGGGGGAGGGTGCAGGAGGGGGGGTGAGGGGCGGAGGGGGAGGGTGAAGGCGGGGCGGGAGGGGGGGAGGGTGCGGGCGGGGCGGCGGGGAGAGGGACGGGGGCGGGGGTGGTGGCCGGAAGGGGGGGCTGGAGGAGGGGAGGGAGGAGGGGTTGAGTGGTAGTTTTAATTTTTGGGTAAGGACATTATTGTCCAAAAAAATTTAGGGTATTAAGTTGAAAAAAAAATAGTTGAGGTATCAACTTGAAAAAGCGGAATGTTGAGGGTATCAAAGTGCAATTAAGCCAAAAAAAAATATTGCAATTTTTAAAATACTAAGAATATGTTTGATTGAATTTTTTTATTAAAAAATTGTACCAATTGAAGTATTTGATAGCACATTATTTACATATAATTATTTTTCAATAATTTATTAGTTTCTATATTTTTTTAAAATGGTGAAAAATAAAATTGGTCCAGCCCATAGTGAAAATATCATTTTATATAAAATAATTATTTTCACGGAAACTAACGACAATTAAACACCCAAATTAATTTCATAAAAAATTTCCATAGAATGTTTTTCCTAGTAAAATTATTTCGTGGAATTAATTTAAAAGTTTAATCGTTTCGATTTTGATTTTGAGTTTCATTTTCGGTCTAAAATTGAAAATCGCATAAAACTCCTACAATTATTAAATATCCTTAATTCTATTCATATTTTACGTTTAAAAATGTGTATATTTTGAAAATAGTATATATCTATGTTTTTTAAAGCCAAACTTTGACAATTTAACAAGTAGTTCAACTTTAGACCCAAATTTGAACAAATATATGTCTAGAAATTATAAAATTTTAATATAATTTAAATACAATTTCAACTTTGAGCCTAGCCCATTAAACAATAAAAATATCTCAACCGAATAAACTGAATTGTTAATCGGTTTGATTTCGATTATGGCTAATTTTGGTTCGATTTCGGTTTAAATTTTTAGATTTTTTATTTATTCGATTTTTACTGTTTTGATTCAGTTGGAACAGAATAAACTAGTTGATTGTGCTCAACCAATATATAAATATAAAAAATCTTATATGTGTATCACATTTGTAACTATATATACTAACCATTGGATGTTATAAATGACAATAGTTAAAGGTACTATACTAGTGGTTAGGGACAATACACATAAGTTGAAAATTTGTTAAGAGACTGCTTGTCTGTTATTGGAGTAGAGGTTATGAGATATTTTTAAAGTACCCGTTATGAGCGATTATGAGAGGTCCGATTTTGGACGGTTTTAGTTAGCGACTTTTAACCGATCTAACACATGTTTGATAATTCATTAACAAAAAGTTTTGAAAGTTTACTAAAATAATAAAATTAGTTATATATTCATGTATAAACAAAAATCTTTTGAAGAAAGATACATCATTAACCTCCCAAATAATAACTTATACACTCATATAACTTGCAAACGTAAAATATTTTGGCAAGTAGTAAATCACAAGTGTTAAGAGCAAAGCATTCACTGGCATATCAAATGGACAACAAAATTTTATGACAGTTATTCACTACAACATCAAATGGACCGCAAAATTTAAAAACTCACCTTTTTGAGGAAGTAGCCGTCAAATCAAATAGGATCTCAAAAGAAACAAATATGAGAAATAAGAAACATGGTAGGATATATATTAGTAGTTGCATTTATTCCTACTTGAGATGTTTATAAAGACACCCAAACTATACTATATTGATTTTGGGGAGTTTTTAATCCGACCAAAACCAGTAGCTGAAAAATTTCCAAACAAAATTTTAAACACTTCATAAACGCCATCCTCAAATACCTCCTGAAACCGGTGAAAACACCATGCCGGGCAGACCCTTAGGGACAACACACTAACTTATTATAGGGCAACACAATACCAAATACTTACTAACCCTCTTCCAAATCTCTTTTTTCTGTGTCCCTCTTCCTACTCTCTTACTCTTGCAACTCTAAAGCATAAGTTTCAAAAATTCATGGCAATAATCAAGACCCCTTCCTACAAGATAAATCTTCAACCATAACTCTACTTTTTATTTAGATTATAGGATTTTTCAACCATATCCCTAACCCATGTATAATCAATATAATTTTAGTAGTTTTGTAGTATATAGTCCAATTTTAGATTATTTATGAAGTTTCGAACTCCACTAATGGACTTTCAAAAATTCATATTCAAAATAGTCCTGTTTAGGACAACGAATGAATGCCAAAATTTTGACAATCATCGATATGTACATGATTGCTAAAATTTTGGCAATTATGAGAAAGATTTTTTTCCAAAACTCTGACTATGAATCTTGACGTCCTAGAGCCAGGGCTTGTTGAACTTCACGCATATACTCGATGTTGTTTGAGTTTTGCCCGTAATTATTTGTTTATGGAGTAGGTGACAATATCGGTCTCATAACCTTTTCATATTGGATTGCATTCCTTTCCTTTTCGCAAACATGAGTTGGTCAATATTCTTATTGGTGATTTGAGTACTTTGCAAGCTATATAAGCTATATTTGAACTTGAAGCTCTTCTCTTAATAGGTAAGTAGTCATTTTCTTTAAGTTAAGGTTCCTTTGGTGATTATATTAGTTTAAAATTCTTGTGCCCCCATAATTGACAGGCCATTGTTCTAAAAAAGATCATGACCCTCCCCGAGGCTTTAGTTAATATTCTTGGTACCTAATAAATGCCACACTTAGTAGATACCGTTGTCATGGCACACGCGAGTAATTCGAATACTATCAAAGTCCACACCTCGGAGAATACCGTGATATATCTTGATAACATAGATATTGTCACGCCCCAGAACCAGAATACTGGAGAACGGAAGACAGACACAGCCAGCTACGTACATTGGAGTGCAACACACTTCGCAATACGATCACGGCTGTCTACACTACTAAAATATCATCTAATAGCGACGTAATTTAGCGACGGCAAGAAATGACGTCGCTATTAGCGACAGCTTTATAAACACGTCGCAAAACGTCGCTGCCTAGCGACGTTCTGCGACAGGAGTTTCCTACGTCGCTGAATAGCGACGTTCAGCGACAAATTATAAGTATATGTCGCCATTTTTGCGACGTTTAGCGACGTGAACATGTGACGTCGCTAAGTTATTTTACTTAGGGCACGCCGCTGCCTTCTTTCCCCCTCACTCTCACTCGAAAACTTACGAAACTTTTAATTTCCCCCCCACCCCCCCGGCGACTCCCTCCCCTCTGTCAGTGCCCTTCCCCCCGGCGACCCCCTCCCCCCCGGCGACTCCCTCCCCCTCCGGCGAGCTCCTCCTCCTCGAGATCCTCCTCCTCGAGCTCCCCCTCCCCCAATCCGAGCTCCTCCTCCTCTTCCTCAGGTAAACCCTAACCTAACTCCTCTCCTTCCTCCTCCTCTCCCACGGACACACACACACACACGGACACACAGACACACGGACACACATCGTGTCCCCAAAGAGTTTGGTTTGTTTTTGGACACATTATGTCGAGTATTTGGACACGAGTTTGGTTTGGGAGACACGTACACACATGACACGATTAGTGTGAACATCACATGCGCAATGATGGAGCTTGAGTGTGGTTAGGACATGCAAGAAAATCATTATATACATTTTACGTCCCCTCTTCTTAGGTCATGGTCTCATTATTTAGACATTGTTATGGCTAAACCGAAAATTGGTGAAGCTTGGAACATCTACGGAATTTACTTTAGGGTTATTTAGTGATAGAGTTTCACATGATATTTAGATCTTCGTATTGTCCAATGTGTGTCCGATTATATAATTTAACGCATTGCACACGCATTGCATGTGCCCCGATATTGTATATAGATAACGATGTAGTTATTTTAAATATAGTCTAGTATTAGATAAATTTTAATTAAAATTTGTTCTTTGGATATAAGTTTAAATATAGTTTAATATTAGATAAAATTTTATTAAAATCTGTTCTTTCGATATATGTTTAGATAGTATAATGTAGTTAATTTAAATATAGTTTAAATATTGAATATAATTTAAATTTATTTGTACAACTTTTGATATGTTATTTCTGGATAAATTTTTATATAATAGTTTAAATATTTAATATATTTTAATTTTAGTTTGTTATATATATATGTTTATATAATTTGATATATGTTTAGAAAGTTGTAAGGATTTAAAGTTAGTTTTACGTGATGATTTACATAAGGCACGTACGTTGGTTGTTAATTATAAGGATTAAAAGACAAATTAGTGCGTGATATACAAACGGCTTGGATGACTCATTTCTGAGTCATTTTAATAGACTATCATTAAATGTTCAACACTAACTGTTATTAGGCCTCACTTAAATCACGAGTTTGGTTTGGACACTTGACTTTGGTTTGTTTTCGGACATGACTCTGTGACACAGGACACAGGACACAGGACACATGGACACACACACACAATACATACATATATACCTATATATATAAATACCCAAGGTTCACAATATCGGTATCGGAATCGGTATCGGACTATTCCTATGAGTATTGGTATCGGCAATATCGGTAGTATCGGCGGTATCGTATCGGAGTATCGGACTTTGGTATCAGAAAACAAATAATTATTAATAAATTATTTACATTTAAAAACATATATTTTATATATTTAGGCATAATTTTAAGTATTTCAGCGTTATTTCTTAGTAGTTTTGAAATTATATGAAATAGTAGTCACCCTTACCGATTGGTTTTGCCGAATTGACCGGAACAAAGACCCCCAATGTCGGTATCGGTCAATATTTGGTATCGATCGGTATCGGACCGGAACATGCCAAACCGTATCGGTATCGGCCGTATCGGATCGGTATCGGCCGATACTTTAAACCATGGTTGTCATATTAAGGGTCTTTGAGGAGGTGACATGTTGTGAAAAGATATATCCTTATAGTTCTCCTACGATAAGGTAAAGGATACCAACTCAAGGTATTGGTATTGGGATACCAATAGCGATAAGGTAAAGGGTACCTTGGTAGGTAATGACTATAAATAGGATATTTGTGCCTGTTGGATAATGTGTGTCCATCTTTGCAGAATTATTTCCAAATGGATATGAATTACTACTTGCGGAATCGTTCATGGATGTACAATCGTCATCTTGATGATATGTGTGGTGTGCGGGATGAATATATAGCGGAAGTAGAGCAGTTCCTGCAGTTTGCTAAGACGTTCCCTCACTACATGGACGGCACCAAAATTAAGTGTCCGTGTGTGAAATGTCATAACGTGAAATATTATCCAGAAGTGGAAGTGACATATCATTTGTACTCGAGGGGTTTCACGCCTAATTACTATCAGTGGACCGCACACGGAGAACTTGTGTCTTTAGCATCAGAGTCGGAGCCTTACGTTGAGCCGTATATGCATGCGGGACCTAATTTTGTTTCAAATAATCATGCATACGACGACGGATGCGTCAATATGGTTTTCGACGCTGCGGGGCCTAGTTTCGTTCATAATGCACCTGAGGAGGCACCGAACGCCGATGCTGTACAGTTCATGGAGTTGCTGGAGAATGCAAGGACTCCATTGTATCCTGGTTGTGAGGATCATTCACCGTTGGAGGTGGTTACAAGACTGTTGAGCATTAAGTCAGATTTTAACATGTCGCAAGAATGCTACAACCGAGTGTTGGAGTTGATTATAGAGATCTTGCCGGCGGGTGCTAAGTTGCCTAAAGACTTCTACCGGTCTAAGAGGATGGTGAGATCGCTCTGGATGGGATACGAGAAAATTGATTCCTGTCGCAATGGGTGCATGCTGTACTACAAAGACGACAAGGACGAAGATGTGTGCAAATTTTATGGTGTTGATCGCTATAAGACAACTAGTACAGGAAGGACTACCGGTGCAAGAAGACCGACCGATTCAATGCACTACTCGCCTTTAACATCGCGGTTGCAAAGATTATTTATGGTGAAAGAGACGACCGAAAATATGAGTTGGCACATACGAGAACAGATTGAAGGAGTGTTGGATCACCCATCCGATGGAGAAGCGTGGAAGCACTTTGATCGAGTGTATCCTGATTTTGCTTCAGATCCGCGTAATGTCAGGTTGGGACTATCTTCTGACGGTTTTACTCCTTTTGGTCTTTCGGGATCCCAGTATTCGTGCTGGCCTGTGATTGTCACTCCGTATAACCTACCGCCTTGGATATGCATGAAGACTCAGTACATGTTTCTAACCGTTATAATTCCTGGTCCGAATAATCCCAAGAGGAACATTGACGTGTACTTACAGCCTTTGATAGATGAGTTGAATCAGTTATGGGAAGTAGACGCTAACACGTACGATGTTTCTAGGAAGCAGAATTTTCAGATGAAGGCAACCCTTATGTGGACCATCAACGACTTTCCGGCCTATGGAATGTTATCTGGATGGAGCACTCATGGCCGTCTCTCATGTCCGTATTGCATGGACCGTAGTAAGGCTTTTCGCTTGAAACACGAAGGAAAACCGTGCTTCTTTGATTGTCATCGACAATTTCTGCCAAAAGATCATCCGTTTAGAAGGAACAGGAATGCATTCCGTACCGGCGTTGTAGAGAAGGGTGATCCACCGCCAAGGTGGTGCAGAGCCACGATATGGGAGGAGGTTAAAGATTTTCCAAGTGCTGTCGAAGATCCTACAACTGGGTACAAGTGCGATGGATTTGGTAGAGATCATAACTGAACAAAGAGGAGCATATTCTGGGATCTGCCATACTGGAGTACCAATCTGATCAGACATAATCTTGATGTCATGTATATTGAGAAGAATGTGTTTGATAACATAATTAATACTGTGATGGACGTAAAGGGAAAAACGAAAGACAATCCCAAGGTCAGGTTGGACTTAGAAGAAATATGCAAACGCCCTGCGTTGCATTTGATACAGCTGAATGGAAAACAGTTCCTGCCGAAGGTAATTTTCTCGCTGGACAAGGAGGATAAAGTGAGACTTTGTCGGTGGATCCAGGGCCTAAAATTTCCAGACGGATATGTGTCAAATCTGAGAAGATGTGTCGATCCGAAGGAAAACAAATTGACGGGTATGAAGAGCCACGACTGTCACGTATTCATGGAGAGGTTAATTCTGATTGTATTTCGGAAATTCTTACCGCAGGCAGTTTGGGATCCATTGACGGAGCTTAGCATATTCTTCAGGGATCTTTGTTCTAAGAAATTGCTCGTTGATCGTCTAGAAAAGCAAGAGAAGGACATTGCGGTAACACTATGCAAGCTAGAGAGGGTGTTTCCTCCTGGATTCTTCGACTCTATGGAGCATTTGCCGATTCATCTATCCTGTGAGACACGTATTGGTGGACCCGTCGAATATCGATGGATGTACCCGTTCGAGCGACATTTGAATCACCTAAAAAGAAAGGTGAAAAATAAGGCACGGGTCGAGGATTCTATTTGTGAAGCCTATGTTTTCGAGAAGATTACAAACTTTTGTTCGATGTATTTCAAGCCTCATGTTACAACTAATAGAACGAGAGCTTCCAGAAACGACGACGGAGATCATGAAAGTAATGATACAATACTGAAGGTATTCAATGCTCCAGGAAAGCCATCGGGTAAAATGAAGAAGAGATATCTGAACGATGATGAGCTAAGGGCTGCTCAGGTGTATGTATTACTCAACTGCGACGAGGAGGAAGTAGAGAAACTGGAGGGGTAAGTAAATAATACGTCTACATTATTTTAATAGTGTTGATTATTATACTATTACATTAATTGCACGATGTTGTTTTCAGCATATTTAATGATGATGTGAGGTCAGGTAGGCCACACATAACAGAAGAAGAACTAGAACAAGAAATGAGGCATTATTTTCCATCATGGTTGAGTGCATATATAAGACTTCAGAACTCTGTAATTACATTTCTGTATATGCACTTGATTGAGAATGAGCTTAATTGCTTCTTTCGTGGTATTTAGGTCGATCGTCCATACGCAAGACTTGAGAATGAGTCTATTAGAACGCTAGCCAAGGGACCAATTTATGCTGCAAAAATATGGCCAAGCTACTGTGTTAATAGGTTTAGGTTCAAGTCAACAACTTGCCCGATCAGAGATAACTTTGTGGATCTCGACTCCACCAAAAATAGCTGTTTGTGTATCAGATCTTCGAACTACAAAGATGTTGATGCGGGCAACAATTTCTATGGCGTGCTACGGGAGATCGTGGAGCTGATATATAGTTATGGAATAGAGCCTGCTAAGATTGTGTTATTCAGGTGTGATTGGTTCGATCCGATTGAAGGTCAAGGTTGGAAAGTAGACAAGCACGGTCTTGTTGATATAAACTATCGGCGTCGATATCAAGCATATGAACCATTTGTCCTATCAAGTCAGGCTCAGCTCGTGTACTCACAAGTTATCCTAAACGGGGAACAACAAGGTCGGACTGGTGGGCAATATGCAAGACCAAAGCTAGAAATACCTTTGAGGTTGACGATATAGCTTATCAACAGGATGAACTACCTCTTGTAACAAATATTATAGAAGTGGACACGACAGAAGTTCCTCATTACACATCTAATTGTGTAGAAGAAGTAGAATTATCTGAAGAGGAAGATGCAGATAAAAGTAAAGATGTAGAGGAGGAAGAAGAAGAAGAAGAAGAAGAAGAATAAGTAGATGAGCTAAACGAACTAGATGAATTTTCAGAAGAGGATTAAATCTGTACGTTTGTTTTATCATCATATTTGACACTTTAGTGACACTTCTATCATATAAATCTGTGACACTTCAGTGACACTTTATTGACACTTTTATCTGTGACTATGATATTTTTCAAAAATCTGTGATGTCTATCATATAAATATGTATTTTTGTTTTATTGTCATATGTTATTATCAGGTATGACTAGACCAGGAGGACGACGTGGAGGATTTTACATTAGGCAGTCCCGTCAGCCTCGGCCTGGGGATGGAGAGGGCAGTTCCGTACCCTCATCCTCATCTCCGAGTACGCCAGTATACCGTTCTGTTCCCGGTCCATTACCGGGACAGGGCAGTTCCAGCAGGTTGGCGACTCCTCCCTCGTCGTCCAGCCTTCCTGATCCCGCGTCCAGCATCCCTGATCCTCCGTCCAGCATTCCTCCTGTCGACGGCTCTATGGAGGGAGCCCACGCCGAGCATATGGAGGACGACGATCAGACTAATCCTGTCCAGGCAGGAGGTGAGAGCGACCCTCCATGCGCTCCCCCGGGCGAGACGCGTATGGAGATTTGGACGGACGGGCCTATAAAGTAAGTTAATTAATTAATATATATTTCTCAAATGATTCTATGTACATATATATTCATGAAAAATTATTATTGTACAGATATCGGCCTTCTGCAGTACAGAGACAGTTGGGGGTATTTCTGAGGCAGAACTATGGTGGGCCTTGGATTAACTACTCAGATGCTCCCGCAGATAGGAAGGCCTTTTGGTTCGCCCACTTCAAGGTAAAAAATTTGTTTATTTTTAAATTTTAATAATCATTTGTGTATATTATACAACTTTTGTATTTTACTTCTTGTGGAGGACCTATTTCTATCCACCACACCGGGCGGCGAGGATCGAGGGCCAATTTTCTGCCGTCGCAGCTAAGCTCATCCGTGATGCGATCGACGACCAGAAGCGTCGTGATCACGCCGGACAGCCGATCCATGGTTGGATCACGCCAGATCAGTGAGCTGCGATGAAGGCTAGATTCAGCGAGCCCAAGTACCAGGAGCGGTCTGAGAAGGCCAAGGTGGCACGGTCGAGCGCCGGTAAGTGGTATGGTGGCTCCATTCCGATGACGGAGCATTTTCGTCGTCTGGTACATTTCCTATAACGGACATTAATTTATATATAGTTCGATAGAATGTTTAATAATAATAATAGATAATATATTTTAACAGGTAAAAAAGGGTGAGGACCCGAACATGGTGACCGTCTTCCTGGTCACCCATCGGAGGGCTGGGGAGTTCATTGACGAGAGGGCGACGCAGGCATATGTACGTTCTATTCTTTATATTAATTTACTATAACTTAGAAAACATGAAAATAGATATCAATATAGACTTTAGCAAACACTTACACGTTAGCAAACATGTTCTAGGCCGAGTTTGTTCGGCTACAGCAGGAGGCGGCTGCTGCTGCTAGTGCGCCAGCAGAGGGAGGGGCTGGTAGTTCCTCCCAGCCGCCTACAGCTCCATCACAGGACGAGCTCTGGATGACCTCCGTTGGCGGTCTTCAGAAGGGTACGTACTACGGTACGGGATCCTACGACGCGTATTTGGCTTCAGAGTCATCCCGAGCCCCCACTGTCAGTGCGCAGTCTCCGGCTTTGCAAGCGTCGTCACGAGCTGAGGATATTCGTCGTCAGATCGAGGAACTGCGTCGCGAGTTGCAGCAGTAGATTTCTGATGTGGTCGAGCGACGATCCGACCCTCCGATCGTCACCGGACGATTTGATGCGGTCGAGCGCAGTATACAGGAGCTGATGAGTCTGCATCAGGCTACAGCTGCCAGCTTGCACACGCTCACCGAGTCTACGCAGTGCACAGAGCTTAGACAGGTCGAGCTGGAGGGATCGCAGAGGAGCATGTCTGCCTCACTCACTCAGGTTTCGGCTTCGTTTGAGGCGAGTACTCAGAGGGTGGTGAGTACCCTTGCTGTGTATGCACTACACCAAAACAGGGGATTGCTAACAGTTATTACCGTGACAAATAATTTTTGTCACGCTTATTACCGTGACGAACTGGCCGTGGCAAATTTTTGTAACGATTTCCGTCACGGTAATAACCGTTACAAAAATAAATTTTCGTCACGGTAATAACCGTTACAAAAATAAATTTTGTCACAGTAATAACCGTGACAAAATGTATCTTTGTAACGGTAATAACTGTGACAAAATTTGTCTTAGTAACGCTAATGACTGTGACAAAATTTATCTTTGTAATGGTAATAACCGTAACAAAATTTATTTTAATAGCGATAATAAACGGACTAAATTTAACTTTGGTAACGGTAATAAGTGTTACAAAACTATTTTTGGAAAAAAAAAATATTTTTGTACTTCAGATCATCTCTAGATTAGAACCACACTAGAATCTCATTTACGCCATAAGTATCAACCATGGTTTAAATCTACTTTCCAACCCATAACAATTTTTGCTTACAAAGAAATTATTTCATCCTCAATAAAGATGTATTGTTCACAAGGAACTATAACAAACAACAAGGAACTAATAACTCGCCCCTTCCAAAGATTTTTCATCCTAAAAACATGTATTGTTAATAAGGACTATAACAAACAACAAACAAGAAAAAAAAATAGTACTACGAAATATCTAAAATACCATAGATGGGTGCGACAAATATGCACCACATGATTAATAAATCTACATTTTTTCCTTCTCGACTCTTCCTAAGTGTTTCATATATTTGTGCATATTTCTTCGAGCTCCACCAAAGCAATAGATGATTTCTTGTGAAATGGATACGTTCCAACCAAGAATACATCGTCCCACTGAAAATGATTAGACACATAAACATCACTTTTTAGATGCTGCTACAATATCGTATACCAAAAATAGTAACTTACGTACCAAGAATGGTGTGGCGATGATAAGGCACATAACAGAAAGTTGTTAAAGTGCATAACAGGAATCTCCATCTCCGTACCAACAATGTGAGCAACTACCAAGAAGTAAAAGAGAAATAAGCCAACCATTTCCACCAGAAAATAAAAAGAAAGGCAGACAAGCAATTAAACTAACTTGAAATCACAATATTTTAAGTTTATTGCACATATCATATTGCAACCAGAGCCAGCTCTAAATATCTAGTTCTCACTAAAATCAATTATTCTCCAACTCAACTAGATCTAACTCCAATTGTACTAGTCAAATCTCTAGTTCAATCAAGTTAAATAAGATAAGTGACTAAGTCCAACATAACCAATTTGATTATAATTGGTTTGGTCAATTTGAAGTTGAAGCACAGTTATAAAGTGACCAAAAATTGAGAGATCAGCCCCGCCCATCTATAAAGTGACCAAGTCCAGCATAATAACCAATTTGATTATGTCTTTCATTTCTTATCAAGTCTGATGAAATATGATCTAATACAACAGATACAAGTTGGTATTAGTTGATTTCATAGATCATTTTAAGAATCCTTCTTGTTGAAGTTGTTCTTCATACCCTGGCCCATCTTTATGGAAAGAGCTTAGATGATGATAACACTGTTGACTATGGTCGTATTTGTTATGCCAAATAATAACATCTAATTGTCCCGCAGGATTTAACCAAAAAAAGTCACATGTCACAGACCCAACACTTCAACCCATTTTTTAGTAGCTTTTATATATATATATATATATATATATATATATATATATATATATATATATATATATATATATATATATAAGAGAAAGGGCAAGTGAAAGTATATATATAAGTGAAAGTATATATATAAGAGAAAGGGCAAAAATGTGAACCATATTTTTGAACATATCACTTCACAGTAAAAAAAAACAAAGGGTTCAAGTGAAAGTACCAGTAGGGATGATAGAGTAGACTTGCCACACAATCCCACTTGTGCCATAATAAACAAAGGGTTACAAAATAAAGCAAAGATACTCTGAGAACATAATAAACAGCTTAATGTACTATAATAAAACTACTTGCTCAAGAATCTGAGTGTAGTAGAGAACTCCGTGGATGCCAGAAAACTGCAGTAGTAGAGTAAATTTTTAACAACGACAACAATATTTACAAAGGCTTGTAAAAGGGTATACAGTGCTTAAGTTTTTTTAACTACAAGCCCATGTCAAATATAATAGGAAAGCTTGTTTTGCAATTAGTTGACTAAAACAAACCTGCGAAGACTGTTAATTACTATGTAGGAAATTTACCATCAAATATAATTGGAGATAGTCTATCGCAAAATCAGATAAAATTTTCTGTGTTATCTGGGAATAGGTTTGACTTTTTTTGTTTGACATTTCTTCCAGTCCTATTAGTTTAGATGAACATGGAGTTCAAAATGAAGCTCCAAAAAAATGCATTGAAGTTAATAGTTTCAAAATTATATGCAGAGTGTTTGGTGATATATTTTGCAGGTTTCAAAATGATATGCAAAGTGTTTGGACCCCCATGAATATGACATAGATAACTAACTTCTATAGCTACAATTTCACATTAATAGTTTCAATGTGGAGGTTCTCAAGTCTATTTGAATTTATATAGAAGTTTTTTTTTTCCTTCAACTCTAGTTGATGTCTATGAATAAACAAGTTACTTTACCAAAATTTTGAAGCTTACCATTATTGTCCGTTGCCCACAAGTCTGCCAGCAAACATCATAAAGAGATGAAGAATCATTTTTGCTGTACCATACCATACAGAATAAATTAGTTGGAAGTGGAAGACCATATATCAATATGACCAGCATTAGTAATTAAGATAGAGTAGTAGGATGTTGTAACAGCTATATATCTAATCTATGTATATATGAAGAGCAAACCTCAGTTTGCAAATCTAGATTGACATGACAAAAGGATTAAAACGTGAATTTGATAGAGTTGAACCAAAAACTTACAAGTAAAGATGTAGAACATGTGAAAAGTAATGTGTGTCAATTTGATAAATGATCTATGAGAATAGTTAAAAAAAATTAATCTCGTTCCGTAGAAAGTAATGCTTGTCAATTCGAGTATTTGCAAGTATTATATATATGGAGACTAACTAGTGATTATTTCTCTTCGTCCAACATATCATGGATATCTGTTAAATTCCAAGTAAAGTTTTCTAAACTTAGTTTGCTCTTGGTTTGCACTATATGATGTGAACCAAAATATGCATGTAGAAGGCCAACTAAATGTCCATGAATACCTTTATCTACAACAATCTTTAAAAGCCTCCTTTACTATGCAATCCATACAAACAAACTGCCAACTTGTTTCAATATATCAACCATTTTCCTTCTCATGATAGATAGGGTTGTGTGTTAGGTTGGTCAATGGATCATATATCCAAATTAAAAGAGCAAAATCATTTAGCAGCAGTTCTGATAACATGGAGCAGGGACAACCCATCAGAATCCCCAGGTGACAGACATAAGAAGGTTGTTCATCAATATATATATATATATATATATATATATATATATATATATATATATATATATATATATATATATATATATATATATATATATATATATATATAGTCAATGACCCCTAGTCTAGTGGTAGTGGTGAGGCATGCCGCCCGAGTAGTCAAGAGATCGATTCGCAGTGGGGGACGTTCGACATAATTACCATTTCCATTTTCATATATTTTATATATATATATATATATATATATATATATATATATATATATATATATATATATATATATATATATATTGAAGCAATGGGTAATTGTGTATATATATTTCAAATGACCTCTAGCCTAATGGTTAAGAGAGATGCATGCGGCCCAAGTGGTCGGAGTTCGAGCCCCAGTGGAGGCGAGTTCACCACAATTACCCATTGCTTCAATATATATATATATATATATATATATATATATATATATATATATATGTGGAGGCTAAATAGGGAGGCTAAAAATATTCTTATTGATGTAAAATTGTGTAAATCAAAATTAAAGCAGTAAAGAACCTCCCTCAGAAATAAGAGATTTCAGCATCTATTCAGACAAGACTGAAACTAGTTTAGATTTCAATCATTGAGAGATTTAAACTGGAAACACATTGGCCATCAAACAATATAAGAAAAAGTGTATCTATCCAACAAAACAAGTCTAACAACAGGAAACCTTAACAAAAACAAACTAACATTCAAAAAGAAAATATTCCAGAATTTCAAGATAATATACAATGTACAGTCAACTGAATAGAATTGTAATAGGTAAAAGGCAACAAACAATATGTAAAACAATTAAATACATATTTATTTTGAATAGATACGCCCAATATCACACTTCTATTAGGCTAATTAAACATACTTCATTTATAAGTGGCTAAAATATATCAACATAACCAAGAGCACATGTAATTCATGCTATATATACAATAGACAAATATAGTCAAATCCTTGAGACTTCAGATTGTTATACCCATCAGTTGGGTATCAAGCTATAAAGCATGGAAGGGAAAGCCCTTCAAAATATATAAAAGATACACCAGGAAGGGAAAGCCAATAATCAGTGAAAACAAAAAAGCAAAGTATTACAATATAACAAATTCTCGTGCCAAGAAAAGTTACTGAATTAAAGTTTAAAATAACTTAGCTGGGCAAAAATTACATCATGTAGTCTCTACATCGTGGTACCTTCCTTTCCTAGCTTAATTTCTTTGGCAAAAAACTAACGGGAAACTTGAAAAACCAGAATTTGCTAGGGAACTGAACTACCTTTCTGCAATGGAACGTGCTTTCTCAACATCCGCCAAGGATTCCATAAATGCCATGTACTGTACCAAGACGAAACTACTGTTTGGGCAACTTCTAACTAGCTTTTCAAATTCTTCCTCTGTGCGTGGTATGTCATTTTTTAAGACATGATCAACCTTATGAAGTACGTTTTGTACATGCCAATGTACTGTACCAAGACGAAAATGTTATAAGACATGATCATTCAAAGAGAAGATGAATTGGTTATTCCATTCCCTAACCGATTATGAAGTACGTTTTGTACATGCCAATGTTCTAATATTATAATAACAAGGTTACTAACCTTCAGTATCTTTGCTAAAACTCTATCACCAGCTTTATATTTAGTTTCATTATCATCAATGTGCTCATCTGTGACTTCGATCTGGCACAAACCAACCTGCACAAATAAGTGTGCATCAACTTAATGACTATATATAAAGACTATAAATTACTTAAAAGCAAAATACCAAACATATACCAAGCTAGTATTATCAATATTGATAAATAATCCATATGCCTCTATCCTCTTAATCTGTCTAAGAACGAAATCTCCAACTTGCAGAGTTGAAGAAGAACTTGCATCTTCAGTATCTTTCTTCAGTGTTACATCAACTCTCTTTGAAGAAGTATCCACAGGTAACACCCTCAGGATAGTGTATTTCAGGACTGCATGGTCTGTTAGGCCTGACTGGAAAAAAAAACTGTGTCACAAAGAATTGATTTGTGCTTTTGACATGAGTGCTTCACCGAATCTCCAAAATGATATTTCTTTCTCACTGCTCGACCAAATAATGACCTTTGCGTGTAGAGTAAAAAAAAAGTTTAGGACCTAAGAACCCAATTATCCCTTGCCTTTAGGAATTCCAATCTATTTCCTCCCCTCCAAAGTGGTTTACCATCCATGCCAATGCCACATTTTCTTAGTGTAGATTAACAAAGCTTACTTAGATTATGCCCATTCCTCTGTCTCTCTTTCTTTCAACACTATCAACACTATCAACATTGTCTGTAAGATTATTAGGGCACCAAGAAGGTATATTTTGGAAAGTGTGGCAAATTTCTCCATTGTTTATGTGACATTATTCTCTTACAAATTAAATTTAGGAGGACAGCTTCAAGGAAGCTGCTGAAAATGTTCCAATACACAAGTCTAGTCGGTGCCTCTTCTCTTATTTATAGAAGATCCATTCTTCTTGTTGTATAATGCAGTAAGAGAGTTTTTATAATGGTCTGGGATGTTTGTACATTCCAAAAGGACATGCTTAAGAAATTTTATGGCTCATTCCTAGTTAGCATCAATAAGGAATATAAAAGTAAACCAAAGAAATATTAAAATTACTATAAATTGGCCTTTGGCTAACTGGCTCAAGTTTTCTGTAGGCTATGGTTTTAGGTTGGGTGGCATAAATGAGTTATAATATGGATCATATTGCAAAGCAGTGTCAGCAAACTGATAGAGATTCTTGCCTGAAGCCACGTCTCCTAATCCAAAGGATAAAAGTTGGGGGCTGATAGCAACTCTTGCCAACAGTTGCCACCTGTCCTGTGAAATTATTCCCTGGTAAATACCATGTCACAAATAAACTTAAAACTTTATTCAACAGTCTTGATAGACAACTTTAAACCCAAGCCTTCCGCTTGCTTGTCCATGAACACTTCCTCCTGCGAGTCCTATATCACTTCTTTCTATCTTCCCGAGTTAAGCATAAAAGGGGGTATATTATGACCATTATAAGTGCCTCAGTTATAGTATAAAAAAGGAATAAGAATGCTTTCCAGTATTAGTTTGTTTAAGCAATTAGGAACATGTACCAAATGAAGCTCCAATGGAAGCAGACCTGGGTATTTAGGTTGAGGTTCTGAGTTCCTCAAGGATTTAACATCCTAAATCTTTTTGTTGTTCTCTTGAAACTTCCTCTCAAGCATTGACATCTCCTTTTCCATCTTGGCAATTTTTTGATCAATAACAAGGCTAGCAAGCTGAGATGCACCAAGCTTGTGTTCATTAGACATTTTAAACCGATTTTAATGCAACCAATTGCTTTCAACTGACTTCTTTCTGCATTGAAAACAAAGTATTCTTTAATACTGACACTCCATTAAACAAATTGGTGCTTAAACACACAGGTTAGATAGGTATTTATTCTATAAAATGAACGGTTTTGAAAACCTTTTCTTCATCAACTAAACTGCTGCTTAAATACGGGAATGTTACTTATCCATGGTAAAATGTCATTATATACCATACCACTTGGTTTAACAGTAAATTCCTTTATTATAAAAAAAGAAAGTAACACAACACAACAAAAGTGCTAGAAGCAATCAATTTCTCAGTATGAAAGATTTACCTAGACACCGAAGAAACATAGCAAAATTGTTGGCAAGTAATCAAATTATCCTTCATGCTCAATATTTTTATAATTCATCTCATCATCGCCATTCATCGTAAATCAAATGAACTAACAAATACCTACCCTTACCAACTGACCTCATTCACTATGCATTAAGTTCATATAACACCTATATCCAATAAAATCTTTTACCATTAACCAATTTGACATATTCGACGGCGACCTCCTCCTAGCGGACCTCGTCCCGGGGCCTCGGAATCGCTATTTTCCTCCTTTTCCTCGACAACGGGATCGGGTGACTGCAACCTTGGTGTCTCGAACACCTCCTTGTCCTCCAAAAAATATTTAACAATCAATGTCCAAAATGTAAAATTTTATAAAACCCTAACAAATTAATAGAAAAATTAACAAGGAAAATCTTAAGTAACACTTTGAGGAGTTGGGAATCACAATCGAAAAAATAGAAAAGAAAACCTTCAAACATTGGAAAAGCCCTAACACTTTGAGGAATTGGAAAATTAGATCTCACACAAAAAATCTTCAAAAAATTGATCTCCTAATTAAAAAGAAATTAGAGAAGAAGAAAATGAGTGCGGGAGAGTTGGAAAATTAGAGAAGAAGAAAATGAGTGCGGGAGAATAAATTAGAGAAGAAGCTGACCTAAAATTAGCTGGAGGAATCTCGAGAAGAGGGCTGGAGGAAGCTTGAGAATAGGGCTGGAAGAAAATAAACATAGGTTTGAGAGTGGAGGATGCTCGAAAAGAGGGCTGGAGGAAGCTCTAGAGAGAAGGGAAGGTGGGAAAACGAAATCTAGAGAAGAGAAGCAGAGGGAAAATAGAAATGAGTACGGGAGAGTTGGGAATTTTGTTTTATTTGTTTCCTCTGTTAAATTATTTGTAACGGTTTTTAATGTTATAAAAGTTACAAAAATTACAAAATTACAAAAGTAAAATATTAGTAACGTTTTATTAACTGTTGTAATGGTTATTAGCGTTACAAGATTGTCACGGTAATAACCGTTACTAATTAGAAAAAAATTATGTTACAAATTACATGTTTTGGTGTAGTGATGGTGAGCGACTGCGAGAGCTGGAGCAGATACGTCCTCCCGGTCCATCGACGGCGCCGACTCCAGACACTGCACTGCCTCCGGCGCCGACTCCAGACATTGCACTGCCTCCTACTGCCCCTACGGTGCAGCTCACCCAGGAGCAGTATGACTACATTCTATCCTAGTTGTGCGACAGGGGTCCGCAGTAATTTTATTGATTTTTTTATGACTTTTATGTATTGGCCCTATGGGCAAATTGTTTATTGGTACACTTTCGTTTGTACACTTGGTGGGAGACTTTTTATCATCTTCCATTTTTATTTGACTCTATTAGGTGTTTGTGAGGATGTGTGTCTGTGATATTTACTTTGCACTGCCTCTTATTTTTATTGTGATATTTACTTTGTGATATCTGCGACGGGGATGACAAATATACCTACGTTGGGTTATAAGCGATGATCTGATATACAAAGGAGGTGCTGCCGAAATTTAAAAAATATATAATGTGTAGTTTTGTGATGATGTGTGTCTGTGTTTACAATGAATATGAAATGCAGTATTCGGAAACATCGACAGTTTCGATTACTGTTGTATGTTTTATCTTGGATAGAAAGAGCAACAGTTCAGGGTGTACTTCTGAGAGCTTCATTTTCACGTCCTTCACTTTCTCCGGACGTCGTAAAGGTTCCCGAGAAGGTGAAGGACGTGAAGAGGAAGCTCTGAGAAGTGCACCCTAAACTGTTGCTCTTTCTATCCAAGATAAAACATAGAACAGTAAGCGAAACTGTCGATGGTTCGAACACTGCACTTCACACACACTGTAAACACAGACACACAGCATAACAAAAATACCAATTATATTTTTTAAAAATTTTTTTATAATATCTGCGACGTATAGCGACGTTCTGCGACGTACAACGACGGAAGATAGACGTCGCTATACGTCGTTAAATAGTGACGTAACGTCGCTAGACGTCGCAAAACTGCTGACGTGGGCTGAGGGCGTACGTCGCTAACGATGTCGCTAGGCATCGCTAAATTGTCCACGTGGCTGCCATGACATGTCATCATATATAAAGTTTACAACGTCGCGAAGTGGTCGCTTTACGTCGCAAATTTAGCGACGTAACGTTACGTCGCTATCTGTCGCCAAATTTGCGACGTATAGCGACACTGGACGTAGCGTCGCAAATAGCGACGTTTTGCGACTAAAGTGTCATCTGCGACTTGCCTATAAGCGACGTCAAAGTTTCGTCGCTAAATACGTCGCAAATAGATTTTAGCGACGTATTTTCCTTATTTAGCGACGTCTTCTGACGTCGCTAAAATAGGTTATTTTAGTAGTGCTAGATGCATGAGGGTTTATCTACAATCTATCAGTCTCTTATGGTCAAGAACAAGCCTAGTGTCTCAATCTCAAGCAAGTAAATAATCGTTACAAGATGTTAAATCATCAGACATACAAAGTAAGACGTTCCAAACATTATATATTCAGATGATCACGAAGCTAGTCATACAAAATCGAAGACTAGCAAGAGTTAAGTCATACATGATCAACCCTAGGATTTCTTAATCATGTTACAGCCCTTAGGCAGACAGAAATAAAGTTTCAACACGATCTAATACATGCTCGACGGCTAAACGCCTCAAAAGAATAAGTTATAGTAGAGTGGGAGAGCAAAATAAGAAAATCTACTCGTTGCCATGGTTACTCCTGGTGCTCACCATATAGCTAGAAAACAGGTAGATCCTTGGGTATCACTCTGAAATCTGGCCATACAAAACCAGCTGGGTCAGACCCCAGAAAGAGCAAGTACCATAAGGGAGGCTCCACATATGAACTAAGACCAGCATATAAAGTAAAAAAAACAGATATGAGAACATAATAATAATAACATAATAACAAGAGTTAAATGAACATACTTGCTTGCATCAGGAAGAACAAGAGGTGGAATATAATTTCCATGTTAATCATGAGACAATCATTCAGGCACGGTCAATCAAGTCCTACGGCTTGCTATCATTAGCTAATTACATGCCTACTTAATAACAAGGTACAGTTGAGATATTTTTGCAATCACAAGCCCTGCAGGCTATCCAAGCTATCAAGACAAAAGTTACGAGAGTTATCAAGATTTCTGGTGTACTTGAGCACTTAGGATACAAGAAGTGCAACACATGACAGTGTGCTGGAAATGTGCCCTATTCGATGATAGACTACAAGCCACAGGTGTGGCCAGGATAACGGGATCACCTGTTGTCACAATCTACACCCGTTTTTCGGATACGAAACATGTCCAAGCCCAGCCTATGCCGTAGTGTCGGCGGTAGAACGCTGTCTATAACTCACAAGTCACTGCAATCTAGAATCTCATGGTAATCT
The DNA here is from genome assembly GCA_029216955.1 of Iris pallida. NCBI lineage: Eukaryota > Viridiplantae > Streptophyta > Magnoliopsida > Asparagales > Iridaceae > Iris > Iris pallida. Next base: position 404,057 of record JANAVB010036615.1, on the reverse strand, counting down.
ATATCTCATCCACAGAAAAATTAAGACACAACCAAGATCAATAAATATCCATGAAACTAAGCAATAATGAATATAAACTGAATGTATCCAAGAATCAATGTCACGTCCGGTGGACACAAATCCACTACCAGTAGACGAAAAAATAGAGAAATACATAAAATAAACCAACTGAGTACAACTGTTAATCAAGACAACCTCAACTGTAAGGTACCGTGGTCTGACGCTGACTCAAACCCGCTCGTCTGCTCCTAACACAAACTCGGCTAACCTGAAGTGATCATCAGGTCCTCAGAGGACATAGCAAGATACATAATGTACATGCCTATCTAACAGTTTTATCATACATGAGAAAATAAACAAAAAAAAGAACACGACAAATGACTATGAACACAAACACGAACACACGAACACTAGAACAACTACGCATAAATGAACTGCCGGATGAACGATAAATACGAGATCAATGGAAGAACCAAACCATCATCCTGTCACTACCACATTTCAAGTTTGAGGGTATTTTTCTCATTTTTGAGGTTATTTGAATTTATTATAATTTATTTGAATTTATGGAAATTTTTAGGATTTATTTTGGAATTATTTGAATGATGTTTGACTAGGTTGACTTTGACTAGTGTTGACTTTTGAGACTAACCTAGAAGCTAACCCTAGTTATGAGTGCCTTGGTTAGGTTATGTGATCCTAGTCTAATCTAAGTTAACCCATGTTTAGTCATTAGAATCAAGATTAGCAATGGGTGACCTATTGATTAGGGGTTTTGGTTCATGACTTAAGGACATTGGAATCATGACTTATGACTTAACAAGTAGAGGCCCAAAGCCCAACCCATTAGCTAACCCTAACCCTAATTCTATGGCCGGCCACACTAGCATTGGGAATCCCACTCTATAAATAATCTCTTCCATTAGGTTAGCCTCCTTTAGAAAGTTCACTTTTGGAAAGAGAGGTATGCTCCATCTTTAGAAATTCATAGAAAATCCAATTTAATTCCTTTTTCCCTCAAACAAATTGCAATAGATTCTAATTTAGGTATTCTTGCTGTATGTATAATTTATTTTCAGTTTGTTAGCAATTTGGTGAAGTTTGGGGAGCAAGGAGACACCCCCTCTTTGGAGCTTTTTGAGGAATTTTGACACCTATAGATAAATCCCTAAAACTCTATATTAGATGATGTTATTTTTGCATATTAACCTAGATCTAGGTGTCCCCTAGCTAACCCTAGATTTTTGTAGGATTTTGTGTCCATTTCGTGTCCTAAATGGACACGTATCAGTCCTTACATGTAGGTGTTTGTTGAAATGCCCCAAAGGGGATTTCGATCTATTTTTAGGAAAGTGTTTGAATAGAAATTAGTGTTTTTGTGTGGCTTATAGATTTCTGTTGGACTGAGCACGATTGCACCCGTGTCCGTGTCCAAAATTAGACACGCATGCACTGCACGAGGCTATGCGCAGCTCCCCTGCTGCACGAGCCCTCTGTAGGACACGACACGGCTTATTATGACACGATTTTTGGTGGACACGTAGGGGCATATACTGACAGCATGCCCCCAAAATCTCAGGTGAAACGATTCACCACACGAGGAAAAATCCGGCCCGCACTGGTCGTGGCCTGGACTGTGCACGCGAGAGTGTTGCTCTCTGATACGAGTTTGTATCGTGAACACGCGACACCGTGGACACATTACAGGCATTTGGACACGTGCACCTAGACCTAACCTAGGTGTGGACACGACCACGAGACCTGGGGGTGGACACGTTGTGTCTTTTTGTGCTCGACACCTCTGCACGACACTGTCCTTATTACACTGTCTGATACATTCCTATTTTCTTGTTTTGGACACCTCGTGTCCACTTTGTGGGACACGAGCACACCCCCACTTGACACGTGCACATGTGTCAGATCTCTGGGCATGATTGATATGGGGTTTTATGGGTTTTCGAATGACAAATTTGGGATTTGGGTAATAACTGGTACCATGTCTGTACAGTTCATTTGCTGGGATTTGAAATGTGTGTTATTTGATCTTATGTTGAATTTATATGTGTAGATGTGATATAATATCTGGGATACTGATTTCTGATGATGTTCAAATGTGAAGAGGTTTTGAATTGAGTTGGGTTTCATTGTTAATGTAAAACCTGAGAATGGGATCTCATATTTTTGACTGAATATGAAGACTGAGGATATGCATATAAATTGGGTTATGCCTTGATTTAAGTTTTGATCCTTAATCACTGTTGATCCCAGTTTTCCAATGTTAGTTTGTGTTTTGGGTTTTGAGTTGATTTGGGGTTTACATACATATGTATTGATCGGGTTTTTGCCAAATAAAAACTAAAATTTAATTTATTATGAACTTGTCACGACCCGCACCCACCGTGAGGGTACGAGTACGTAATATCGCCCAGCCTACGCCGCAGTGTCGGCGGTAGAACGCTGTTCTAGGTCATGAACTATAACTAACTAACATGAAAATACTCACCAAAAGGAGGCCAACACAGAGGTACAACTCAATCACAATCTAGAGATAGAATATGGCACGATAAATAGATAAGAAAATCCTCAACTGAGGTACAACAGAAATGAAATAACAAGTCTCAACACCTCTAAAATATACAACTCTGAAGAATAAGAACAACAACTACACATGAAAAGAAACAGTCCAAGCTATCTATACTATGCAAGGGGTATCATCCTCAGCAGCTGCCTGAACCTCCCCAGGGGTCCAGGTCGCGAGTGTCATCTAGGCAAGCTCCAAAGTAAGGGGTGCAGGGTTCCTCATCATCCTCTATAAAATTTTCAACAGGTCCAATCAGGACGGGAGCGAGCACAATACATCTCACGCAGATCATAACAGGTTAGAGAATATAAATTACAAGAGAGTACGATACATGAAACTGAAAGAAAGTACATGATATAAATAGGAAGAGAACTGCAATAGAAATATCTACTATAAGTAGAGAGCTACCAGTGACTAGTGATTTAGAGTACAAAGTCGACATGTGAACGGCTGGATTTGCACATGACTATACTAAAGAGGTGCACATGGCTATACTACTGTGGAATTGTTCACATGACTATTTATACCCCCCCATACCCAATCAATACACAAGGATCCAAATAAGTTATGTTACGTACATGGTTTTCACATGAAACCCATAAATGGGTGCACATGAAATATACATGAGAGCTCATACATGAGTGCACATGAAGTTCACATGGGGGCCCATAAACGGGTACACATGAAATTCACATGAAAGCTCATAAATGAGTGCACATGCAATATAGGTTATACACGAGATACATGGGAAACACGATCGATTCATGAGAGCACATGAGAGTACACGAGCGAGCATGAACGAGCATGATGCACATGAGAAACATAAATAACATGAGAGCGAGGATTACACGATACACATGAAACACATGACACAATGTATTCGATGCTCCCGAGGGGGATAACATCTCAATGTAGGGATCCATATAGTACCAATCCGTGATAATATCGTGACAGCATCAAATAAGGTAAACTAGAGCAGGAATATAATTCTAAGCAAGTTATGAAATGATCAGAGAATGTACTCGCCTCGTATCTGAATGTCTGAAGTAAATATACTGTCCGAGATGAGATACCTGACTCCTAGTTAGAGCAACACAAGTCAAGATGTATACAGGGGATGATAAATGTAATCAACAATGCATCTGCATGCTGTCTAGGTCGAACCAGGCCAAAGTCAACTCTTGATCAAGTCTGGTCAACTACACTAGTCAAACTAGGTCAAGACTGACCCAAACAAGTTTAATAAGTCTCACTAGGCCTAACCAAGCCTAGTCTAGCAATCACACACCAATCACAAGTCATACTAGACTATCAACACACAACATTGGTGTATTCATACCATACACATATATATATATATATATAGGCTATATTATATTACATTGCATTTCACACTAGGTTATATATATTATATATATATACATATATATATAAACATAGAGAGGGATGGGGGAAACATTACACAACATGTATACATGGAGAGTTAGGAAGGGATGTGGTGGTGGCAATGTGTATGTGTGTGGGCATGATATAGTATAATGTGTGTGTGTACATGAGGGTAGGAAATTGATTGTGGGAAAAACTAACATGTGTGCCTACATTACCTAGTAAATCCTAAGAACAGGATTATGAAGTCTAATCAAACATTTGAAACTTACATTCATACATCTAAACCCAAAACCTAAATGAACTAACAAACCTCAAATAACTAAGCTACCCATATACACATATATATCTCAATACATTATATATACATATGTAAAGAGAGGGGGCACATGAATTCAAATGTGTGTGGGTGTATTTGTGTACCTGTGTCATCAGGAAGTTGTCAAGGCAGTGAAATGGAATGTGTGTATAAACAGGAAATTCTCAGATTTCACACAAAAAGAAGAAGGACAGTTTAGTGTTCAGTTCAGTAGCAATGAACCAAACTTCCTGTTCTTAACAACCTAATCTCAGCTATTCTACAAAAGAGGAAACAGGTTAACTACCATTTGAATCTCAGAAATTCAGTAAGAAGAATCTCAGGTTATTAAGAACCCTGGAAAAAACAGGGAATACATTGTGTTCAGGTGGCAGGAATGAGTGTGTGTGGATGTGTGACAAAGTGTGTGAGTGCAAGAGTGATTAGTGTGACAGGTTATATGTATCAGGAAAACAGTGAGAGAATTGACATAGGTAAACAGTGACATATTACTTAAGTGTGTAGAAGGTGTGTGTAGAGAGTGTATCATGGGAATGTGAGTGACAATAGTGTGCAGGCAAAACAGTCTATTTAGTGAGAAAAATCAGTGAATGTCAACAGTGTAACTGCCCCAAAATCTCAGTTTTAACCCTCCCATACATTTCAGATTTAACAGTGAACACCCCCCCTCCATTTCAGTAAAACAGTCCAAAAAATCCTATAGGAATTTCTCAGTTTACATTGAATGAGAACTCAGGTTTTACATGTTAAACATACAGTTATCATATCATTCAGACCCTAATGTTAATCTAACAGTTCATAATATTTAACATATCAACTCAAACCAAACAAATAGTTTAAAAACAGTCCCTAAAATGTAAACTCTGATTTATGAATCAAAACACAATCAAATCACCCAAATCTCAACACACTATTAGAATTTACATAGGTGAACCTATTAGGCATTTAGTAACATGTAATTAACTGTGCTAAATGGGTTTAAAATGATGACAATCTCAATTTCAAAATCTGGACAGAAATTCAGGAATGGCCTGATACATGGTTTCAGCATAACATAGGAAATGAGGAATTAATAATCAAAAATAATTTAAAACCCTAATACAGAGGTTGGTAATGAAAGTACATAATGTACACATGCTACACAAGTGGTTTGTGTCCACAAAAATGGACACAAACGTGTCCAACAAATTTAAAAACACAAAACAGTAAAACTGTACACACAGAGAAACTAATTATCGTGCACGTGTTCCCGACTCTCGTGTGCACGACACGACACGACACAACCCATGAGGTTGTGTCCCAGTGTCAACCTAGACTAGGGCTATCGATTGGACACCCTGAATCGTGTCCAAGTCGTGTGTGCACGACACGACACGCGCGTATCAGTACACGTTTCCAACCGAAACTGCACAGCGCAAAAATCAGTGCACGTGTTCGTGCGTGTCCGACACGACACGTGGGGCCCTGAAACTTGGGAAGCCCCGTGTCAGTGTTGGCCCCCAACCGTGTGTCAAGTCCCATGCATCGGGGTGGCGTGTCCGTGTCGCAGTGACCCCCGAAGTGCAGGGCACGCACTGTGCCCGCACGCGCGACCGTGTCCGCGAGTCCATTTCAACTCGGACACGACTCAAATCCATCTCAGTCAAGGACAGTCGCGTAAGCGACAACAAAATAAGAATTTCCATTCAAACACAATTTGAAAATTCTAACGAAATGCCCTTTGTGGCATTTCGTCGAACACCTGCATCTGTCACTGATACGTGTCCGATACGGACACGTACAGGACACAAAACTTGGGAAACCCTATACCTACAGAATCAGGACTCCTAGGGCTAGATGAATATCCAATTTAAACCTAGTTTTAATGGGTGGAATAGAATGTACCTATTGGTTGTTCTTCACACAAAAAGTCTTTTCCAAGGAGTTCTTCAAAGCCACCCAAAATCCCCAAATTGATGCAAATCTGAGATTTGACTCCACCATCAGCAAGGAAACATTAATTAGATCATGATGGAAGAAACTCCAATCAAAAAGGAGTCCTATTGATTAAACTAGGAAGGAATTAAAGGAGACTCACCTATTTCCTTAAGAAATGAAGAGCTATTAAAGAAAGAGGCACAAATCCCCATAGAGACATTATATAGACAAGGGGGGAGGTCTCTTGGCTGGTCATAATAGTTAGGGTTAGGGTTTTGGGATTCAATCCAAGGGCTCTCATCCCATCTAGTATATTCAATGGTCAAAATCAAGGTCCCCCTTTAATCAAGTTGCAACCTAGTTTATTCTAACTAGTCATGACTAACCATGACCAATCAAATTTTAACTTAGTCTAACCATGACTAACTAGGACTAACCTAGGTTAGGTCAATTCTAGGTTGGGGCTAATAACAATCATATGGCAATTAATTAAATAATAATAAATCACACCATCTAATATAATATATATTAATTTCCAAATAATTATAATAAATTCAAATAAATTCAAGATAACCAAAATACCCTCAAACTAATTGTACTAAATAAAATCTCTACCCACATGGTTAGGCTCTAGGGCAGACAGTCACTACGGCTTCACTAGCTGCAACCAAATCACAAGTCATGAATTTAAATAGTTTAAAATTAATTAAAAATCACTAAAAATTCTAATATGAAATAAATATCATTAAATAATAATTATAATTACAAAATTTCAAAATTACCCTCTTCTGGAAAACTGGGTGTTACAGAACTGAGTTTAGGTAACCCTATGCATTAACTGAACATTGGACACTGTCATACACACACACCCTTTACTTAACTGGACTGTTCACATGTTTGCCCTATTTTCAAATAATTTAACCCAATTGCAATGTTAAGTTCATATTTACATGTTACATATTGCTGAGAATGTGTAGGTTTATTGGGTTTTCATATTTGATTTGGTTTAGTTCAAGACGAAATGTGAGTTGGTTTGGTTTTGCTTTAAAATCTGAGAATATAATGGTTAAACTAAATTAAGGTTGTATTGTATGTGCAATGCTTAATACATTAGATTGTATATGTTGTGCATTACTGGTAATTTCTAAAATCTGAGATCACATACTGTTTGTAAACTGCCACATTATTTCCTATCACACTCTCAAATGTTCACACCCTTTTACTTGTACACTTATATGTATATACACCCACACAGTGTGACCCTTAAACCCTACTGCCATGTACCCCTAGCACATACACATACACAAATTACATTGACACATGCACTAGTTCACATTTATACATGCTACACCCTTGCCTACATGTATACACTGTGATACACACACATAGCTTACATGTTAGTTCATTCCTTATAATATATATATATATATATATATATATATATATATATATATATATATATATATATATATATATATATATATATATATAATGTGATTTCCATGTGTAGGCCTAGATGCAATATAGGTTGTGTGATGTTGGTTTTGACTTTGTGTTGTATAGGTTGTATGGACTTGGTATACTAGCATAGGCTAGTTTAGCCTTGATTAGACTAATGTAGACTTGTTAGGACTTAGAATGATTGTTAAACCTAGTTTAACATAACCTAGACTTGTTTAGTTTTGATTAGGCCTAGAATAGACTAGTTAGACTAGTATAGACTTGTTTGACTTAGGTTTGACTTGGTTGACCTAGTTTGACTTCTAGGGTTGACCAAGGTTGACCAAGAGTTGACTTTGGTCTAGATTGACCTAGAATCATGTAGAATGTATAGTAGAACTTCATGTTACCATTTTGGACTTGTTGTGACTTGTGCTATTCTGATTAGGAGCCAGACACCTCTCATCGGACAGTATATTTACTTTGGACATTCAGACATCAGGCGAGTACATTCTCTGATCATTTCATATCTTGCTTAGGATTATATTTCCTATTTTAGATTATCTTACTTGATGCTGACACGTTGGTAACACGGATTGGTACTATATGGATCGCTTCATGAGATGTTATCCCTCTCGGAAGCATCAGATACTCTTGTCTCGTGTGTTTTACTTACATCATGTATCTCTTGCTTCTATTATCATGAATCTTCGAAAATCAGCTAGTGACTCATGTACCCTCATGATCATCGAGCCTTCACGAATCAATTCATGAATCACCCTTTATAGGCAACGTAGTATAATCATGAATCTTAACGTAACTTGACTGGATCCTTGTGTATTGATTGGGGATGGGGGAGTATAAATGAACATGTGGATAATTCCAAGTAGTGTAATCATGAATCAATTCCGTAGTATAATCATGAATCAGTCCCTAGCCATTCACATATTTATTCTGTACTCTGAATCACTGGCACTGTCTCTTTTTTATATATCATAGATATTTACTTACAGTCTCTCTCTTACATTATGCTATTCTTCAGTTTCCTGTATTTTATTCTCTAGCATGATTATATTTCCTTTCCTGCTATGACTTGTTGAGATGTATTGTGCTCGCTCCTGTCCTGACTGGACCTATTGTAATATTACAGAGGATGAGGATGAGGCCTTCTGTTCTACTTGTTACGGTGCTACCCTAGATGAGTGCTTGGACCTGGACCAGCAGCAGGTCCCACTAGCAGTGGATGACACTCCTCTAGACTAGGATGTTTTCATTTACATTACTCTCTGGATGACTGTATATATTTGATACTTGGGATATGTACTTATCTTAGACACTTAGACTCTCTGTTTGTACTTGTGGATTCCTTTCTTTCAGCAGTATCTATCTATTTTCTATCTTATCTTTCTGCCTTAGTTGTGATTGAGTTTACTTTCTGCTATGTCACCCCCATTCGGGGAGTATAAACTGTTTAGCATTATATTGTTAGATGTTGTGACCTAGGACAACGTTCTACCGCCGACACTGCGGCGTAGGCTGGACGTACCCACGTCTCGTGCCCTTACTCTAGGGTGCGGGTCGTGACACGTTTTTAGTGGTGGCCCATGCAGGTCTAGTTTAGAAATGTAGTGGTATTCGAACTAGAATATCACTGCAGCCTGTAGTAGAATTAGGAAATTTTTGAAGGTACTCAATCACATTAGGAAAACTCTTTATCAGATTCCGTATATCTAAATTTTGCTGCTTATTGTCTTCATTTGAATTTAAACTATCCTCCTTTGATATTTTGACTCATTCTCAGCAATTGTTTCTTTTTGATCTGTCTCCAACATGGTTGAGACGAGATCACATCGCCAGGGCCAGGGAGACGCCGATGAGAGGTCTGCCACCTCTCATACTCAGCAGTCAGCCCCTGGTACCGCAGCCCCAGTCATGCCAGCTGGGGTAGGTATTTCAGCTGCTTTGGGAGGAGCCCCTCCACCTATGAGGCATGAGCCGAGTCCGGTGATTCCGGATGTACTTCTGCAGCAGCAGCCACCTTCGGGGACAGTTGACGCCGTTCAGCTGCTTGCCTTCTTCCGGCAGTACATGGAGGGTCAGCAGACCCAGCAGTAGAGGCATACAGCAGAGCTCATACGAGGCATTGATCTGGCCGTGACTGCGGTAGAGAGGGTTGTAGCTCAGCCAGCGGCAGCCCCACAGTCGCACCAGCCATGGGAGAAGGGCATCCAAGATTTTCAGAAGATGCACCCGAGGGACTTCCGAGGGACAGAGGGGATCTTGTATGCCGACGAGTGGATTGAGCACATGGAGGAGATATTCAGGTTGGCTGAGATCCCGACGAGGCTCCAGATTGAGGCAGCGGCCAGCATGATACAGGATCTGGCCCATACGTGGTACCAGACCGACCCGAGGGTTGGTACTGTATGACAGACTTGGGCAGCATTCAAGAAGCTGTTCAAGGAGAAGTTCTTTCCGGATGCAGCGCTGGGAGCCCTCGAGACTCGGTTCGAGGCCCTAGTCCAGGGGAGCCAGTCTGTGGAGGAGTACGCAGAAGAGTTCTGCCGCCTGAGCAGATTTGAAGAGGGCTTGTCAGAGGCGACGAAGGCCCAGAGGTTCCGGAAGGGCTTGGTAAAGGAGGTCAAGTCCTACACCAAGAATGCCCGCAGCGCTACCTTTGAGGAGATCCTAGTGGACGCGTTAGCTGCAGAGGATGATCTTGAGCTTAGGCTCAAGAGGGGGCGAGACTTCCAGGGAGGCAGCAGTAGCGGAGGACCGGCCAAGAGGCTATACTTCCAGCAGCAGTACCAGCAGCACCACCAGCAGCAGAGGTTCCATCCGCAGCAGTTTCAGCAGCCGAGGCATCAGCCAGTGCAGCATCAGCAGCAGAGGGTGCAGCAGCAGGCACCGAGGCAGCAGGCCGTCACCTGTGCTTATTGCAAGAAGCCAGGGCACGGGTGGAACGAGTGTAGGAAGAGGCTAGGCAGGTGCCTACTCTGTGGGGCAGCAGACCATCAGCTGAAGGAGTGCCCTATGTTCTCGGGACATTCAGGGCAGGGAGCAGGAGCCAAGGCTCCAGGGGGACCGCAAAAGGGACCGTTGCCGACTTAGCCGCAGCGGTTTATGCAGCACCAGCAGCAGGCCCGGAGAGGCCAGCTGGGGCGAGCTTTCGCCATGGCAGCCGAGGATATAGAGGCCATCGGAGAGCTGATCGCAGGTTCGATTCTTTTCGACTCCAGACCAACTTTTGCATTATTCGATTTCGGTGCTTTGCATAGTTTTATATCAGTATCATTTGTGGTTAGACACGGTATCATAGCTGAATCATTGCCTAGGACTTACAAGATCACGATCGGGGGTGGCATTTTCCTCGTGAGTGATGTTTGTAAGGGTCGGAGTGTGGTTTTGGGATGCCGTGAGTTGGAGGTGAGCCTGTTCGTAATGCCATTGCCGAACTACGATATAGTACTTGGTATAAATTGGTTGAGCAGGCACCACGCCAGCATTGATTGCAGAGGGGGTAGAGTTCTCTTCAGAGTGCCGGGGGAGCCAGAGTTCGAGTACTTCAGACGTCAGGAGGAGCAGAGCAGCGGAGTTTTCTGCGGAGTCTCGGTTGCGGAGCAGACGATTCCACACCCCTTGATAGCAGAGTATATGGATGTTTTTCCAGAGGAGTTGCCTAGATTGCCACCAGACAGAGACATTGAGTTTTCGATAGACTTGGTTCCAGGAGCGGAACCCATCTCTCAGCACGTCTATCGAGTGAACAACAGTGAGTTGGTAGAGCTGAAAAAGTAGGTGGATGAGCTGCAGGACAAGGGCTTCATCCGTTCGAGTTTGTCGCCATGGGGTGCACCAGTATTATTTGTGCCGAAAAAGGATGGGTCAGTACGGATGTGTATTGACTATAGGGAACTCAACAACCTAACGATCAAGAACAGATACCCACTGCCGCGGATCGACGATCTTTTTGACCAGTTGAGCGGAGCTCGGGTATTTTCCAAGATTGATTTGAGGTCAGGCTATCACCAGGTGAAGGTGAAGAGGGAGGATATTCCCAAGACCGCTTTCAGGACGCGGTACGGGCAGTTTGAGTTTTTGGTTATGCCGTTTGGGCTAACCAATGCACCAGCAGTGTTTATGAACCTAATGAACAAGGTGTTCCACCAGTACTTGGACAAGTTCGTGGTGGTATTCATTGACGACATCTTGGTATATTCTAAGACTGAGGAGGAGCACGAGGAGCACTTGAGGATATTGCTGAAGACTCTCAGGAAGGAGCAGCTTTATGGGAAGCTCTCCAAGTGTGTGTTCTTCTTGGACCGGGTTGACTTTTTGGGGCATATGGTGACTGGAGATGGTATCTCAGTTGACCCCAAGAAGATCGTAGCAGTTGAGGCATGGGCAGCGTCGACTTCAGTGGCAGAGACCAGGAGTTTCCTGGGGTTGGCAGGATATTATCGGAGATTTGTACAGGATTTCTCCCGGGTTGCAGAGCCGTTGACTCGGTTGACCCGGAAGGATACTAAGTATGTTTGGTCAGAGGAGTGTCAGGTAGCTTTTGATGAGTTGAAGAAGCGGCTTACGACAGCTCCGATTCTGACATTGCCTTCAGGGATTCACTATTTATAGTGACGCTTTAGGAAAGGGGCTGGGTTGTGTCTTGCAGCAGCATGGGAAGGTGATTGCCTATGCTTCCAGGTAATTATATCCCCATGAAAAGAACTACCCTACCCATGACCTGGAGCTGGCAGCAGTGATATTTGCTCTGAAGTTGTGGAAGCACTACCTGTATGGAGAGAGGGTGGAGATTTTTATAGATCACAAGAGCTTAAAGTATGTGTTCACTCAGAAGGAGCTGAACATGAGGCAGCGCAGATGGCTAGAGTTGATGAAAGACTTTGACATATCACTTCAGTATCACCCAGGAAAGGCCAACGTGGTTGCTGATGCCCTGAGTAGGTATCCGACAGCCATGTGTTTGACCATGGACCGTCACTTGCTTGATGATTTGGAGAGCCGTGGGATTGAGGTGATCGTACCCGGAGTTTAGATGCAGTTATGGGGCCTGCAGATTCAGTCAGACTTGGTGGAGAGGATCAAGTAGGCACAGTTTGAGGACGTTGCTCTACGGTGTCTCCGAGAGCAGGTTCGAGCAGGGCTGGTGGATGGTGAGTTTTTTCTTGCAGAGGATGGTGCCTTGAGGCACGGTTCCAGATTATGTGTGCCCATCGGAGAGCTCAGGGAGCAGGTTTTGTAGGAGGCCCACAGATCTCAGTACTCTATACACCCTGGTGCCAACAAGATGTACCGAGATCTGAGAGAGCATATTTGGTGGTACGGGATGAAGCGGGAGGTAGCTCGCTTCGTAGCTAGGTGCTTGGTCTGTCAGCAGGTCAAGACAGAGAGGCAGAGGCCCGGTGGATTATGCAGCCGCTGCCCATTCCCAAGTGGAAGTGAGAGCATATCACTATGGATTTCGTATCAGGATTGCCGCGTACACCAGGAAGGAAAGACGCGATTTGGGTCATCGTTGACAGGTTGACCAAATCGGCCCACTTCTTGCCATTCAAGGTGGGTACGTCTACAGAGAGTCTTGCGGAGATGTATATGCGGCAGATCGTGAGGATTCATGGGGTTCCGGTCAGCATTGTCTCGGATCGGGATAGTCGCTTTACTTCTCATTTCTGGAGGAGTCTGCAGACTAGTTTGGGCACTCAGCTCAAGTTTAGTACTGCATACCACCCCCAGACGGACGGACAGTCAGAGAGGACTATTCAGACGCTCGAGGATATGCTGCGGACTTGCATCTTGGAATTTAGAGGTTCCTGGGAGGATCATCTATATTTGGTGGAGTTTGCTTACAACAACAGTTTCTAGGTCAGCATTGAGATGTCACCTTTCGAGGCTCTGTACGGGCGTAGGTGTCGTACACCCTTATCTTGGGATGATGTTGGTGAGCGAGCTTTACTGGGGCCAGAGATGGTTGTTGATGCAGCCGAGAAGGTGAAGCTCATCAGGGACAGACTTCGTGTGGTGCAGGACAGACATCGGCACTGGGCCGATAGCCACCGGAGGCCCTTGGAGTTTGAGGTACAGATTAGAGTAAGATTAGATTTAGGTTTGTTATTGTGTTTTATTGATCATGTTTGTTTATCATAGTTAATTTGAGACCTTGCTTGTGATTAGGTTGGAGACCAGGTTTTTTTGAGGATATCTCCGACTCGTGGTACGATACGTTTTGGTGGAGGTGGGAAGCTTAGCCCGCGCTTCATCGGCCGTTTCGTTATCAGCAGGAGAGTCGGCGACGGGGCTTACAGGCTAGACTTGCCACCTGCACTAGTGGGGGGTCCATAACGTATTCCATGTATCACAGTTGAGACGGTACGTGGCTGACCCTAGCCATGTGCTCGATCATTCGGAGATCGAGGTTGGGCCTTCTCTCAGCTATCCAGAGCAGCCAGTGGAGATTCTGGATTGACGAGAGAAGGTTCTGAGGAACCAGGTGATACCTTTGGTTCGCGTCGCATGGAGGCATCATTCTCCAGGAGATTCTACCTGGGAGCGGGAGGATGAGATGCGCGAGCGATATCCTTATCTTTTTGGACCTTGAGGTATACTTCTATCCTTCTCATCAGTTGCGTTTCACCTTTCAATTTCGAGGACAAAATTCTTTTAAGGATGGTAGATTTTTCACTACCACATTTCTAGTTTGAGGGTATTTTTGTCATTTTTGAGATTATTTGAATTTATTATAATTTATTTAAATTTATGGGAATTTTTAGGATTTATTTTGGAATTATTTGAATGATGTTTGACTAGATTGACTTTGACTAGTGTTGACTTTTGAGACTAACCTAGAAGCTAACCCTAGCTATGAGTGCCTTGGTTAGGTTATGTGATCTTAGTCTAATCTAAGTTAACCCATGTTTAGTCATTAGAATCAAGATTAGCAATGGGTGACCTATTGATTAGGGGTTTTGGTTCATGACTTAAGGACATTGGAATCATGACTTATGACTTAACAAGTAGAGGCCCAAAGCCCAACCCATTAGCTAACCCTAACCCTAATTCTATGGCCGACCATACTAGCATTGGGAATCCCACTCTATAAATAATCTCTTCCATTAGGTTAGCCTCCTTTAGAAAGTTCACTTTTGGAAAGAGAGGTATGCTCCATCTTTAGAAATTCATAGAAAATTCAATTTAATTCCTTTTTCCCTCAAACAAATTGCAATAGGTTCTAATTCAGGTATTCCTGCTATGTGTATAATTTATTTTTAGTTTGTTAGCAATTTGGTGAAGTTTGGGGAGCAATGAGACACCCCCTCTTTGGATCTTTTTGAGGAATTTTGACACCTATAGGTAAATCCCTAAAACTCTATATTAGATGCTGTTATTTTTGCATATTAACCTAGATCTAGGTGTCCCCTAGCTAACCCTAGATTTCTGTAGGATTTTGTGTCCATTTCGTGTCCTAAATGGACACGTATCAGTCCTTACATGTAGGTATTTGTTGAAATGCTCCAAAGGAGATTTCGATCTGTTTTTAGGAAAGTGTTTGAATAGAAATTAGTGTTTTTGTGTGCCTTATAGAATTCTGTTGGACTGAGCACGATTGCACCCGTGTCCGTGTCCAAAATTGGACACGTATGTACTGCACGAGGCTGTGCGCAGCTCTCCTGCTGTACGAGCCCTCTGTAGGACACGATACGGCTTATTATGACACAATTTTTGGTGGACACATAGGGGCATATACTGACAGCATGCCCCCAAAATCTCAGGTGAAACGATTCACCACACGAGGAGAAATCCGGCCCGCACTGGTCGTAGCCTGGACTGTGCACGCGAGAGTGTTGCTCTCTGATACGAGTTTGTATCATGAACACGCGACACTGTGGACACATTACAGGCATTTGGACACGTGCAACTAGACCTAACCTAGGTGTGGACACGACCACGAGACCTGGGGGTGGACACGTTGTGTCTTTTTGTGCTCGACACCTCTGCATGACACTGTCCTTATTGCACTGTCTGATACATTCCTATTTTCTTATTTTGGACACCTCGTGTCCACCTTGTGGGACACGAGCACACCCCCACTTGACACGTGCACAGGTGTCTGACTTCTGGGCATGACTGATATAGGGTTTTATGGGTTTTCGAATGACAAATTTAGGATTTGGGTAATAACTGGTACCATGTCTGTACAGTTCATTTGCTGGGATTTGAAATATGTATTATTTGATCTTGTATTGAATTTGTATGTGTAGATGTGATATAATATCTGGGATACTGATTTCTGATGATGTTCAAATATGAAGAGGTTTTGAATTGAGTTGGGTTTCATTGTTAATGTAAAACCTGAGAATGGGATCTCATATTTTTGACTGAATATGAAGACTGAGGATGTGCATATAAATTGGGTTATGCCTTGATTTAAGTTTTAATCCTTAATCACTGTTGATCCCAGTTTTCCAATGTTAGTTTGTGTTTTGGGTTTTGAGTTGATTTGGGGTTTACATACATATGTATTGATCGAGTTTTTACCAAATGAAAACTGAAATTTAATTTATTATGAACTAAGTTTAGGTAACCCTATGTATTAACTGAACATTGGACACTGTCATACACACACACCCTTTACTTAACTGGACTGTTCACATGTATGCCCTGTTTTCAAATAATTTAACCCAATTGCAATGTTAAGTTCATATTTACATGTTACATATTGCTGAGAACGTGTAGGTTTATTGGGTTTTCATATTTGATTTGGTTTAGTTCAAGACAAAATGTGAGTTGGTTTGGTTTTGCTTTAAAATCTGAGAATATAATGGTTAAACTAAATTAAGGTTGTATTGTATGTGCAATGCTTAATACATTAGATTGTATATGCTGTGCATTACTGGTAATTTCTAAAATCTGAGATCACCTACTGTTTGTAAACTGCCACATTATTTCCTATCACACTCTCAAATGTTCACACCCTTTTACTTGTACACTTATATGTATATACACCCACACAGTGTGACCCTTAAACCCTACTGCCATGTACCCCTAGCACATACACATACACAAATTACATTGACACATGCACTAGTTCACATTTATACATGCTACACCCTTGCCTACATGTATACACTGTGATACACACAGATAGCTTACATGTTAGTTCCTTCCTTTTATATATATATATATATATATATATATATATATATATATATATATATATATATATATATATATATATATTTTATATATATATATATATATATATATATATATATATATATATAAAATATATATATATATATATATATATATATATATATATATATATATGTATTATGTGATTTCCATATGTAGGCCTAGATGCAATATAGGTTGTGTGATGTTGGTTTTGACTTTGTGTTGTATAGGTTGTATGGACTTGGTATACTAGCATAGGCTAGTTTAGCCTTGATTAGACTAATATAGACTTGTTAGGACTTAGAATGATTGTTAAACCTAGTTTAACATAACCTAGACTTGTTTAGTTTTGATTAGGCCTAGAATAGACTAGTTGGACTAGTATAGACTTGTTTGACTTAGGTTTGACTTGGTTGACCTAGTTTGACTTCTAGGGTTGACCAAGGTTGACCAAGAATTGACTTTGGTCTAGATTGACCTAGAATCATGTAGAATGCATAGTAGAACTTCATGTTACCATTTTGGACTTGTTGTGACTTGTGCTGTTCTGATTAGGAGCCAGACACCTCTCCTCGGACAGTATATTTACTTTGGACATTCAGACATCAGGCGAGTACATTCTCTGATCATTTCATATCTTGCTTAGGATTATATTTCCTGTTTTAGATTATCTTACTTGATGCTGACACGTTGGTAACACGGATTGGTACTATATGGATCCCTTCATGAGATGTTATCCCTCTCGGGAGCATCAGATACTCTTGTCTCGTGTGTTTTACTTACATCATGTATCTCTTGCTTCTATTATCATGAATCTTCGGGAATCAGCTAGTGACTCATGTACCCTCATGATCACCGAGCCTTCACGAATCAATTCATGAATCACCCTTTATGGGCAACGTAGTATAATCATGAATCTTAACGTAACTTGACTAGATCCTTGTGTATTGATTAGGGATGGGGGAGTATAAATGAACATGTGGATAATTCCAAGTAGTGTAATCATGAATCAATTCCGTAGTGTAATCATGAATCAGTCCCTAGCCATTCACATGTTTATCCTGTACTCTGAATTACTAGCACAGTCTCTTTTTTATATATCATAGATATTTACTTACAGTCTCTCTCTTACATTATGCTATTCTTCAGTTTCCTGTATTTTATTCTCTAGCATGATTATATTTTCTTTCCTGCTATGACTTGTTGAGATGTATTGTGCTCGCTCATGTCCTGACTGGACCTGTTGAAATATTACAGAGGATGAGGATGAGGCCTTCTGTTCTACTTATTACGGTGCTACCCTAGATGAGTGCTTGGACCTGGGCCAGCAGCAGGTCCCACTAGCAGTGGATGACACTCCTCTAGACTAGAATATTTTCATTTACATTACTCTCTGGATGACTGTATATATTTGATACTTGGGATATGTACTTATCTTAGACACTTAGACTCTCTGTTTGTAATTGTGGATTCCTTTCTTTCAGCAGTATCTATCTATCTATCTTATCTTTCTGCCTTAGTTGTGATTGAGTTTACTTTCTGCTATGCCACCCCCATTCGGGGAGTATAAACTTTTTAGCATTATATTATTAGATGTTGTGACCTAGGATAACGTTCTACCGCCGACACTTTGGCGTAGGCTGGACGTACCCACGTCTCGTGCCCTTACTCTAGGGTACGGGTCGTGACACATCCCGAGTGTGGACTCATGGGTTTGAACTAAGCACTAACCCTCGTCCCGAATGTGGACTCTCTGGTTAGCTCACGACAAAACACCCTCGTCCCGTGTGTGGACTCTCTGGTGTAATTAGTCAACCCTCGTCCCGAGTGTGGACTCTTTGGTGCCAATGAACACGACAAATACCCTCGTCCCGAGTGTGGACTCTCTGGTGCACTAAACAACCCCCATCCCGAGTGTGGACTCTCTGGTTGTGTAAAGCGATAATCAAGGCTATGGCAGTTCACTACACGCACTCGTTCTATGACACGACTCAAGCAAGATACTGGTGAGAACTCCAAGCATGAAACACAAGGCCAAACATGAACACGGCTATATGCAATAAAAATAACTCTACAGAATATAACACGAAAGCACATGTCCATAACAATCAAATGACTGAAAAATGAAAGGAAATGCATGTAAGTAAAACTGTAGAGGAAGACAAGGTATACTTGTCTATGGTCCTGAGCTGCTAACACGGGTCGAGCACTGAGTCAAGTCCAATTAACCTATTTGAAACATATATAATGGGTCAATAAAAAGAGTTTGAGAGGAATTACAATTTATTCTTGTGTTATTAATCTCTAGGTTACTACCATTGCATCTATATCTCCTTAGCCCACTAGTAGGATACTTGTCTAGCTATCTTGCCCTTTTCTTGCAGGTTAACTTTTGTGACTAGTAATGAACTAAGCCTTACTGTCACTACCACTTTTCTAGGACAAGGGTATTTCTGTCATTTCATAAATGGAGTTTAATTTTTTTCTTTTAATATGATGGTTGTAATTACTAGTAGTCTAATTAATCATTAGTCATGGTAGACCTCATTTATTTTGACTTGACCAACTAGTTGATAAATTAGACTCTATTCGTGGTTAGGTTGAACACAAGTCTTGATTAGAGCCAAACCACTTAGCCTACTTAAGGACCCACTTAATACTAAGTGTAATAAGAGGATTAGGGCTAGTTTAGAGCCTATTTAACCCCCATTTAACCTAAAATGACAGTCACCAAAAAACTAAGGTTTTCATTCTTTCCTCCATTTTAAACTTCCCCAAATTTCTTCCTCTTTCCTCCATTGTTTGGGCAAAAGCTTGGGGGAGCTAAAGGAGGCTAGGAGAAGGCTCTAGCAAGGGTTTGAAGGCTCCCTCTCCATCCATTTTCTCTATTTTCGTGCAACTTGGTAGAGGCTCCTTCCTATATAGGTACAACCATCTAAACTTGCATTTCTATGATCAAATTTCATGTATTCATATAGGAGACCCACCCCATGACTCATAGGGAGTAGATTAAGGTCATAATGAATCCTATTGGGGTAGTTTCAAGGAGTTTTGTGTCCATTCTAGGAGGGCTACGAATTTGACCCCATAGGTGTTTGTAAGAATGTCCCACAGATTAGTTTGAGCCTTGTTTCATGTTTTGATGTATTATTTGGATTGGTTTTACATAGCTAGGCTCTCTAGTTGATTTTTCCTAATAAAATTCCTGCATACATACATATATTTAGGAGCTATACATATATTGTATATATTGTGTGTGTGTGTGTGTGTGTATGTGTTGGGTTAGAGATTAGATGGGTGTGTTCACCGTTACAGTGAAGTGGCTGATTTCTGTTTTCAGTCTTGGTACCCATGTATAGCTTGGTTTGCATTAGGATAGGCCTATTGATCTCAATATTATATCTATAAGTGTATATATATATATATCTGTATATAGATATATGTATGAGTATATATGTAAGGCTTTGGGTTGTGTTCACTGTTGGAACCAGTCAGAGGAGAGGGAATTGATGCATCTGTGTGAGTCTTTATATTTGTATCTAAGTATCAATTAGTGTATGTGAATGTGATCTTGATAGTTATATAGGTAGGGCTATATGGGTGGATGGATAGGTAAGGAGATTATGGGATAGGCATGAAGAGTGTGACAAGGAAGATGATGGAACTCTTGTTCCTGTTGGCAGTTGGCTTCACTGCTGCTGGACACCAGAGCAGTGCCAATTTAGTGAGAGTTTTGGCACTAGCATGGCAGTAGGGGCCTGCTTGAATTTGGGAGTTAAGATATTAGGTTAGTGGTAGTGTGTTAGGGGATGTTGAGTTTAGGTGGTATCTATATACATATTTTCCTGAGAGCTTACTTTGAGTGAAGCCACATGTATTTAGGTGTCACCCCTGGGACAGGAAGCATGTATCAGTGATTCAGTATTAGTGTATCAGTTATGGAGTGTAGAAGCCTTGACTATTTAGCCTATGCTAAGGGGGGGCATCTATATGCATTAGTGTATATTTATATGTATATAGATATCTGCAGTACAGAGGGCTGTGTGACCAGGGGAGAGGACAGGGGCCATGGGCCATAGAGAGTATTGTAGGTGGCATGGCCATCACTGCAGTATGGTCGAGGTAAGGGGTTCCTCCTCATTGCCAGGTGAATGTGGGGTTGTGCCAATTTGGTTTAATTGTGAGTGAGTGCTTGTTAATTTATAGTATCATGTATATACATAAATGATTCAAGTGTGGCCTGTGATATCCAGTAGAAAGAGGTAGTGGATAGTAGCTATATGCATGTATTAGTTAACTGTAGTGTCAGTCCACTTCACTTAGAGTTCAATCCTATTTCATTTTCCCTTCACTAGTTGTTCATTCTCCATTTTTTGTATCAGTCCAAATTGTTCAAGGTTCAGTCCTTGATAACATTGTATCATCCATACTCGATTTTTAGTCCATGGGTATTGCATGTTCAGTCCTAATTTGGACTTGCACTAGTCTCAGATGCTGCAACAACATGTAGAGGGCTCGAGTATGGAGGGTTATCCACTGTTCAGGTAATAGGGAGCTTGCCCCTGTTTCAGATTTTTAGTGTGAGAGAGAGTCAATGTCTAGTGTATCAAGTGAGAGTCCTAGACTAGGTGCTAGTGTCATGTATCAGTGTTTGGGGGTCGGGCAAGTGATTTTACTGTTGTGTATATCAGGGAGCAGGGGATTTGGCTCTTGGGCTTGGGGATTAGATAGTGTATCAGGGAAATGGGGATGTAGTATCAGAGGTCGGGAGCGTCAGGGGAAGACATGGCCTTTGGCTTGTGCTAGATTAGTGTGAGAAGGTTCTTGTCTGATAAGTAGCAGTATAGGAGATGTGGAGGACTTGTGAGTATTGAGTTAGCATCTTAGAATGTTAGACCCAATTAAATTCTTCTCAAATTTGCAAATGTTAGTTCATGTTAGAGGATTTGGTAAGTTAGTGTGTTAATAAATTAGTGTATAAGATGTTGATGGTATCAGATGTCAACACAGATATGTGAGAGTTCATGAGGAGTTTGACTGCTATAGCAGCAGTAGATGGCTCGAGTGGCTCTGTCCACAGGTACAACAGTAGCAGTTGGCCACTTGAACCTTGGGCTATAGGCCCTTGGCTTTGCGTATCATAGAATTTGGATATGGGTTAGATGCTAGTTCATAGGTCTTTGGGTCAATACCAGGTATTTGAGTCTCTGTACATTGGCAGTAGGCTGCCAATGTACAGAGACTCAAATACCTGGTATTTGAGTCTCTGTACATAGGTCTTTGGGTCAATACCAGGTATTTGAGTCTCTGTACATTGGCAGTAGGCTGCCCCTTCAAGGGCAGCAGTATTGGAGTGAGAGGGGGAGGGTATTAGTGAGACCTATGCACTAGAGTGCACAGGCAATGTGAGGCCCTGCCCTGGCATGGAAGAGACAAGAGTGAACCAGGTGAGGAGTTTATAGTGTGAGTATGTCTCATATATGAGTGCTATACATCTAGGATTGGGTTATAGAGCAGGAACAGGGGATCTCCTCCTTGATTGGGCTTGAATGGCCTGTGTTGGCCATATGAGAGGCAATTGTGAGGGGTCGTATAGCCCTGTGTTTAGATAGGTTAGGAGTTTTAAGGGTCCAACCAAGTAGGTATCACGGATTTACCTACTCTAGGTAGTCTAGGTAGTGGTTTACCTAGTAAGTGTAGGTAATGTGTTATCTATGTGGAAGGTATTAGGAAATTGCCTATCTAACTAAATAGGATATTATCTAAGGGATAGGTAAATGGGCTAGAGGGTTTATGACTAAGGTTTACTTAAACGAGAGGTTTGGTAGGTAAGATATTACCTACTCTAAGGTATAGGAGTTTACCTATTAGCATAGTAAGGGAGTTAGCCTAAGTCTAAGGAATAGAGTATTACCTCAGGAATAGAATAGTATATTACCTTGGATAGATTGGTGTATCCTATATACATATGTATATACTAGTATAGAGTAATATTCGGCATATGAATATCTAGGTTAGGGTATTTTAGGCAGTTATGACTTGATATAGGTTAAATTGACCTAGTTTTAACCTAGATTGCATACCACTCACTAGAAAACCATGTTTGACACTATCTAACACCCATTTAACACATGTATCTCATCTATAGGCTTTGTGACTCCACTTTGAGGCTCATTTCACATTCATTGCATAGGACGACAGGCGAGTACATTCTCTGATAGTTTCATTACGTTGATATATCCTGTGATGCATGTTACATTAGTATTCTATCTTGATTCTGACACGATGGACTCACGGATTGGTATTTTATGGATTCCTTGATTGGAGATAAGTAGTTTCATGCCTATCTTGAATAATGTAATCATGACTAATGCATCCATCGGGACTAATAAAATGTGTGTCAAAGAACCTGGATTCCATGTGTACTAGTCGGGCGGAGAAATACCTAGGAGACATGTGAACATACCCCTTTCTATCCTATTGGTCTTTCGTGAATAATAGCGGCCACACACGTATGTGTATGGTTTGCCGGATATATCCCTCTAGCCGTTCACATGTCAAACTTGGTATTTCAAATCACTGGTCTTAACACAGTTTGTCTGAGTTGTCTACAACATATTTTGCATGACAGGTTTACTCATTTTTACATATCTGCCTGTTTCTCATACGATCTTGTACACTTATCTTTTCATTATACATTACCTCTACAACTTGATCATCAAGAATTTTATTATTATTTCATGACTCATAGCGCTTGTCAATTATTTTGAACTGTTAGATGATGTGTTCGTTCCAATCCTGACTGGATGTGTTGACAAATATTACAGATGATGATGGTGACTGCCCTACTTTCTATGGGGCATATGAGGATGACACTCAGGAGCCTGAGGAACATCTAGCTCTGTAGAGGACTACCCCCTAATTAGACTAGTTAGTTAGGCTTGACTGGACTGCGATCCAGCTAGTACTTAAGACTTGTAGTATATTTATTTCTCTAGGATCTTGTGTTATGTTTTGAACTCTAACTTGTGTTGGGATCTTGCATATATTTCTAGTTATTTTCTTCTATCTTATCTTTCATAATTCGTGCTATCTTTCTTAGATTTTCTTGTGATTGAGTTATGCCATATTATACCTCAGTGCGGAGATGACAGGTACCCTTATAATTGTCTAGTTGTAGTATTTATAGACGACCTATACAGCGTTCTACCGCCGATTCTGCGGCGTAGGCTGGACGTACCCACGTTCGCGTGCCCTTCCTCAGGGTGCGGGTCATGACACGTTTTTGTGGTGGCCCATGCAGGTAAGTGTCGCAATTAGTGCGATCTCGTAATGGTGCTCGACTTAGAGCACTAATTACGAGCCTGCGACTAGGACATAGGATCTAGGATATGATAGGAGTTACTCAATCACATTTTAAGAAAATTCTGATCTTTTGATTACCATGACAACTCTTCTTGCATTTGAATTCAATTATCCTTCCTTGATTTTCATTATCATGTGCCATATTGACCTCCTTGTTTCAATCTATCCTCAGGATGACGATTACTCGCTCTCAGGCAGCAGGACCTATTGCTGTTCCAAAGAGGCCCGATCCGGAAGGACCTCTACCTCCGGCTACGGGAGCTGCAGTTGAGGAAGCTGCCACCTCAGTTCCTGCCCTTCAGGCGGGAGTAGCAGCGACGGTTCCAGGAGGTCTTCCACCTCCAGTTGCGGGACCGTCCATAGTCATTCCTGAGACTCTTCCACCACCGCCCCCGCTACAGACGGATGTGCAGCAGATGATGCAGACCCAGAGGGCCCAGGCAGAGACACAGCAGCATCAGGCTGACGCATCCAACCGCCAGACAGATATGCTACGATAGAGCATGGAGAACTCCCACCAGCTGGCAATTGCAGCAGTTGAGAGGGTAGTTTTGGGTACGGTTCAGGGTGCCCCAGTTCAGCAGCAGGGTCAGGGGAGGCCTGACACATGTCTAGATTTTAGGAAGATGAACCCGAGGGACTTCAAGGGTACCGAGGGTATCCTATATGCAGATGACTGGTTGGAGGATGTCCAGTGGAGCCTGGAGTTAGCAGAGGTCCCAAAAGGGCTTTGGGTGACGTCTGCGGCGAGTCAATTTTTCGACATCGTCTTGACTTGGTTTCGTACGGATCCTCGTACATCGGTGAGGGGTTTGACTTGGGAGAACTTCAGGCGGCTCTTTAAGGAGAAGTTCTACCCCGACGTGGCTCTTACAGCTCTGGAGGCCCAGTTCGTCGGATTGGTACAGGGGAACTCGTCGGTGGACGAGTATACAGCGGAGTTCTTCCGTTTGAGTTGGTTTGCACCAGATCTGATCCAGAATGAAGGGTATAAGGCCCGCAAGTTTCGGAGGGGTCTTATTCATGTGGTTCGTACTCGTACTTCCGGGCGACGCGACGCGACCTTCGTACAGATATTGATGGAGGCACAGATCGCAGAGGAGGACTTCGGCCTTAAGCCGAAGAGGGGCAGCAATGTTCTTTGATCTAGCAGTCGTGCGGGACCGGCTAAGTGTCTCCACGTTCAGAAGGAGTACCCTCAGCGAGCTGAGGCTCAGGTTCAGCAGCAGAGGCAGGGAGACCGGGCTTCTCTTTGCAACTATTGTAGGAAGCTTGGTCATTCATGGGATATCTGCAGGAAGAGGCTGAAGGTGTGCCTATTTTGTGGGTCAACTGCACACCAGATGAGGGATTGCCCTAATGTACCTCCATCTGGTGGAGCACAAGGCCAGAGAGGTGGAGATAGGCCACCTGTGGCACCGCACCATATCCAGCACCAGAGGGGCAGGGCTTTTGCGATGGCGGTCGAGAAGACCGATGCTACATGTCTGTCTTTTCCATCCTTCTTTTCCATCTTGTTGTATGATTCCATTAGTGCCTGTCAGGATACTTTGTGATGTGCTAGATTGTATAGTGACCCTGAATCAAGACTGCAATATCACGACCAGTAGGACCACAATTTGCATGTTTTAGATATAGTTTTCTTGACCTTGATTGTTGGGGGTTTAACCTAGAAGAAGTACGGCCATCTTAATTTCGAGGAAAAAATTTTCTAAGGGAAGAGATTTGTCACTACCACTTTTCTAGGATAAGGGTATTTCTGTCATTTCATAAATGGAGTCTAATTTTTTTTCTTTTAATACGATGGTTGTAATTACTAGTAGTCTAATTAATCATTAGTCATGGTAGACCTCATTTATTTTGACTTGACCAACTAGTTGATAAATTAGACTCAATTTATGGTTAGGTTGAACACAAGTCTTGATTAGAGCCAAACCACTTAGCCTAATTAAGGACCCACTTAATACTAAGTGTAATGAGAGGATTAGGGCTAGTCTAGAGCCTATTTAACCCCCATTTAACCTAAAATGACAACCACCAAAAAACTAGGGTTTCTATCATTTCCTCTATTTTAAACTTCTCCAAATTTCTTCCTCTTTCCTCCATTGTTTGGGCAAAAGCTTGGGGGAGCTCAAGGAGGCTAGGAGAAGGCTCTAGCAAGGGTTTGAAGGCTCCCTCTCCATCCATTTTCTCTATTTTCGTGCAACTTGGTAGAGGCTTCTTCCTACATAGGTACAACCCTCTAAACTTGCATTTCTATGATCAAATTTCATGTATTCATATAGGAGACCCACCCTATGACTCATAGGGAGTAGATTGAGGTCCTAATGAATCCTATTGGGGTAGTTTCAAGGAGTTTTGTGTCCATTCTAGGAGGGCTACGAATTTGACCCCATAGGTGTTTGAAAGAATGTCCCATAGACAAGTTTGAGCCTTGTTTCATGTTGATGTATTATTTGGATTGGTTTTACATAGCTAGGCTCTGTAGTTGATTTTTTCTAATAAAATTCCTGTATACATACATATATTTAGGAGCTATACATATATTGTATATATTGTGTGTGTGTGTGTGTTGGGTTAGAGATTAGATGGGTGTGTTCACCGTTACAGTGAAGTGGCTGATTTCTGTTTTCAGTCTTGGTACCCATGTATAGCTTGGTTTGTATTAGGATAGGCCTATTGATCTCAATATTATATCTATAAGTGTATATATATCTGTATATAGATATATATGTATGAGTATATATGTAAGGCTTTGGGTTGTGTTCACTGTTGGAACCAGTCAGAGGAGAGGGAATTGATGCATCTGTGTGAGTCTTTATATTTGTATCTAAGTATCAATTAGTGTATGTGAATGTGATCTTGATAGCTATATAGGATTGGGTATATGGGTGGATGGATAGGTAAGGGGATTATGGGATAGGCATGAAAAGTGAGACAAAGAAGATGAGGGAACTCTTGTTCCTGTTGGCAGTTGGCTTCACTGCTGCTGGACACTAGAGCAGTGCAAATTTAGTGAGAGTTTTGGCACTAGCATGGCAGTAGGGGCCTGCTTGAATTTGGGAGTTAAGATATTGGGTTAGTGGTAGTGTGTTAGGGGATGTTGAGTTTAGGTGGTATTTATATACATATTTTCCTGAGAGCTTACTTTGAGTGAAGCCACATGTATTTAGGTGTCACCCCTGGGACATGAAGCATGTATCAGTGATTTAGTATTAGTGTATCAGTTATGGAGTGTAGGAGCCTTGACTATTTAGCCGATGCTAAGAGGGGGGAAGGTATATGCATTAGTGTATATTTATATGTATGAAGATATCTGCAGTACAGAGGGCTGTGTGACCAGGGGAGAGGACAGGGGCCATGGGCCATAGAGAGTATTGCAGGTGGCATGGCCATCACTGCAGTATGGTCGAGGTAAGGGGTTCCTCCTCATTGCCAGGTGAATGTGGGGTTGTGCCAATTTGGTTTAATTGTGAGTGAGTGCTTGTTAATTTATAGTATCATGTATATACATAAATGATTCAAGTGTGGCCTGTGATATCCAGTAGAGAGAGGCGGTGGATAGTAGCCATATGCATGTATTAGTTAACTGTAGTGTCGGTCCACTTCACTTAGAGTTCAATCCCATTTCATTTTCCCTTCACTAGTTGTTCAGTCCCCATTGTTTGTATCAGTCCAAATTGTTCAAGGTTCAGTCCTTGATAACATTGTATTATCCATACTCGATTCTAAGTCCATGGGTATTGCATGTTCAGTCCTAATTTGGACTTGCACTAGTCTCAGATGCTGCAACAGCATGTAGAGGGCTCGAGTATGGATGGTTAGCCACTGTTCAGGTAATAGGGAGCTTGCTCCTGTTTCAGATTTTTAGTGTGAGAGAGAGTCAATGTCTAGTGTATCAAGTGAGAGTCCTAGACTAGGTGCTAGTGTCATGTATCAGTGTTTGGGGGTCGGGCAAGTGATTTTACTGTTGTGTATATCAGGGAGCAGGGGATTTGGCTCTTGGGCTTGGGGATTATATAGTGTATCAGGGAAATGGGGATGTAGTATCAGAGGTCGGGAGTGTCAGTAGAAGACATGGCATTTGGCTTGTGCTAGATTAGTGTGAGAAGGTTCTTGTCTGATAAGTAGCAGTATAGGAGATGTGGAGGACTTGTGAGTATTGAGTTAGCATCTTAGAATGTTAGACCTAATTAAATTTTTCTCAAATTTGCAAATGTTAGTTCATGTTAGAGGATTTGGTAAGTTAGTGTGTTAATGAATTAGTGTATAGGATGTTGATGGTATCAGATGTCAACACAGGATATGTGAGAGTTCATGAGGAGTTGGACTGCTGTAGCAGCAGTAGATGGCTCGAGTGGATCTGTCCACAGGTGCAGCAGTGGCAGTTGGCGACTTGAACCTTGGGCTATAGGCCCTTGGCTTTGTGTATCATAGAATTTGGATATGGGTTAGATGCTAGTTCATAGGTCTTTGGGTCAATACCAGGTATTTGAGTCTCTGTACATTGGCAGTAGGCTACCCCTTCAAGGGCAGCAATATTGGAGTGAGAGGGGGAGGGTATTAGTGATACCTGTACGCTAGAGTGCACAGGCAATGTGAGGCCCTGCCCTGGCATGGGAGAGGCAAGAGTGAACCAGGTGAGGAGTTTAGAGTGTGAGTGTGTCTCATATATGAGTGCTATATCTAGGATTGGGTTATAGAGCAGGAACAGGGGATCTCCTCCTTGATTGGGCTTGAATGGCCTGTATTGGCCATATGGAAGGCAATTGTGTGGGGTCGTATAGCCCTGTGTTTAGATAGGTTAGGAGTTTTAAGGGTCCAACCAAGTAGGTATCACGGATTTACCTACTCTAGGTAGTCTAGGTAGTGGTTTACCTAGCAAGTGCAGGTAATGCGTTATCTATGTGGAAGGTATTAGGAAATTGCCTATCTAACTAAGTAGGATATTATCTAAGGGATAGGTAAATAGGCTAGAGGGTTTATGACTAAGGTTTACTTAAAAGAGAGGTTTGGTAGGTAAGATATTACCTACTCTAAGGTATAGGAGTTTACCTATTAGCATAGTAAGGGAGTTAGCCTAAGTCTAAGGAATAGAGTATTACCTCAGGACTAGAATAGTATATTACCTAGGATAGATTGGTGTATCCTATATACATATGTATATACTAGTATAGAGTAATATTAGGCATATGAATATCTAGGTTAGGGTATTTAGGTAGTTATGACTTGATATAGGTTAAATTGACCTAGTTTTAACCTAGATTGCATACCACTCACTAGAAAACCATGTTTGACACTATCTAACACCCATTTAACACATGTATCTCATCTATAGGCTTTGTGACTCCACTTTGAGGCTCATTTCACATTCATTGCTCAGGACGACAGGCGAGTACATTCTCTGATAGTTTTATTATGTTGATATGTCACGTGATGCATGTTACATTAGTGTTCTATCTTGATTCTGACACGATGGACTCACGGATTGGTATTTTATGGATTCCTTGATTGGAGATACGTAGTTTCATGCCTATCTTGAATAATGTAATCATGACTAATGCATCCATCGTGACTAATGAAATGCGTGTCAAAGAACCTGGATTCCATGTGTACTAGTCGGGCGGGGAAATACCTAGAAGACATGTGAACATACCCCTTTCTATCTTATTGGTCTTTCATGAATAATAGCGACCACACACGTATGTGTATGGTTTGCCGGATATATCCCTCTAGCCGTTCACATGTCAAACTTGGTATTTCAAATCACTGGTCTTAATACAGTTTGTCCGAGTTGTTTACAACATATCTTGCATGACAGGTTTACTCATTTTTATATATCTGCCTGTTTCTCTTATGATCTTGTACACTTGTCTTTTTATTATACATTACCTCTACAACTTGATCATCAAGAATTTCATTATTATTTCATGACTCATAGCGCTTGCCAATTATTTTGAACTGTTAGATGATGTGCTCGTTCCAATCCTGACTGGATGTGTTGACAAATATTACAGATGATGATGGTGACTGCCCTACTTTCTATGGGGCATATGAGGATGACACTCAGGAGCCTGAAGAGCATCTAGCTCAGTAGAGGACTACCCCCTGATTAGACTAGTTAGTTAGGCTTGACTGGACTGCGATCCAGCTAGTACTTGAGACTTGTAGTATATTTATTTCTCTAGGATCTTGTGTTATGTTTTGAACTCTAACTTGTGTTGGGATCTTGCATATATTTCTAGTTATTTTCTTCGATCTTATCTTTCATAATTCGTGCTATCTTCCTTAGATTTTCTTGTGATTGAGTTATGCCATATTATACCTCCGTGCGGAGATGACAGGTACCCTTATAATTGTCTAGTTGTAGTATTTATAGACGACCTATACAGCATTCTACCGCCGATTCTGCGGTGTAGGCTGGACGTACCCACGTTCTCGTGCCCTTCCTCAGGATACGGGTCGTGACACTTACTGCCTACCCACAACCATTTGTGTTGTATCTGCTTGTGCTACCAGTCTACTTGTTATACCCATGAGTACTTTAATGTGAACCTGGTCTGTCCTTGTATCCCTCTTATATAGTCTATTAGTTTCTATTTGGTACTGTCATGTAGGTATGTGATTTGGTGCTCACTTTGCTAGTTCACTGTTACTTGCTACTCAACCCTATACAGGTATGAGGGTTAGCATGGCAATTCAATTTCATGCACTAACTGGACTTCTAACAGTCCTATCTGCTTGTAGCTCTCCCAAATACATGGGAAAACAATGACTTAGTCACTACATACTGTTATACTACTACCTGCCCTTGTCTTCTCTTGTTCAGTATTACTGGGACTACCTGTAACTGATCATGGGGTAACCCTCCTTACCTGGAAGATACTCAAAGTGGGCTACTGGTATTTGTAACAACTAATACTTATGTGAAACCTTGGGACATTACAACTAAGTAATTGCAGGACAAAGCCTGGATAGGGACTTGAGTTTGATAGAGTGGACTAAGCATTTGATTTGGACTGAACTAGGATTAGGACTTGAACTGTGGAGTGAACCCATATCAACCAAGTAGATTTCCTTTTTCCTGTAACACTAAATCTTAACCAACTAGTTATACTATAATGCTGTTTTACTGACCAGTCCCATTGGCCTCCTCTTGAAATAATTTGTAAGTTAAACTACTTGGTAACTGTTCTGATCCAAACAGTGTGAAATTGATATTTCCCCTCTAGTACAATTTACTAGCTAAGCTATGCCATATAGGTGATCTGGTCAGACTCTGATACTTCACTCGATTCCTACAGATTTTAATTAACTGCTTTCCTAACAACTGGGACTGCCACCACTACATACAACTGAAGTTTTACCCATACCCGCACACACTCGTACTCTTGATGTACACACAAGGTTTCCTGGCCCTCTCTGTTCTTTAACCTGAGGCTATACCCTTGCTATCAAAACAGCCTATAAGCCCCAACCACATTACTGCACACATGCATAGGTCTGTATACTGCACATAGGTATATGGACCTACAGATACCCATGTATCTGGACTTCACTTGTATACATAAGTCTTCCCCCAAACTCTGACATGCCCTGTACCTGGAGTTGATGAAGACATGTCAAAAAATACACTCTTAGGCTTACCTATCCCTTGCCCACAGCATGTTGATACCCCAAACTGCAACCTTAGCCTGTTGTTGCTACCACTCTCTCGAATAATTGTCTAGTTGATTTCCTCCCTCTTGGCAGCAGAGGTGCACATGGGGTTTGCCACAACAAAGCTACTGCTACAAGCCCTAATTCACATGGTCAACCATTAGTACCCAGGCCTAATGCATTGATATTTTTGCATTTAGACAGGGCTGGTACGCCTAGCCTCAATGGCACTTAAATACCATGGAGGTCTTTATCTGCTAGTGTCTAATTCTACAGGGGTTTACACATCTGGTTGTTACATTTACTCGAATATCCTTAAGCTAGGATCACCCATTCCCTGACATGTCTGGACATGCTTTATGTCACTTCTGATACTAGAGTGTTTACCATAGAATTGTCCATGAACTAAGGAACCATCTATAGCCCTGTACCTAACTGAGTTCCTGTCAGTATCCAATTGGATTCAGAGTACCCTTCCTAGACAGGCTTCTCCTGGATGCAAGTAATGATTCCTCCCAATTTGTCCCATGATAATGTGGAGAGAGACCCCCAGGTAATCAACTGTGGGTTGGTCTTGCCATGGATTCCAGTGTGTTTCTAAGATAGGCATAGGGATACATGACCTATATGCCAGTACCTATGGGGTATAAGGGTAGGGTCTGATACTCTATCATATAGGACAGGTAATACAATGGGTTAAGTAAATATGTAGTGAACTGGACTTATGGTGACAGTGGACTGATTGGAAGGACAAAACCCAGGGCAGATACCTGGATGAAGGAATGAACCCTACATGCTACATCCTAACAGGGGTGACTGAACCTGCTATAGAGTATGCATGATAATCCAAAGAGAATACACTCTATGACAATGGAAATTGATCCTAAAGGCTTTAGCTTAAGTGGATGCAGGCCACCTATGTATATATATAGAAAACTGAACTTGAATGGTATTGGGCATTATGTGCAGTGAAACCTGAATCAGATATCAAGACTGAACAACCCTCTCCCCTACTGGACTATATACATCAGCCAATGGTACTCTCTCCAAGTACCCAATACACATATACCCAGTTACACATATTCCCATTTGTCCTGACTACCTGCACACCCTGGGTCCAAGTCTTGATTTAACCTGTCTACACATGCTTTTACGAGTTCTTACACACAATTAAATGTTGCAACTGTTCTGGATTTTGTAAAAAGAAATTACACAGGGATCCCTATTACTGGTGACAGGGATTCAACACCCCATGCATTTTTTCGAATACTTGAACTACATAACAGAAATTGAAGTTCAAGGTCGTACCTATTGAGTTGATACCCGCTTCCTTCAATGATCTTCCTGGTCGAGTACAAGTATCGACTGCTCTTCCTCCTCTCTTGTTGTTCTTGCGACAGGGGAGCAAATTGGTTTCTAGGGTTGTGCAGAGGGTCGGCCAATCCTCTCATATATATATATACACTAGGGTTTGATCAAAATTAGTGGAGATAAGGAGAATTTGAATTGTTCCTATCTACTGTTCTGGTGAGGATTATCTCTTGAATTCGAATCGAATTCAATACAGGGTTATGAGTTTTAGTTTAACAGGAATTTGAATAAGGCTATTTGCATATAGGTCCCTTCCAAAACCTGTTGTTCTCATTTGACCCTATATTGATATTTATGTAAACAAATAAAATGTACACACAATAATTATATGAGACAAATAAAAGTGGGTTTCAATTTAATGAATTCGAGGAAAAAAAAATTGATCAAGGGGTTGACACCTGTAACTGGAAAATCTCTCTATATGAGCTATATGATCAATCTAGTCGTTTAACCTAGTCAGATTTATATGAATTCCTGACCTTGGTAACCAGGAATCCATGTCCTAGACATAATGCAAGACAAGACAGGTAGCTTATACAAAAACAATTAGGAAAATCAATGATGGAGTTAAGACAAGAGTTAAACTAGCAAGGCAAGAGTAGCTGTAGCAACAGCATTAAGGTTATACCTGTCATATCAGGTTTACTTGTCATATCAAGAATACTTGTCAGTAGTGCATCTCGACGGGCCACTATCAAGATTATCAAGACAGGATCATGTTATCATGTTCAAGTTCAAGTTGTAGCTCAAGATTATCAAGTCGGGTCGTCGTAATTTAGGCCAAGTATAGAAAACATGCAAAAAAGATCAAGAACATCCATGGGTGATTGAAACTATCTGTCATATATGAACTCTAGTTGAAGTGAAACAAGAAGATTCTTGAAGCCAAGACGAACATCTACAACTTTCATGTTTTGAGTTTTACAATATTTTAGCTACAAAATAGCTAAAATATGGCACGCGATAACGAATCGCGCATGCGGCGCACGGCGCGCGACAGAGAATAGCACACGCGGCATACGACAGAGAATCGCGCACACAACACACGGTGCATGGTAAGAATCACGTATGGCACACAACAAGGAATTGCGCACGCGGTGCACAATAACGAATCGCGAACACGATGCACCACGTACGACAGATAATAGCGCACGCGACGCACAGTACACGGCAGAGAATCGCGTACGCGGCACATGGCGTACGGCAAGGAATCGCGCAGGTACACAGCGCACGAATGCACGACGCGTATGACACACGAAGCGTGTGTGCGGCACTGTTCATCGTCCCGACAGCACCGAAGGTGTGAGGAACTCATGAACACAAGAAATGCCATAACTTCCTCAAAATAAATCAAAATCAAGTGGTTCAAAAGCCAAAATTGGATATAATTAAATTTCACACAACATGGGACCATTAGTTTTCGTAAATACTAAGTTTTTTGAGATCAAAACCAAGAAAAATAAAAAAAGATTAAAACTTAGATATACAAAAATGTATCCATCAAAACCAAAATTCCCAAGTTCTAAAGATGCTTAAAATCATGCAAGGAAGATAATAGAACAATAAAAAATGAAGAGCCATCATGTTCTCTATGGAGCAAGTTATACTTGTCTTGGGTTGGTGGGAGGAGTAATGGAGAAGGAGAGGAGAGGAGTTAATGAGAAATAATAAGAGGAGAGAGAAGAAGTTGATATAAATATCAAACCAAGTCATGCTAAACCAACCTAAACCAAACCAAACCAAGCTAAGCCACATGCCAGGAAGAATCAAGGTGAACCAAACCAAGACTAGCTAGATCAACCCAAAACTAAACCAAACCAAGACTAAGCAAGACAAGTCTAAATACGGTTCACCTAACAAATGTCAAAAATCTGTACACGTATACTGAAAATACGTATAACGAAAAACGGGAGTGACAACTCTACCCACCTTAAAAGAATTTCGTCCTCGAAATTTAATCAAGAGGCTAGAGGTGTCGGGACAAGCTATACTAACCACATATAATCTATGTCTAGCAGTCAATCAAGCAGTCATTCATGAAAACAAGAAATTCAGGGTATAAGGCATAAGAAAGATATTATACCTTTCGAGTCAAACATGTGTGGATATCGTGATCGAATATCATCCTCACGTTCCCAGGTTGACTCATCCAAAGTGTCACGACCCCAAGTACGGACTAAACTAATAGTCTTGTTGTAACGCCCCAGTCCCAGAATACGTAGGACTAAGTACGTAGACATGCTAGATGTATACATACGAAGTATATGGGCCTTGTATGTATACATAAGCTGTAAAATGCAGTAACCCAAGACAAACTAAATCTCATCTATAATGAAAAGAATAATAATATAAAAATCAACTTGAATATTTATGATACAATCGTTGGGCGGAGACAAAGTCTACTACCAACTATCCCAATAAAAGAAATGTACTAGAATCGATCCATAAAATGGCAAGACGAACCAAGCGCAATCGTCTTCGAAGGAATAGAGACAATCACGGCCTTGGCTAGAACACCTGCAGTGAATCATGAAAGCACACACCTGAAAATAACCAGGTCCTCAGACGGACGTAGCAAGATACAGGAAGAACATGCTAATATAAACTGCCAGAATAATAAAATAATATATAAAAGACTATTCTAGACACAAATATGCAAAGGAGATTCTAACCGCCTAATGTGCAATTTAGAGGACGACTTTCATGCGCATGGGTGGGATTTTAGGCTATGTGTACGTAACTGGCATCCAGTCATCTGTATCCGTCCGTAACGTCCAAAACGTCAGAGGGCATCTGCAAATAAATTGCCACAGTTCCATCCGGAGACTGTGGTTTACCTGTTTGGATTCATATACGCACTAGCGATTGTCCTTCCCCAATATTTCCTATACTGTTCAAGTCATGTCCATGGCTCGTCCAGTTTTGTAACTGCTTGAGTCTCTAAAACCCTAGTCATAGCAGTTACGATCATCTACCTTCACACGACTTTAAAGATGGCAAATCCATAAGTCGTGCCCCTAGCAAATGTCTCAAAATGTGTAGTGTGTGTGTCATGGCCAAGGGAGATATAAGGATATCCCACAACAAGAAGGTAGTCCGCTAACACTAAGTTAACATGCATATAGTAAAGTAAAACGACTAATAGAGTCGCTTGCACCCAAGTGTGGCTTGGACGCGCAGTTTATAACAAAGGAAACTAACAATATAAAACAAAGTAAATAATACGGAAAATAAATAAGATGACAGTAAATTGGCAAGGTATACTTGCCTGGTAGGACTCCTGGTGAGCTGCAATAGTCAAGGGGCACGACTGTGACTTTGGTGTAATAACTATGCAAGGTGTCCCCAGATGACGGCACGGTCGGTTCCATTGGGTCCAGAAGGGTCAAATTAGTTTGGGTTGGCATGAGGTTGTACAAGTTTTCAGAAGATGATAGAGAATATGTTTTGTCATGATCAAGAAACGGATAGCCGATGAGATTTGGAGAAGAAATACTTATATTATTTAGTAAAATATTTATACTATTTAAAATATCGCTTTTAGATAAATACTTTGAAGAATGTAATATGTTTTGAAATCCTAATAAATTATTTTAGGGCTAACACTCATAATAAAATTTTGGGTAAAATATATAAAAATATGGTCTAAAAATACTAGAATAATATATGTAAAAGCCAAATCCTAAATTTGAAATTCCAATGCTATATTTTTGCTACCAAAATAATTTAGGAATATTTACTATATATAAAAATAACAACAAAAATTAAATGTATCTATTGCCACTAGCAACCAAAAGTAAAAATAAAAATAAAGAAGTAATAATAATAATGACAACAACCTATCAGTAAACAGGATAATCTATATAATTTTATAAAAAAATTAATTTACTAATGTACATACCTACAAATATCTTTAATAATAATTATAGTATTAGTAATACTTATAATAATTATAACAGAATAATATAATAATAATAATAATAATAATAATAATAATAATTAAACAAATAAACAAAACAAATAAAAAAATGGTTGCTGCTCTTTTTACAGAGAGGAGGAGAGAGTGAGAGAAAGAAAAAAAGGAAAGGAAAGAGAGGGAGCGGGCGGAGAGATTGGGAAGCGGGCTATGGAGGCGAGGGATGGGGAGAGCCGGAAGGGAAGGTGGAGGCGGTGGGTCTGGGAGGTCGGGAAAGGGCTGGGCGTGGACTCGGTGAGGGAAGCGGCGGCGTGGAGGCCGGAGTTCGGTGCTGCGGGGCGGAGAGAAGGAGGAAAAAGGTGCTCGACGGAGGAAATGGCCGGGCGCTGCGATCGGGATGGCCAGGGTGGCGAACGGGGAGCTCGGCAACGTGGGCGGAGTGGATGCTCCCACGCCTGCACGGAGGGAGGAGGTGCTCGCAGCGAGGCCACGGCGAAGGGAGGCACTCGCCGCGAGTTTCTCGAACGCGTGGCGGCGCTGCACGGCTCGGCGGAGGTCTGGTGTGATCCAGACGACGCGGCGGCGACGACGAAATCGTGGCGTCGAGGCGGCGGAGGGATCCAAGTGAGGGCTAGGGTTTATTATGTGTGTTGGTGGTCGGTGGGTTTTTGTTTTGTGGTGGCGACCAGGGGCGGTCGTCTGGCTAGGGTGGTCTTGGTCCGCTGGCTCGCCGGTTCAATGCCGCCACTGGCATACGAGATGGCCGGCGCACAGAAAGATCGGGGTCCCGTTGGGAGCTGGCTGGGGCAGTAGGGATCTCCGGTGCGTCCGGGAGGGGGACGCTCTCGTCCAGCGCTTAAAGGTTAGGGTTTGGTTGTCTGGGAGTAGACGATGGTAGTACGGGTGGTGCTAGGCCGGAGTTGGCCGGAAAGCGGGGGTGGTGTTGCTGGTAGTGGCGGTGGCCGTAAGGGGAGCTGTGGCCGAGTTGTGGGTGTGGTTGGGGAAACAGGGAAGCGGTGGTGATGGTTCACTGGTTGTGAAGAGAAAGGGATGGTCGGTAGGCTGAGTCGGTGTTGGCAGCGGTGGTGATGCTTGGTGAACTTTTGGGAAGGATGGTCGGGAGAAGTGTGGGAGTTTCGGCAGCGGTGGCGGCATGAAGACTGGGGTCTGACGATGATGGTGGTGAAGGCTGGCACAGGGGGTCGTGATGATACAGGAGCAGCGGAGACTAGGCTAGGGCTAGGATTAGTGATTTATTTGTGTCGGGTTTGTCCGACACGGAGAGATGGAAATGTATTTATAAATATGGAATAAGACGGGGAGGGAACACGTACACGGACACGGTGCACGGTGGTTGGAAATTATTTGTGGAGTAGTTGGCTTGTGAAATTATGGGAAAATTGGCAAGAGTCTCTCCTTATATAGGGGTGGACTCCTAGTTTGATAATGATTAGGAAAATTCAAAACCCCGTTAGATAATTTAATATTAACTTAAATAGATTTAAAGCGAATTCAATCCAAATCCGAATCAAATTTAAATCTAGGTATATCTATCTTTACATTAAAAATAGAATCCATAAAATAAATTCATATCATAATAGTTAATCTAAATATCAATCATAAATTTTTTTATGAAAAATAAAATTATAATAATAATACATTTTGAAAATTCATAATAAATATTTAAGTGTTAATAGGAAATAATTTCAAACTATATTTTAAATTAAATAGCAAAATAATTTTGAAAATGAGAATAAATATTTTAAATAGTAATAGGAAACATCTTAAAAATATATTTTAATAATTTAGATAAACAATTTTGAAAATAAACATAAACATTCAAATATTTAAAGTACTTTCTTGCTAAATAATTTATAATAAGTAATAAAAATAAATTTTGAAAATATATATGAAATAATTTTTCATGTGCTTTACACGAGTAGAATATTCACATAATCTAGTTTTCTAAATTACCACTATTAAAATAAAATAGCCTTTTATAAATAACTAAAATAATAAGTTTTGGCAACCTCGATAGATACTTTTCACAACTTTAAAAAATAATTATTATATATATTATTTTGAAACCATCACCGATAATAAAATCAAAAATTATTTTTCTAAAATATGTACCTCGCACATATTCGCACTTGACGAGTAAATACGAAAAACGCAATTTTTCGCGCGACGTACAATACGACTACGCGACGTATAAATACAAAAAAAAATCAGTACTGAAATATAGTAGGAATTTTAGGGGTTTTACATCCTACCCAACTTACAAGAATTTTGTCCTCGAAATTAAAATTAAATAGGGGGGTTGAGAAGGTACAAGGGTATATCGATCGAATTACGACGTTCAACACAAACAAGCATTAGAAAATCGTGATTTCGATACTATGGAAATAAATCACGAATTTAATTTAGGGAGTGAATGATGGTCGCGATAATGAATCTAGGGTCAAGGGAAAGGACGAGTAACTCGAGATGGGGATATAGTCCCATCGGTTGGTCGGTGGCTAACTATCTTGGCAATAGATGATGGGACAACTAAAGGTGATACTTTGGGTCCATCTATCAAGTACGAGTCTTCGTCTAAATAGGTGAAAGACGAATACCAATATGAGTCCAAAGATATTGTTTTCGAATACCAATATGTGGTTCAAAGGCGAATGAGTAATTCAAAAAGAATTGCCAAGGCTGTCGCGGATGGAACTCTAAAGGACAAGTTTAGCTATGTCCCCATCCATATAGAACGATAGATAAATGCGAACCAAAATACACTCGGTTGATCAGACCATCATGCACCGGTTCTGATTAGATAATATGGTAGTGAGGGCGCTCAATAGCATATGTCATGAACAAGCTCGACAAGTGGATAAGCTTGCAAAACTAGATTATAGTAGCAACATTCGTCAAGATGGTAAAAAAAATAAAAAAAATAAAAACATAGTCACGAGAGATTAAGATTGAAGGAAAGTAGAATTTGGTCAAAGTCCTTAAAATCTAAGTCATGTCTTATGTTGATACCTATACAGTTGTCCTACCGTCTACTAGTATAAAACTTGGTTAAGGTCATAAAGAAGCTTAGGTCGTAAGGCATTCTACCCAACTTACAAGAGTTAAACTAGTAGGATGATAGGACAATGGGTCATGTCCACCTAGTATGGGTTACCTTATTAATCTCTATCAAGCACAAAAGAATGGCACGAATCACGGTAGAAGGGATCAAGCAAGATGTAACTCGAGGAGTCAAGCGAGAAGGCGGTCAAGTATGTGGATGAGATCATAGACTCTAATCCTATACGCAGGCTTGCTTGGTACGGTAAAGTAACCAAACAATTTATCTAGACCTGCATGGGCCACCATAAAAACATGTAACGCCCCAGTCCCAGAATACATAAGACTAAGTACGTAGACATGCCAGCTGTATACATACGAAGTATATGGGCCTTGTATGAATACATAAGCTGTAAAATACAGTAACCCAAGACAAACTAAATCTTATCCACAATAAAAAGAATAATAATATAAAAATCAACTTGAATATTTATGATACAATCGTTAAGAATAATAATATAAAAATCAACTTGAATATTTATGATACAATCGTTGGACGGAGACAAAGTCCACTACCAACTATCCCAATGAAAAAAATATACAAGAATCGATCCATAAAATGGCAAGACGAACCAAGCGCAATCGTCTTCGAAGGAATGGAGAGAATCACGGCCTTGGCTAGAACACCTGCAGTGAATCATGAAAGCACACACCTGGGGAATAACCAGGTCCTCAGACGGACGTAGCAAGATACAGGAAGAACATGCTAATATGAACTGCCAGAATAATAAAATAATATATAAAAGACTATTCTAGACACAAATATGCAAAGGAGATTCTAACCGCCTAATGTGCAATTTAGAGGACAACTTTCATACGCATGGGTGGGATTTTAGGCTATGTGTACGTAACTGGCATCCAGTCATCTGTATCCGTCCGTAACGTCCAAAACGTCAGACGGTATCTGCAAATAAATTGCCACAGTTCCATCCGGAGACTGTGGTTTATCTGTTTGGATTTCCATACGCACTAGCGATTGTCCTCCTCCAATATTTCCCACACTGGTCAAGTCATGTCCATGGCTCGTCCAGTTTTGTAACTGCTTGAGTCTCTAAAACCCTAGTTATAGCAGTTACGATCATCTACCGTCACACGACTTTAAAGATGGCCAATCCATAAGTCGTGCCCCTAGCAAATGTCTCAAAATGTATAGTGTGTGTGTCATGGCCAAGGGAGATATAAGGATATCCCACAACAAGAAGGTAGTCCGCTAACACTAAGTTAACATGCATATAGTAAAGTAAAACGACTAATAGAGTCGCTTGCACCCAAGTGTGGCTTGGACGCGCAGTTTATAACAAAGGAAACTAACAATATGAAACAAAGTAAATAATATGACAGTAAATTAGTAAGGTATACTTGCCTGGTAGGACTCCTGGTGAGCTGCAATAGTCAAGGGGTACGACTGTGACTTCGGTGTAATAACTATGCAAGGTGTTCCCAGATGACGGCACGGTCGGTTCCATTGGGTCAAGAATGGTCAAATTAGTTTGGGTTGGCATGAGGTTGTACAAGTTTTCAGAAGAGGATAGAGAATACATTTTGTCATGATCAAAAAACGGATAGTCGATGAGATTTGGAGAAGAAATACTTATATTATTTAGTAAAATATTTATACTATTTAAAATATCGCTTTTAGATAAATACTTTGAAGAATGTAATATATTTTGAAATCCTAATAAATTATTTTAGGGCTAACACTCATAATAAAATTTTGGGTAAAATATATAAAAATATGGTCTAAAAATACTACAATAATATATGTAAAAGCCAAATCCTAAATTTGAAATTCCAATGCTATATTTTTGCTACCAAAATAATTTAGGAATATTTACTATATATAAAAATAACAACAAAAATTAAATGTATCTATTGCCACTAGCAACCAAAAGTAAAAATAAAAATAAAGAAGTAATAATAATAATGACAACAACCTATCAGTAAACAGGATAATCTATATATTTTTACAAAAAAAATTAATTTACTAATGTACATACCTACAAATATCTTTAATAATAATTATAGTATTAGTAATACTTATAATAATTATAACAGAATAATAATAATAATAATAATAATAATAATAATAATAATAATAATAATAAATAATAAACAAATAAACAAAACAAATAAAAAAATAGTTGCTGCTCTTTTTACAGAGAGGAGGAGAGAGTGAGAGAAAGAAAAAAAAGGAAAGGAAAGAGAGGGAGCGGGCGAAGAGATTGGGAAGCGGGCTATGGAGGCAAGGGATGGGGAGAGGCGGAAGGGAAGGTGGAGGCGGTGGGTCTGGGAGGTCGGGAAAGGGCTGGGCGTGGACTCGGTGAGGGGAGCAGCGGCGCGGAGGTCGGAGTTCGGTGCTGCGGGGCGGAGAGAAGGGGAAAAAGGGGCTCGACGGAGGAAATGGCCGGACACTGCGATCGGGATGGCCAGGGTGGCGGACGGGGAGCTCGGCAACGTGGACGGAGTGGATGCTCCCACGCCTGCACGGAG
The DNA here is from genome assembly GCA_029216955.1 of Iris pallida. Lineage (NCBI taxonomy): Eukaryota > Viridiplantae > Streptophyta > Magnoliopsida > Asparagales > Iridaceae > Iris > Iris pallida. Next base: position 361,304 of record JANAVB010036615.1, on the reverse strand, counting down.
GGAGGAGGTGCTTGCAGCGAGGCCACGGCGGAGGGAGGCACTCGCCGCGAGTTTCTCGAACGCGTGGTGGTGCTGCGCGGCTCGACGGAGGTCTGGTGGGATCCAGACGACGCGGCGGCGACGACGAAATTGTGGCATCGAGACGGCAGAGGGAACCAGGTGAGGGCTAGGTTTATTGTGTATGTTGGTGGTTGGTGGGTTTTTGTTTTGTGGCGGCGACCAGGGGCGGTCGTCCGGCAAGGGTGGTCTTGGTCCGCCGGCTCGCCGATTCAATGTCGCCACTGTCACACGAGATGGCCGGCGCACAGAAGGATCGGGGTCCCGTTGGGAGCTGGCTGGGGCAGTAGGGATCTCCGGTGCATCCGGGAGGGGGACGCTCTCGTCCAGCGCTTAAAGGTTAGGGTTTGGTTGTTTGGGAGGAGACGATAGCAGTACGGGTGGTGCTAGGCCGGAGTTGGTCGGAAAGCGGGGGTGGTGTTGCTGGTATTGGCGGTGGCCGTGAGGGGAGCTGTGGCCGAGTTGTGGGTGTGGTTGGGGAAACAGGGAAGCGGTGGTGATGGTTCACTGGTTGTGAAGAGAAAGGGATGGTCGGTAGGCGGAGTCGGTGTTGGCAGAGGTGGTGATGCTTGGTGAACTTTTGGGGAGGATGGCTGGGGGAAGTGTCGGAGTTTCGGCAGCGGTGGCGGCATGAAGACTGGGGTCTGACGATGATGGTGGTGAAGGCTGGCACAGGGGGTCGTGATGATGCAGGAGCAGCGGAGACTAGGCTAGGGCTAAGATTAGTGATTTATTTGTGTCGGGGTTTGTCCGACACTGAGAGATGGAAATGTATTGGTAAATATGGAATAAGACGGGGAGGGAACACGTACACGGACATGGTGCACGGTGGTTGGGAATTATTTGTGGAGTAATTGGCTTGTGGAATTATGGGAAAATGGGCAAGAGTCTCTCCTTATATAGGGGTGGACTCCTAGTTTGATAATGACTAGGAAAATTCAAAACCCCGTTAGATAATTTAATATTAACTTAAATAGGTTTAAAGCAAATTCAATCCAAATCCAAATCAAATTTAAATCTAGGTATATCTATCTTTACATTAAAAATAGAATCCATAAAATAAATTTATATCATAATAGTTAATCTAAATATCAATCAGGAATAGTTTTATAAAAAATAAAATTATAATAATAATAAAATTTGAAAATTCATAATAAATATTTAAGTATTAATAGGAAATAATTTCAAACTACATTTTAAATTAAATAGCATAATAATTTCAAAAATGAGAATAAATATTTTAAATAGTAATAGGAAACATCTTAAAAATACATTTTAATAATTTAGATAAACAATTTTGAAAATAAACATAAACATTCAAATATTTAAAATACTTTCTTGATAAATAATTTATAATAAGTAATAAAAATAAATTTTGAAAATATACATGAAATAATTTTTCATGTGCTTTACACGAGTAGAATATTCACATAATCTAGTTTTCTAAATTACCACTATTAAAATAAAATAGCCTTTTATAAATAACTAAAATAATAAGTTTTGGCAACCTCGATAGATACTTTTCACAACTTTAAAAAATAATTATTAAATATATCATTTTGAAACCATCACCGATAATAAAATCAAAAATTATTTTTCTAAAATATGTACCTCGCACATATTCGCACTTGACGAGTAAATACGAAAAACGTAATTTCCCGCGCGACGTACAATACGACTACGCGACGTATAAATACACAAAAAAATCAGTACTAAAATATAGTAGGAATTTTAGGGGTTTTACACTTGTTCTTAAGTACCTTCTCTTTTCGGTCAAATATGGATATGGGCCTTTCCTCATACGAAAGGTGGGCACCAACCACCAATTTCGAATGATAAAGGATATGGCCCGGATCCGGGATATACCATCGCAATTGAGATACATGGAATACGTTATGTACTTCATTTAACAATGGCGGAAGAGCGAGACTATATGACATATCTTCTACTCGCTCAAGAATATCAAACGACCCTATATACCTAGGACTTAGCTTTCCCTGTACGCCGAATCGAATGACGCCACAGGTAGGTGAGATCCTAAGAAATACGTGGTCGCCGATAGAAAACTCAAGAGGACGTCGATGAGAATCGGCCCAATGGCGCTGACGATCTTGGACAACTCGAAGATGATCTCTAACTTGTCTGACCTCCTCGATAGTCTGTGTAAGACCTAGAACCTTTGGATCAATTAATTAAATGATTTAATGTAGCATAATGTGTTACTATTATTATTTGTGTTATTAATATTACTTGAGGCCTTTATTGAGAGGTCTAGTTAGCCCAATGGTTAAACCCATTAACCCAACCCAAGTCCATTAGCTACAACTACCCGTTCAACCACTACCCAGTCCCTGCTCAGATTCATCCCTTTCGCGAATTACCCCCCTCCACGTAACCCATCTTCTCTATGTAATACCTCCCAGAAATCTCTTCCTCTCTAGAAAAAATCCACACAAACTCACCACCTTCCCAAACCTATTACTCCTCCTCCCACACTTCTCCATTTCTGAATCCGATTCCATCCCGACGCTCCCTGCGATGCCCTGGTCGCATCAATGTGATTACTCATCGGCCGCACCCGACAGTGCCCTCGACCGTGCCACATGTCGCCGACCGCCCGCACGGCCGTCCCCGCCGCCGGCCAGCGCGTACCCCCCCGCACGACAGCGCCTGTGAGTCGTAGCCCCGTACGTGCACATGGGCTCCCCCGTGCGCGGGGCAGCCCGCATGCACCACTTCCCTGATGCGCCAGCGTCCAGCGGCTCTCCGTCCGCACAGCAGCCCGCGCGCGCCGCTTCCCGGCCGTGCCAGCACATTCCAGCGCCCCGTGTGCGTGTCCCGCGTGCCCGTGCGCGCACTCCTGCCGTCCCACGCGTTCTGCACGACCTCCCCGCATACGTGCACATACCGCGTGCGTTCCGAGTCCGAGGCCTCCCTTCGGTACTCCGTCATCAGCCTTCCGGTAAGTCCGGAACCCTTCTGTGTATTTTACAGAATGAGAAACCCCTTCCTATTTCGACCTGAATTGACAGAATAAAGCTCTGTCAATTCCGGGATATATAGATAGTTAGTTTTCTATTTTAGATAATGTGTTTGTTAATGGGATTAATTAGGAAATATTGGTTGGATTAGTATTGGTATTCATAATAATAGTACTGTTATAATCTTCATGTTAGGTTAATATTGCTAATAATAATAATTCATGGTTAGTTATATTTAAATACTTAGGAATATATTTTAATGTTAGGATTATCGTAATAAATACGAAATTGGATTAATATATATATTTATTATGTTGCCTTTAATTTTATGTATTAAATCGTTATTGGTCTCAAAATAAGTTTTATACTCAAAAAGAATATTTTGTGTAAGTTCTACCTATAAATAAAAACCTATTTATTTATCATGGTTTAAATAGTAACTTTCGCGTAGTTAAATAATTTCTTATTGATTATTAATATAAAGTACTTTTCGTAGTAAATCGTTAAAATCTTTTAATAGCTTTTGTTTTATTAAAAATAGAGTTTAAGGCGGTAAATAAATTACTTCTCTTATACATTTATTTCTAGAATATTTTAGGCATTTCTAAATAAATGATTTTTTGTAATATTATAACTATTAAAATGGTTTCTTATTATTTAAAAATATCTATTAAAATATTTTGTATAGTTTATGTAAATAAATACTATTTAATTTCAAAGGATTTCCAAATATTATATGTAAGTAATTCTATTATAATATTAGTTTACGAAAATTGTTTATTATCTACTAATAAATTAAGTATAATATTTTTCGCACTATTTACAAGAAATAATAAGTTTTACTATTTTATTTACGAAAATCATAATTTTCTTATATTATTAACTCAGAGTTCTCTAAAATATATTTATAATTAAATATTTGCCTTATTAAAACTATCAGTGATTTTAGAGCCTAGACATTATCGTCATTAAAATGTTAATTAGGATTGTAGCAACCGTTGGTTGGCAACTAAGTTACATTTTTTAATGTTGGTTTTCAGGGGACTTAGTCTGATATTTTCTGTCGTCACTTACAGCACCGAGAATACAAAGGCAAGTTCATACTTACCCAAACTTGTATTTTAGTTAATAATTAAATTCATTGCATAGTAGAACTACTGTATCGACACTTTACTCACAGGATCTCTCTCGGATCATACTGACTACTTGACTCGGGGTTTGGGGAGTAGTGTTAACACCTGTGGTCAAAGTCCCCTACCGCATCACTGTGGATAGCGAAAGCCCAACCCACTTGGGCTGAAGTAGACCGTGTTCACTAGAACACTAACTGCCTCCATCCCTAATCGACCACAGGATGTTACGTGCTCACACACTATTGCTAGTTAGATTGCATCATTTCATTTCCGAAAATTTATTGCGTAACTGCTTTTTTATTTATTATTTAGAAAATAAATTTATGTTATAAACTGCTTCTTATCTCATTTTTAATTATCAAATAAGATGCTGGAATGGATTTGTATGTTCTTGTTTCCTCCTGACTGTAGATCAATATTTTAGGTAATTACGACGACGAGGAGCTGGACTATAGTTTTTACTACGAACCCGACTTGGGTTTCGAGGAGTTACCTGAACCAGGACAGAGGAACCAAGAGTCCTAGTTGCACCCTTCTGTTTAGTTTCTTTCCTTTTCTAAAAGTTGTAATAAATGAATAAGTGGTAACAACTGAATGCTTGTGTTTGTTCAATTACACTCAAGTTTTATTTCAAATGTTTAATAAAGTTTTATTCCGTATTTAGAATATTTGTGCCTGCATTGTGTCACGCCCCAGAACCAGAACACTGGAGAGCGGGGGCAGACATAGCCAGCTACGTATAATGAAATAGAATCCACCTCAGTATACGGTCACGGCTGTCTAGATATATGAGGGTTTATCTACAATCCATCAGTCTCTTAAGGTCAATAACAAGCCTAATGTCTCAATCACAAGCAAGTAAGTAGATGTTACAAGATGTAAGACCACCAAATATACAGTAGTAAGGCGTCCCAAATATTACATATCCAGATGATCATGAAGCTAGTCGTACAAAATGTGAGGACTAGCAAGAGTTAAGTCATACATGATCAACCTCGAGTTGCCAATCATGATTACAGCCCGTAGGCAGACAGAAGGTAAAGTGCATCGAGCTAACAAGTGCTCGTCGGCTAAATGCCTCAAAAGAATAATATACAATAGCAGTGGGAGAACAAAAAGAAAACCCACTCGTTGCCCTGGTTACGCCTGGCGGTCACCATCGGGCTGGAAAGCAGGTAGATCCTTTGCTGCTGCTCTGGTATCTGGCCATACAAAACCAGCTGAGTCAGACCCCAGAACGAGCAAGTGCCACAAAGGAGGCTTCACTTAGGAACTAAAACCAGCAATTATCACAATAATAATAAGGTAATAAAGACAAAAATTAAGGAAAAAAACATAACAGGTGATATACGATGAGATAACCATGGGACTATTCAGATAACCAGGTTACAACCCGTAAACCAAACAAGGACCGGGTTTGTAACCCTTCATCCGAACGGAACTTGGATTCTCCCACCATTTATCGGCAAAATAATATAAGAAATCTGGCCATGTAAATAATTATGATATTGAAGTGAGGTAAAGCATGTCGAGCCTATCATAGGGTACAACAAGACAATAAACGAAGAGAGAACACATAACTGTTCCGGGAGCCAGGTTACAACCCGTAAACCAAACAAGGACCGGGGTTGTAACCCTTCGTCTGAACGAAACTGGTCCCCTGATCTTTATTGTTTAAGACAAGCCCAAGTAATCATGTCATGTCAGAATTTGTACAGGATCAGGACGAGACAAGGCTGGACTAGACTCCATCCAATCAATCACGGCCAAGCAAAGAGTACGGCTTGATACTTTAACTAACTAGGGTTATTACAGGCCTAGTTACTAGCAAGATGCAATGAGAATTCCAAGTCCGGTTACCTGTTTGTTACTACCTGAGTGATCCCAGCAAGAAAAGGAAAAGATAGCATGATATAGCAGACATACTGTAGTAAGATACATGTGTCCTAAGGTACCACACTCGACGGCGGGCTGGAAGTGCGCTCATCTCGACGGATAGCAACAAATCCCATGTATATATATATATATATATATATATAAGGCCGGGACCAAAGGGGCAACAGGTAACTGGGAAATTCTCCATGAACTATTTGATCAATCTAGTCATTAACCTAGCCAGATTCAGTATGAATCCCTGACCGTGGTACTCAGAGATCATGCCCTAGACATGATACAAGACACAACCGGACTAGTAGTTTATACAAGCACAATCATCCACGGTGTCTAGGCTAATGAATTGATTTACCAAGAGTGCACCACGATGGGCCACTATCAAGCATGTCAGGGTACTTGTCAAGAGTGCACCACTACGGGTCACTGTCGTGTCATGTATAGTAGGTCAAGTTATCAGGTCAAGTTATCAGGTCAAGTTATCATGTCAGGAGTGCACCACGGCGGGCCACTATCAAGCATGTCAGTTCTTGGTCACACCATGCCAGATACAATTGTCATTTCAATCATGTCAATCAGATCGAGATTATCAAGTTCGGGAAAAAAGGTGTAAGAATATAAAATGGGCGTAAAAATATACAATAGGGTAAGGTGTACGCTATAGGAACTCAAGTTACACAGGACGTTACAAGTACGAGTTAATAACGACCATTGAATAATAAAATACAAGCCAGGGAAAGAGCCATGCGGCTCGAGCATAGGCGGCCAAAAATGATCTCATGCAGCTGGGATGAGAATAGCCTATACGGCTGGATAGGGTCAGGCACATGCGGCTAAAAGGAAAAGGCTTATGCGGTTGAAGGGTATCAGTCATATGCGGCCAGCGGTAAGAGAGGGGCGTATACGGTTGATGGGGAGCGGGGTATATGCGGCTGGCGGGAAGGGATTCTCATGCGGCTGGAATGAGACTCAGTCTATGCGGCCAAGAAGGAAAGTAGACTTATGTGGTTTCGAGAAGTTCAGGCACATGCGCCCGACTCAAGTCCATGCGGCCAGAAGTGCAAGGGTCTCATGCGCCTGGGATGACACTTGCCGTATGAAATATTCATGCGGTCAAGTCAAGCACTGTTCTTCTTCTCCAAATTTCCGAGAAGAAGAACGCCATGAACCCATACTTCCAAGCTCCATAGAACCTTCATCCGGGATCCAAATCTGAACTTCCATAGGTCAAAACGGGACAGAATAAAATTCTCTACAACATGGAACTATAAAAACTTGAAAATAACAAGATTAAGTAGATCAAAACCCAAGAAATCCAAAAATACTATAAACTAAGATCTACAAGAATCTAGCCATGGAAAGAGAAAATGCCAAGTACTAAAGTGTGTTAGAATGCTGTAAAGAAGAGTATGGAATAATAAAATTTAGGTTCCTCCATGAAGCAAGATGCATTTGCCTAGACCTCTCTCTCTCTCTGGTAGGTGAAGAAGTAATGGAGGAAAGAAAAAGAGTAATGAAGAGAGAGAAGGAAGTGGGGGTTAATAAATGGTAGTGGTGGTGATAGGTAGGGGGTTCACCCTTGGTCCATAATGAACCAAAGTAAACCGAGCCAAACCAAACCAACCCAAGAATAAACCAATCAATAAAATGCTAGAATAATTCAAGCAGGAAGACATGCAATACGTGTCAAAATACGTACACGTATTCCAAATACGTAATACGAGATCTGGGTATTACATATTGCTACTGATTGACACAGCTTATTACCGTCGTCTCACAACGATGTAGGCCGGGCATGATCCGACTGGACCCAACATGTTGGGATCTGGTCGTGACCGTTTGAGTAACAATTTTTGGACCAAGCATCTGCCTTTCGCCGACATCGTTCCAGGCTAAAGGTGATCTGCACTTCCTGCCATGTGGTGCTATCTGGATATTGGCCTGAAAACTATTATTGTAGAACTCCACTAGATATAGGTGATCTTCCCATAAACTACCAAAGTCAAGTGTACAGGATCGTAACATATCCTCAAGAGTTTGAATCGTGTGCTCCGACTGACCATCTGTCTGCGGATGATAAGCTGAACTAAACTTGAGATGACTTCCCAAACTCTCCTGAAGACTCTGCCAAAAGTACGACATAAATCTCAAATCTCTGTCGTATACGATATTGACTGGCACTCCATGCAATCTGACTATCTGCTTGAGGTACATCTCTGCAAGCTTATCTGTTGGCTGACCAATTTTGAAAGGAAGAAATGAGCTACTTTTGTGAGTCGGTCAACTATAACCCATATTGCATCTCTTCCATATGGGGATTTAGGTAACCCAGTCACAAAATCTATGGTAATCTGCTCCCATTTTCATTTCGAGATCAGTAAAGGCTGAAGAAGTCCAGTTGGTCTCTGATGTTCAGCCTTGACTTGCTGGCAAACTAAAAAATGAGAGACAAACTAAGCTATCTCCCTTTTTATGCCATTCTACCAGAAATGCTGACGAATATCACGATACATCTTCGTGCTATCGAGATGGATTGAATACTGTGAGCCTCCGTCATGATCTCTTGCCTGATGTCACCACTGGGTACACAAAGACACCTTTTATGTCGGAGTGTATCGTCTTAGTAATACATAACTCTACTCTTCGTCCTGTTTCACATTCTGTCCTAAGCCGCTGAAGCTTAGAATCCGTTGATTGAGCTATCTTGATTCTCTTAATTATGCTGGACTGAACTTGCATACTGGCCATCAACGCCACGTTGTTAAGGAGAAATATATCTATTTCCATCTTCTGAAGATCCACTAATAACTCGGGATGTGCTGTTAGAAAATAAGCTCATGCTCTTCTACTCAACGTATCTGCAACTATGTTGGTCTTCCCAGGATGATACTACAGGTTGATATCGTAATCCACTAGTAACTCTAGCCATCTTCTCTGACGCATGTTGAGATCCCTCTAGGTAAACACATACTTGAGACTCTTGTGGTCGGTAAAAATTTTTACCCGATCTCCATACAAGTAATACCTCTAGCGCGAAAACTACCGCTGTCAACTCCAAGTCATATATTGGATAATTCTTCTCATGATCACAAAGCTGACGTGACGCATAAGCTACTACCTTGCCATATTGCATTAGGATACATCCTAATCCTCTGCCTAAAGCATCACAATAAACTGAAAAAAATTCTCCAGTCCTATCTGGAAGCGTGAGAATGAGTGTCGTCATCAATCCTTGCTTCATGTTCTCAAATGAAATCTGACATTTCGATGTCCAAGTAAACTGCACATCCTTATGTGTCAACTGCGTCAAGGGTGCTGACATCCGAGCGAAGTCTGATACAAATTGTCGGTAATAACCTGTCTGTCACGACCCGATCCAAATATACTGGTTCCAGTTGGATCATGCCCAGCCTGCACCGTTGTGAGACGGCAGCAGTAAGCTGTATCAAGCAGTAAGAACACTAGCATATAATTTCAAATATGAGAATAAAATGACCTTTATTGAATCTAAAATTTAAAGCTAAGAGTCTAGATGAATCAACACACAAAGCAAAATAAACATTCTGGTTACTACATTGGTTCTTATTACAACTGGAAAAGAAAATAAACTAAACAACGACATAGCTAGTAGTCTGGGGCTCCCTGGCCAGGTTCAGCTACCTCGTCAGGACTCGGATCGGGTTCATAGAAGGAACTAAAATCAAAATATTCGTCGTAGCAGTCACCTAAAAATGTTGGTCTCCAATCAGGAGGGGAGCAAGAACATACATCCACATCTAACATTCTAAATAATAATAAATGATGCAAGACAGTTTAAAAACATTATATATATTTTTAGAGAATAATAAAGAAGACAGCAGGTAAGCAATATCGGAGCCACAATGATGCAATCTACAATGAGTCAATAGTGTTTTTGAGTATATAGCGGATCTGTGACCAGCTAACATTTTGGCCAAATGATAGTATACGGTACAGCTCAACCCCCTGTGCAATAGGGTTAGCACGAGGGAGGCAATATTCAGTAACAATGGCTTTAGTTGCAGATGCTATACTACTCCCCCAATTCCCGAGTCAATGAGTCAATAAGTAAATCAATATGGGGTCCGAGAGGGATCCCCTGTGAATCAGTGTCGCTACAATATACATGGTCCTACTGATACATTACATTTAATTATTAAACAAAACATTGACATGAATGGTATGAAACTTGCCTTGGTTTTTCCCGTGCTGTAAGTAACGACATGAAAAATGGATCTCAGATTTAGGTCCAAAACCCTGAAATTTCATCCAACCGTGCTGAGGGCAAGAACTCGGAAGTGGTTGTTAGCCTAACAACCAAACAAAATCTATGGTTATTCTCTATTATTTAATTCCTATCATTTGGTTTATGCTTTTGCTTACTCTAAATATTTACAAATCAGACTACCAATAGATTGAATAAATATATACTTTATAATAGTCCTTAAATATTAGTTACTTAATCTAATTAAGAAAATGGGTGGGGGCTTATATGCAAATTAACAATTTTTAGAAAAGACAATAGAGACATAAAATATTGCTTCTATGGATAATAACATAAAGAAGTGAAAGAATTGGATTTTTTTTAAGCAAAAGGAGAATATCTATTCTACTATATAATAGGAAAACTTAGATGGTGAAACTTTTGAATTCCGAAAATACCCTTACATCCTTATACTAATTAAAAATAGTTCATTAATTTTAATAAGAACAACTTAGTAATTAGGAAGACTACCCTTTGGTCTTCCTAAAGAGTCTTCCTAAACTAATTAAGAAATGTTAAAATATGTGCAAGGCACGTGCACATATGCTAGTATAAATAAGAAGCAAAAGGGAGCAGAGGAGCTCCATGTGGCGCTGGGCCAAAAAATCTAGCAACCTACAAAATAAGTGTGGGGCCTACTACACCTACCAAAAGATCAAAAAAAATAGACTACATAATGCAAAACAAGAAAGACGGCAATGGTCGCCCGAGCCCGGTTGCTCCCGTAAAACCGCCACGCCAATCGTCGAAGGGAGAGCCGTAGTGTGGGAGAAGATCTGTGCTTCTTTGGACACCAAAGTCCGAGACGCAAGAGCTTTTGCCATGTCGTTGTTTTCTTTCGGACACAAAACCACCTCGATGTCGGAAGAAATCATACTCTTGATTTTTCTGCAACTGTATTCAATCGGCCAAGGATTTTTGGCTTTCCCCTTCAGGATTTTATATAACTGATCCGATGTGGTCTCTATGGTAGTAATCTCCAAGTTTTTGTCTTTACAAAGGGCCAAACTCCATATCAGCGCATCAATCTCAGGAAGCATAGTGGACCCACGTTGGAAGAAATTCTGAAATGCCAACACACAAAGCCCGGCCGAGTCCCGGATAATGCCGCTAACCGCCGTGCTGCTGCCCGAGTCCGATTTGCCACTCACGTTCAGCTTCAGCCCAAAGCTGGGCGACCGCCAGCCCAATCTCACGTGCGCCCGTCTGCTGGTAGGCACAACAGGTTGATTCCCCATGAGGCTCGGCATGAAGATGATGAACCCTGGACGCTTGTTGAACCATCACCGCAACCCGACAGATGATGTCCCGGCTGTTGCGACGACCCTTATTGAAGATAATGTTGTTACGCTGCTTCCAGCTCTCCCAAAGACGCGAACCGGATGTGATATTCCTGCACACATCAACCAGATTATCTAAGGAAATATTATTGAGCCATACCTCGGCAAGATGGTTGATATCGGTCGAGGAAAACGATAATTGATATGTCGTAGCGAAGTGCTTCCAAACATCAGTTGCCGTCTCGCTCCCGACAAACAAATGATCGATAGTCTCCTCCTCCGGATTGGAGCAACAGACGCATCTAGAAGGCAAGTGAAACCCCATGGCACAAAGATGAGCCTCCACCGGGATGGCGTTGCGGCTGAGACGCCAAAGAAAGGTCCCGATCCTCGGCTGAATGAACTTATTCCAGCATTGCTTGGCCCATTTGAAATTCTAAAATCGCGTGCGGTACTGCTCCAAAAATGAACTCGTCTCAAACTCCCCGTGAAGCGTAAGCGTCCACACCAATCTGTCCGACGCATCGCACAAAATCAGGTTGTTGAGAACGGCCCTTGCTGATTGCGGAAGTAACCTGCGGACGTCCACCATGGAACCTGTTCTGGTACGGATATAGGGAGAGGCAAGAATTTGACGAATGTTAGGCACGAATATAATATTAGGAGGTTTTGGAATTACCTGTCCGCTCTAGTTATTACCCTAAACCTGAATGTTTCCTCTATCGACTACCCACTGGCAGTGAGCGAAGACTTTGTCGAAGCAAAACATCATCGATTTCCAGAGCGCGGAAAGGGAATGAGGCGGTTTGAAGCTCCTACTGGTGGGGTCTCTGTATTTTCTGATCATATAATGTGACCAGACATTTTTACCCTGGATCAGCCTCCAACATCTTTTAGCATGTAGAGATTGCATAACTTGAGGAAGAGATCTGATGCCCAATCCCCCTTCCTCCGGAGGTTTGCAGACGTTCTTCCAAGATACCCATTTTCTTTTGTGCCGCTCGTTCGAGTTCCAAAGAAATGCGGCCATCATTTTTTTCAGGTTTCGAAAGTATTTTGTAGGCACTTTGATAACTGAAAGAGCATGAACAGGAAGAGCAGTAAGAACACTTTGGATAAGCATTATTTTACCTCCGAAGGAAAGCAATCTTCCCCTCCAACCAACAATTTTTTTTTTCTGATGCGCTCCTCCAAATCTGAGAAGTATTCCATCTTGGCCTTCCCTTTGAATAACGGAACTCCTAGGTATTGGATAGGAAGATACGTAATAGTGAACCCCGTGCTAGTCACAATCTCCCCAGCTTGATTTAGCATATGGGGCTTGGAAGAAACAATAAGGGACAACTTATTGAAGTTGACTACTTGGCCCGACACAGCTGAGTACTCCCTGAGGGCATCCATCAGGCATCTGATACTGTCCATCCCCCCATTTATGAAAATGAGACTATCATCATCATAAAACAAATGAGAAACGTGCATACCGTCCCTTCGACCACTGAAATGCTTGATCCGACCATGCAGGCTTAAGTCCACGATCTTTCTGCTAAGAGTATCATGTGCAATAATAAACAGAGCCGGAGATAGAGGATCCCCCTGACGGAGGCCTCTAGCCGACCTAAAGAAACCCCCAGTCATACATTTAATATAAACAGAATACCAGCAATTAGAAATATTTCTAAAGATAAGATCTATCCAAGTATTGCTAAAGCCCAACTTCTGAAGGACCTGAAGCAAAAAACTCCAATGAACTCGGTCATAAGCTTTGGACATGTCAAGTTTGATGGCCACATTATCCCCCAATAACCTTTCTATCAATAGTATCAATAATTTCATGAGCCATACTGATATTTTCATGAATACTACGCCCTTTCACAAAACCCGACTGCTCCCTAGAAATGATATAAGGAAGAACAAGAGCCAGTCTATCCAATAAAATTTTAGAAATAATTTTGTGAGAGAAGTTGCTCAAACTAATAGGACGAAAATCTTGACAGCTAGTGGGCTTGGAAATTTTAGGACTAAGAGTGATATTAGCCGAAGTGATACCTTACGGGAGTTGCATTCCCAGAAAAGTCTTTGATTGCCGCCATGATATCCTTTTTAATAATGTTCCAGCAATGAGTGTAAAAATAGCCCGTAAAACCATCGGGACCGGGAGAGCTTTTAGGATTAAGCGCTTTTATAGCTCCTTCCACCTCATCCTCATTAGGCATTGCACAAAGAGCGAGATTTTGCTCCTCCGAAACCAGCGCAGGGGTGCTTTCCAGGAACTCCTCTAGGGTGTCTGCTGTTGGAATTATTCAATAATTAAGGGACCACACATGTAAAATTAATTGTGTTTGGGCTATCTAAATAATTAAGCCAAATTAAAGTGGTCTATTTGAAAATTGGCTTAAGGGTATAATTGTCATGGAATTAATGTGTAGATACCGGAGATAATTCTAATTTGATGAGGGGCCAAATTAGAAATATCACAACACACATATCTATATATATGTATTCATTAGGGTTATGGTTCCCAACTTATACGGCCACCAAAAGAGAGGTTCTCTCTTTTTTCTCTTCTGCATCCCCATCAACAGAAAGAGAGGGACAAAGGATTCGGATTCACCTTTGTCATTAAGGGTCGTAGCAAGTTGGAAGATCGAACCCAATAAAGAGACGATCGCTTCAAGATCCATCAAGCCTAGCAATGGATTCAGGTACGCTTTCGCGATCAATTTAATTTATGTTCTTCATCTCATGAATCGACAGGGCACAATAAATTCTAACAATTGGTATCAGAGCCTTCCATGTTTGATTCATGAGTTTGAGGTTTCAAATTTAAATTTTCCATTGTTAAGGAAACCTAGATTATTCGTTCTAATTTAATTTAGGGTTCTTTATTCGATCATTTTTTTTAATGATCGTTTGAGGCTTGAGGATTGTGGCGATTAATTTTATGCTCGGTCTGTTAGTGGAGATAGATTTTTCTATTTCTATCTTGTTGCTTTACTTTACTGAGAAGGGTTAATCATATTGCTTCCTTGGTACGAGTTCCGTGAAACTTTTCCATGAAACAGTAGTGATATGAAATACGAGTTCTTTGCATCCATTAGAAGCAATGTGTTTAGTGATCTGTACTCTGATATTCCATTTGCCACCGAAACAGGTTTAAGGCAGTAGACTGGTTATACCAGCTGTTAGTACGCGATTTGTTAAATTATCAGCTTATTATTTATTTGGACTTGATTTAATGTTTGTAAATTATTTTAGATATTTATTATTTAACATGTTATCAACATTTTTCGATACATGATACATAGCTTTGAGATGGTATGATACTCTTATGTATGATACAATTGTTGAATAACCATTAAACATTACGTTCTCAGCAAACTCTTTGAATGACTACTCTCCAGTTCCCTCTATCAAGTCTAGCATGTGTGGTGACAATTTCCAACATCTTTAGTAATAGCATGTACCATCTCTTGAGAATTAACAACTCAATTCAGATAACTGGTTTTCCCATAAAGGGAGCGATTTGTTTTTTTTACATGTATGTATGTTTTATGGCCTTGGGTGAATATTTTGACTTAGTTTGCTGATTTTGCAATGATTTTGTGAGGCCCTCGATTATAAAGTATTATATAGGGATATTTATATAATTCAGTCAATAGAATTTGATAGATGTCCTACGTGCATCAATATATGCCAAAGTGATTTAATTCATGCTTTAAATTATGCAAAAGATTCACATGTGTATCATTTAGTAGATCAATTTTGGTATAATCTTTATAGATTATTTGATGTAATCTGTTGATGCATAAATTTGGTCTTCTATATATTATTCTATTTAAAGTAATCCTTATGAATTATTTGATATTATCTGTTGATGCATATTTGTTAGAATCTAATCGGTTGATTATTTATTAATTTAAAATTTAAAATATGCATGTACATAAGGATTTATGATTATTTAATTTAATAAGCATAAAGATTTAGACATGATTCAGTTTGTAAAATTTAGTTAACATTCAAAATTTTTTGGTGCCTTTTGTGACTAGCAATAGTTGTCTAATATTCTAAATAGACTCATTGAAATAAGATGTCGCCAAAGTGACCTCTCTTGCGTAGATAGTCTATGAGGGATGTTGGATGTTTGTGTGTGTATATTCATGCGGGTATTAGTCGGCCCAAAGGAAGGTTAATACTTGGCCGAATTGCACACATACTTGTGGTGATAAATGTGTGACAATTGTAAGGTTTACATGTGAATAATAACCCGATCCAAAGATAGGCTTATTATTTGACATGACTTATTGTCAACGTTTGATCATTACACCAAGAGTACCACTTGCAGTTAATATCACTGTCCAAAGACTTGATATTAATGATGTACTAGGTATCTTGAGATGGGGTTCACCATTATTTGAATTTGTTTGACTATATTTTACTCTTTGGTTATTAATTAGAGCATGTTTGTCTATTTATTTTTTGTTCTCTTTACTGTTAATGTTGCTACAATATCTGCCAATAAGAATTTAATTTTCATGTTTAATGTGATAATCTTTAAGGGTGAAAAAGAAAATAAATACAGTAGCTGCTAAGGGTCCAGGTCAAAAGAAACAACAATATAAAACTAAGGATTGTTCTTTTGTGATAAGACATGACACATAATGAAGAAATGTATAAAGTATTACGCATGGCGTATAAATAAATATATATTTCTAAATTTGGTCTGTTCTGAGGTTAATTTAGATTTAGTACATAAAAACACATGGTGGTTAGATTCTGGTGCTACTACCCACATTAGTGTTTATAGACAAGGTTGTCTGAGCTACCGAAGCCAATTGATGGTGAAAGATACATCTATGTGGGTGACGGTAAATCAGTAGAAGTGAAAGCATTATGACATTTTAGGTTATGTTTAGGAACCGATTATTATTTGGATTTGATAGACACTTTTATTGTACCGTCTTTTAGACGAAATTCAGTTTCAGTTTCCTTAATGGACAAATCTGGTTATCATTGTTCATTTGAAAATAATAAGTTTAGTCTATCTTTAAATCCAAATATTATTGGTAACGGTTCCCTTAAGGTTTATGATAACCTATATTCATTTAAAACTATTGCATCTTACAAAGAAACCTTGCAAGTGGAGTCATGTGGTACTAAATGCAAAATTAACAATAAATATTTTTAGTCTCATTATGACATAAGCAATTAGGTCACATTTCTAGAAATAGAGTTGAATGATTTGTGTCTGATGAGATTTGGATTTCATTGACTTTGTAGACTTTATTGTCTATATTAATGTGTAAAGGAAATACAGACCAAAGTTTAATTGTAAGCTACTTTATTGGCTATGCTGACAAATCAAGGGGTTAATAATTATATGATCCCACACTAAGAAACTTTTTTTTGAGACGAGAAGTATAATATTTTTTGAGGATGTTGAGTTTGGGAGAGAAATAAAGTCAGGATCATTGTCTTTGAGAATGAATCAATTACGATTTCTACTATCACTTTTGACGATGTACATGATTCTATACCTGTTAAAATCAAGAAGTAAATTCGGAGCCTCAATAAGACAATGTCGAATTACCTCTATAAGTCGTTGTTGAGATACCTTAACAACGACAATGTAGCGACACCCCATTCAAGATAAGGTAATTATTCCTAAGGACAAACGCAACAACCTCAAGAACCAGTAATATTAAGATGGTCCACCAGAGAAAGAAGAAATATAATTTCGGATAATATTGTCATATTTCTCTAAAAACGTGAGAAAGACTGTGGATACTGGAAGATGATCTAATCAACTTCCGTCAGGCCATGGAAAGTTCCAGTTCTCAAAGTGGATTGATACAATAAATAAGGAGTATAAGTTCATGCAAGACAATAAAATTTAAGAACTTGTCCCATTACCAAAAGGTATGAAATTCATTGGTTGCAAATGGACATTTAGAACCAAGAAGGATTCGAAGGGTCATGTGGAGAAGTATAAAGTATGTCTTGTAACTAGTGACTTTACTCAAAATTTTGGGATTTGTCACGACCCGTACCCTGAAGAGGGACACGAGCACGTGGTTACGTCCAGCCTACGCCGCAGTATCGGCGGTAGAACGCTGTATATAGGGACTGTAAATACTACGACTAAAATAGATAAATGTACCTGTACAGTATATACACTCCGAATGGAGGTGACATAGCAATACAGTCTCAATCACATATATCAAACTAAGGTAGATAGCATGGAAAAGAGATATGATAGATAAAACAAGAAACAAGTCCAAAATCCACAAGTCAGAGCTAAACACAAATATCCAGTCTCAGAAAATATATATAATAGATACTACAACTAAAATATACTAGCTGGCTCGCAGGCCAGGCAAACCTAACTAACTATGCTACTCAGGATGAGCAAAGTTTAGTGG
The DNA here is from genome assembly GCA_029216955.1 of Iris pallida. NCBI lineage: Eukaryota > Viridiplantae > Streptophyta > Magnoliopsida > Asparagales > Iridaceae > Iris > Iris pallida. The sequence continues at coordinate 343,262 of JANAVB010036615.1, read as the reverse complement.
CTCTACCAATAAGCCACGGTCTAACTCTAATCCATCAGACTCAACCCCATAGTAGGTCGGGCAATCAGCCTCTGAATCATCTGTAAAATTTATCAACGGTATCCTGTCAGGAAAATAAGCAAGTACAAACACCAACAGCAGTTCCATATGAATTGACAAATTCTATAAGAGACAGTGTAATGAAATACAAGACAAAATCAACTGGAAATACATATCATGATGTGACTACTGAAAGGACGACGATATGAATGTATATAGGGCGACTTGGAAACTATTCGGAAGCCGAGTTACAACTCCTAAACCAAACAAGGACCGGGGCTGTAACCCTTCTCCCGAATAGAACTTAGTCACCAAGATAATAAATATAAAAGGTGCCTTGAATTATTAGTGTGTTATGTGATCGGCTTGGGAGAATATGATCAGGCTTTCCATCCGACCGGCTATGAACCGTGTATACAATAGAATGATAAGGCCAGTCACCATGGAAAGCTATGAACCGTATAGGGTAAGGCTTTACCCGTCGTGAGGCGAGGGTATAGCTATGAACCATATGTACCATAGAACCATGTGGAAATTTGATCACACAACCACTAATAACTCTTCCATCCCCGAATAGTACAATGGATCTGGACATGACACGTTATAATACGGGATTCCATAAGAGGGTAGCAAGTCCCCTTTTGGAATCAGTATCTATACCAATACACTGAAATAAGACAGAATATGTACCAATATACCATGTAACTCTAGGAATAACATCCCATGTCATGATCCAACATATACTAGTCCGTGAACGGTCGTGACTGGAAATCGAGTATAACACTACAACTGAATCGGATATAGCAGATATCAAGACAATGAAAACTATCAGTGAATGTACTCGCCTGTGGTCCTGAGCTGATAAGGTGAACAGACGCTCAGAGGGATCACATACCTAAAATAAGATACTATGAGTCAAACAGGGCTAAATACTGAAAAAGGAAGCTAATTCAAGTCAGGTCAATCTAGGTCAGACTGAGTCACACTAGGTCATACTGGCTCATACTAGGTCATACCAGGTCACTGGGAGTCAAACCAAGTCAAACTAGGTCAATCTGGTTCAAGGGTTGACTTACAGTTGACTTTTGGTCAAAAAGTCAACTCTGGTCAACTCTGGTCAACACTGAGTCAACCCTGGGTCAACTCTAGGTCAAACAAGTCAAATGTTGACTAACAGTTGATTTTTAGTCAACTGATCAACTCTGGTTTGGTTTCGGTCAAATCGGGTCGCTTAAAGGCTAAGTTTGACTCTCGGTTGACTTTTGTTGACTTTTGGTCAAAAAGGTCAACCGACGTCAAAACTAGTCTATGAGCACCATATTTGATCAATACCAACAATGGGAATCAAGTTCTAACTCTAACTTAGACTTCTAACACAAACACCCTATTCCTAGGTAGAATTCACATTACCTTACTAAGGTAAATCCCGATACCTTGCCCAATCCCAAGAAAACCTCGCTAATACCCAAGATACTAGCCTAGGCTCCTTAGGGTAGCTAGATATCAACCTATCTAAGGTTTACCTACCAAGGAAAATAGGTATCCTAGGTATCTAGGCTATGTTGGGATACATGGGTATTGGTTTACCCTATTTTCTAACCTATCTCATGAATTTACCCTCACAACCTATCACACTCATCTACACACAACACTCTCACAATATACCACACTCACAAGGCTCTCCTATAGGTTTTTCCTACTAGTTTAGATATAGGCTATCCTATATGCCACTAGCTATACACTCTAGGCTCTCACACACACAACTCACAAATACACACACACACAAGGCTCAAATATGGCTGACATGAGGGGACCAATAGGGCTGAAATGTGGAGCACTTGGACTGATTTTAGAGTGGTGTTATAGGGCTGAAAATAGGCTAAGTGTTGGGGCTGTGATGGGTGGTTTATGGACTGATATTGGGTTAACAGGACAGCCATCTATGGGGATTTGTTGGGACTGAAAATAGGAGCAATGAGGGACTAATTTTGTGTGATGTTCAGGGCAATTTCTGGACTGATATTGGACAGCAAGGAAGGGACTGATTTGCAGTAAGGGGACAGCCATGTGAAGGGGAAAATGGAAGGCTGTTATGCGGGGTTATATAGGGGCTGGTAGAGTGGCAATTTGGGGACTGATATGGGGTCATATGGGGATGTCATTTGGCAGTGAAGGGCAGCCATCTAATGGGGCAAACCTGGGCTGGTTTTCCAGGAACAATGGGACAGCCATTTAATGGGAAAACTGGACTGCAACAGCAGGTTTTTGGAGGACAATTGGAGCTGTCCTTGGACAGTCCAAGGGGACAGTCAAGGGCTGAATACTGCTGCTGCTGTTGGGTATCCCCCTCCCTTATAATCCCACACTAACCACTCTTCTACATCTCTCTCTGTAGCTCTCAACCATATCACTAAAATCCCTCTCTAACTATACATTCATTACCACTCTCATTCACTCACAACTACTCTCAATCTTCTCTCACCCATATCATCAAACACCACACATACATATCCCATGCTCCTTGGCCGAACCTGTAGCCTCTCCCCTATCCAACACAATGTATCACACACCACAACCATATATCCACATATATATATAAGCCACCCTATATATATATATATATATATATATATATATATATATATATATATATATATATATATATATATATATATATATATATATAACTATATATATATAAATATATATATATATATATATATATATATATATATATATATATATATATATATATATATATATATAACTATATATATATACATATAGATTATAGGAATATAATACATTATGATACATAGGAAAATACATTCCTAAACATATGTAAAAATCTGGAATAATATTAGAACACACTAAAATCAATGCACAAACAAATACATGTGTCCAAATAGGGGGTTTTTCCATTAGGACACGATCCTACACATTGGACACCTCTACAAATGTCCAAATGGACACGAAATGGACACCAATGGGCACCAAACCAAGGGGGTCATTCCTATATGTCAAAATGAATCTAATGCATGAGAGAAATGAGAGAGGGAAAGGATTTATACCTCCCGGTGATTCGATTCGATCCCGAAACGCCACCGACACATATGAATCCCAAACGGACACGAACAAGCTCCGAATCCTCTCAAACTTGAGGAGCTCCCTCCTTGGCTAGAATGGAGAAGGAAGGAAGAAGATTTGGTGAAGAAATGGGAGGATTTGGGGATGATTTGATTAGGGATTGCTCTCTAGAAAAATTAGGGAAGAACAAAAGAGAGAATGGAAAAGGAAATAATGAAGTGGCTAATCCCTATCCATACCAAAAGTGGCCAGCCAATATGGGTGGTTTTGTCCTATTAGGAAAAGTCCAAAAGCCCCTTTTTATAGTCTATTTACTAATACATTGGTAAGGGGTTAAGTCGGGGGTAGTTTGGTCAATCCTAAAACACTAATCCATATTAATACTAACCAAAATAATTAGTCTAGTCACTAACTAAAATAACTAACATGTGGACATGTGGGCCATGGCTAACTAGTGTGTGGGCCCGCTAGAGTCAAAACTATGTCGGGTCCCCGATACAAGTCGGAATGAGTTGAAATTCGAACCCGACTCAAATAACCCCAAAATATTACATTAAATAAATAAATAATTTCAAAAATATTCAAAAGTGAAAAATGACAAAAATACCCATGTTTCTGGAAACTGGGGGTGACAAATCTATCCTCCTTAAAAAAATTTGTCCTCGAAATTAAAACCAAATAATAGTAAAATCTCAAATCACAAGTCATGGTTTAAAATTTAAAATGATTTAAAATCTCAAAATCAAAGCATGAATTAAATGACTAAAAATTTCAAAATTTGAAATTACTCTCAATTAGAAACTCCAAGTCTATCCACCTTAAAAATTCATCCTCCAAAAATTAAAACGAAGCAACACACAAAACAAAATTGTGCAATTTGATAATCGTATGCGTCTGTCCTATCATCATGATACTCAGAATCTCCGTCATACCAGTGAGCAAGGCTACGATAATCACAGAGTCCTCAACTACGGTACATACCTCTAGAATTATGGTATTTAAAATTTTCGCATTGCCGCTAGCTTGGCAACGAAAATCTTAAATTTCCACACCCGAGAAATACGTCCATAGTTCGACTATATGTCCTCACTCTGCCTGCTAGCATGACCCTAGAGGATTCTAAATCTCATAATCGAGGCGACCTAGCCCATACAACTTATCTCAGAAGGAAATCACATCACAAGAACAATTTTCACCCAACAATCAAGAACAGATAGAATCGAAGTTCAAGACAGTTTACGAAGGCAAAATGCGGAAAGGAGATTCGAAAGATTGGAACCTGCTATATCCACTGCTACTGCCTGAGTGGGCTCAACTGTCATGGCGAAAGCTCGCCCCTGCCGGCCTCCTATGGCCTGCTGCACTCTGTCCTGGCCTGCCTGTCTGGCTGCACGGACTGCACAGTCCTTCACCTGGTGGTCTGGAGCTCCACAGAATAAACAGACTCCCAGCTTCATCCTACAAGCCTCCCGGGTGTGCCCCATCTTCTTGCAGAAGGTATACTGGATGTCCCGCCTCCGGCCCTGTCCCTGGTACTGCTGGGCACGCGCCGGTGCCTGCTGAAACTGCAACTGAGGCTGCTGCTGCTGAAACTACCTCTGCTAGAAATATGGGCGCTTCGCTGGCCCTGCACTCGAACTAGCTCCAACAGCGTCACTGCCCCTCTTCGACTTGAGGTCGAAGTCCTCCTCTGCAAACTGTGCCTCCATAAGGATCTGCTCGAAGGTCGCGTCACATCTCCCAGAGGTACGAGTACGCACTGCATGTACAAGACCCCTCCGGAACTTTTGGGCCTTGCACCCCTCATCCTGGACCAAACTGGTTCAAACCTGCTCAGGCGGAAGAACTCCGTTGTATACTCGTCTACCGACGAGTTCCCCTGCACCAGACTGGCAAACTGTCCCTCCAAAGCTGTCAAGGCTACATCTGGGTAGAACTTTTCCTTAAAGAGCTTCCTGAAGTCCTCCCAAGATATACCTCTCACTGACGCACGCAGATCCGTGCGGTACCAAGTCAGCGCTATATCGAAGAACTGGCTCGCTGCAGACGTCACCCACAGACCTCTCGGGACCTCTGCCAACTCCAGACTCCACTGGACATCCTCTAGCCAGTCGTCCGCGTATAGGATACCCTCGGTACCCTTGAACTCCCGCGGGTTCATCTTCCTGAAGTGGAGGTGTGTACCGGGCCTCCCCTGACCCTGCTGCTGTGCTGGTGCTCCCTGAACTGTAGTCGGTGCATCTCTCTCCACTGCTGCCATAGCTAGCTGATGCGAGTTCTTCATGGTCTGTCGTAGCACTTCTACCTGACGGTGTTGTGCCTCTGCCTGTGCTCTCTGTGTCTGCAGCATCTGCTGCAGAAGGGCCATCATCCCCTGAATATCTGTCGGTAACTGAGGCGACGGTGAAAGAATGTCAGGGATGACCATGGACCGTCTCACTGCTGGAGGTGGAAGACCTCCTGAAACCGTCGCTGCCGCTCCCGCCTGAAGGGCAGGGACTGATGTGGCAGCTCCCTGAACTGCAGCTCCCCCAGCTGGAGGTGGAAGACCTCCGGGAACTGCCGCTGCTACTCCTGCCTGAAGGGCAGGGACTGTGGCTACTGCTCTCTCGACTGCTACTCCCGTAGCCGAAGGTGAAAGTCCTCCTGGATCTGACCTCTCTGGAACCGTACTAGGCCCTGCTGCCTGAGAACGAGTCACTGTCATCCTGAAGACGAATTGAACCCAAGAGATCAATATGGCACATGATAGGATATTACCAAAGGAGGACAATTGAATTCCAATGCAAGAAGAGTTGTCATGGTAATCAAAAGATCAGAAATTTCCTAAAATGTGATTGAGTAACTCCAATCATACCCTAGTTCCTACGTCCTAATCGCAGGCTCGTAATTAGTACTCTAAGTCGAGCACCATTACGAGATCGCACTAATTGCGACACAGACCTGCATGGGCCACCACAAAAACGTGTCACGACCCGCACCCTGAAGAGGGGCACGAGCACGTGGTTACGTCCAGCCTACGCCACAGTATCGGCGGTAGAACGCTGTATATAGGGTCTGTAAATACTACGACTAAAACAGATAAATGTACCTGTACAGTATATACACTCTGAATGGAGGTGACATAGCAATACAGTCTCAATCACATATATCAAACTAAGGTAGATAGCATAGAAAAGAGATATGATAGATAAAACAAGCACTACTAAAATATGCTTAAATAGCGACGTATATTAGCGACGGCGGAAATACGCGTCGCTGATAATTGCATATAGCGACGTCTTGTGCTACACGTCGCTGTACGTCGCTGAGTAGCGATGTTCAGCGACGTAGTATAATTTACGTCGCAGGCTTGCGACGTTTAGCGACGTATCATGTAGGCGTCGCTGTTTTATTTCATATAGGGTTCCTGGCCCGATCGAAATCCCAAAATTTTCATCCAAAAATTTATTCCCGCTCTCCCCTCTCCCCCTGGCGAACCCTCCCCCTCCAGCGACCACTCCCTCCGGCGAGACCCTCCCCCTTCTCCCCCCGGAGACCCCGCTCGCCCGTTGACCCCTCCCTCCGGCGACCAGCCTCCCTCCTCCGACGAAGGAGCCTTCCTCGCCGCTTCCTCCTCCGACGAAGCCACCCTCCTCGCCGCCTCCATCCTCCGACGAAGCCACCCTCCTCAGGTAAACCCTAACCCTAGCCCTAGCTATCTAGACATATACACGGACACGAGAACTCTAACCCTAGCTGCTGGGGTGGTCTTTCTGTCGAGGGGGGAGAGAGGGGTGGGGTTGGGTGCAGGGGGTGGGGGGGTCTTACTGTCGAGGGGTGGACGGAGGGGTGGGGGTACCCGGGGGGTGCAGGGGTAGGGGGAGGGGGGCATGGTTGGGGTGGGTGCAGGGGGAGGGGGCAGGGGAGGGAAGGCAGGGGAGGGTTGGGGTGGGTGCAGGGGTATGGAGAGGGGGGCAGGGGAGGGGGGAGGGGGGAGGGGGGGCAGGGGAGGGTTGGGGTGGGTGCAGGGGTAGGGGGAGGGGGGGCAGGGGTGAAGTGTATATTTTGGTTGGGGTGGGTGCAGGGGTATGGGGAGGGGGGCAGGGGAGGGGGGAGGGGGGGAGGGGGGAGGTAAGGCAGGGGAGGGTTGGGGTGGGTACAGTCTGCCACTTTTCTTTATCGAGTACGATTTTGTTGCTTCTCTCGCTCTTCCTCTTGGTCTCCATTGAATGCTGGTCTACTGCCATTAATATTGGTCGATAGATTTCGCTGTCACATATTGCAAGTGGTACTAAGAAAAAAAGAAAAAAGAAAGAAAGGAGAGAATAGATGTGACTCAAATGGACCGAAGTAGGTGTAGTAGTAGCAGTAAGAGCGGGACATGAACCGGGCTCATGACATTTTGAACTTTGGAAGACAATGCCATGTTAACTACTTCCTTTCCTTGCTTATGTTTGTGATTTATTATGATATATAATGGTGATGTTAATTCTTTCCAAATGTTAGGATCGTTACAAATCTTGTTGGCTCGAAAAGAAATTTTCTTCGTGCATGCCTACTTCACATTATAGGATTTTATTTTTTGTTCAAGGGATTCGCAAAATGTAGGGATATATACCATTTGAAATTCATTTGAAATTTATTTGAAATCTATTTGAAATTCATTTTAAGAATCTGAAATGTTGACGATATATACCCAAGGTTCACAATATCGGTATCGGAATCGGTATCGGACTATTCCTATGAGTATTGGTATCGGCGATACCTGTAGTATCGGCGGTATCGTATCGGAGTATCGAACTTTGGTATCGGAAAACAAATAATTATTAATAAATTATTTACATTTAAAAACATATATTTTATACATTTAGGCATAATTTTAAGTATTTCAGCGTTATTTCTTAGTAGTTTTGAAATTATATGAAATAGTAGTCACCCTTACCGATTGGTTTTGCCGAATTGACCGGAACAAAGACCCCCAATGTCGGTATCGGTCAATATTTGGTATCGGTCTGTATCGGATCGGAACATGCCAAACCATATCGGTATCGGCCTGTTGGATAATATTATTGTTATTAGTAACTGTCCAATGTCGGTATAGTATCGGAACATGCCAATGTCGGTATCGGTCTGTATAGTATCGGTATCGGAACATGCCAATGTCGGTATCGGTCAATATTTGGTATCGGTATCGGTCTGTATAGTATCGGAACATGCCAATGTCGGTATCGGTCAATATTTGGTATCGGTCTGTATCGGATCGGAACATGCCAAACCGTATCGGTATCGGTCAATATCATTGTTATTAGTAACTGTCCGCTACTAATGTGTGTCCCATAATAAGACATTATATACGAATTTGTGCCTGTTGGATAATGTGTGTCCATCTTTGCAGAATTATTTTCAAATGGATATGAATTACTACTTGCGGAATCGTTCATGGATGTACAATCGTCGTCCTGATGATATGTGTGGTGTGCGGGATGAATACATAGCGGAAGTAGAGCAGTTCCTGCAGTTTGCTAAGGCGTTCCCTCAGTACATGGACGGCACCAAAATTAAGTGTCCGTGTGTGAAATGTCATAACGTGAAATATTATCCAGAAGTAGAAGTGACATATCATTTGTACTCGAGGGGTTTCACGCCTAATTACTATCAGTGGACCGCACACGGAGAACTTGTGTCTTTAGCATCAGAGCCGGAGCCTTACGTTGAGCCGATATGCATGCGGGACCTAATTTTGTTTCAGATAATCATACATACGACGACGGGTGCGTGAACATGGTTTTCGACGCTGCGGGGCCTAGTTTCGTTCATGATGCACCTGAGGAGGCACCGAACGCCGATGCTGCACAGTTCATGGAGTTGCTGGAGAATACAAGGACTCCATTGTATCCTGGTTGTGAGGATCATTCACCGTTGGAGGTGGTTACAAGATTGTTGAGCATTAAGTCAGATTTTAACATGTCGCAAGAATGCTACAACCGAGTGTTGGAGTTGATTATAGAGATCTTGCCGGCGGGTGCTAAGTTGCCTAAAGACTTCTACCGGTCTAAGAGGATGATGAGATCGCTCTGGATGGGATACGAGAAAATCGATTCCTGTCACAATGGGTGCATGCTGTACTACAAAGACGACAAGGACGCAGATGTGTGCAGATTTTGTGGTGCTGATCGCTATAAGACAACTAGTACAGGAAGGTCTACCGGTGCAAGAAGATCGACCGATTCAATGCACTACTTGCCTTTAACGCCGCGGTTGCAAAGATTATTTATGGTGAAAGAGACGGCCGAAAATATGAGTTGGCACATGCGAGAACAGATTGAAGGAGTGTTGGATCACCCATCCGATGGAGAAGCGTGGAAGCACTTTGATCGAGTGTATCCAGATTTTGCTTCAGATCCGCGAAATGTCAGGTTGGGACTATCTTCTGACGGGTTTACTCCTTTTGGTCTTTCGGGATCCCAGTATTCGTGCTGGCCTGTGATTGTTACTCCGTATAACCTACCGCCTTGGATGTGCATGAAGACTCAGTACATGTTTCTAACCGTTATAATTCCTGGTCCGAACAATCCCAAGAAGAACATTGACATGTACTTACAGCCTTTGATAGATGAGTTGAATCAGTTATAGGAAGTAGGCGCTAACACGTACGATGTTTCCAGGAAGCAGAATTTTCAGATGAAGGCAACCCTTATGTGGACCATCAACGACTTTTCGGCCTATGGAATGTTATCTGGATGGAGCACTCATGGCCGTCTCTCATGTCCGTATTGCATGGACCGTAGTAAGGCTTTTCGCTTGAAACACGGCGGAAAGCCGTGCTTCTTTGATTGTCATCGGCAATTTCTGCCAAAAGATCATCCGTTCAGAAGGAACAGGAATGCTTTTCGTGCCGACGTTGTAGAGAAGGGTGATCCACCGCCAAGGTGGTACGGAGACACGATATGGGAGGAGGTTAAAGATTTTCCAAGTGCTATCGAAGATCCTACAACTGGGTACAAGTGCGATGGATTTGGTAGAGTTCATAACTGGACAAAGAGGAGCATATTCTGGGATCTGCCATACTGGAGTACCAATCTGATCAGACATAATCTTGATGTCATGCATATTGAGAAGAATGTGTTTGATAACATAATTAATACTGTGATAGACGTAAAGGGAAAAACGAAAGACAATCCCAAGGCCAGGTTGGACTTAAAAGAAATATGCAAACGCCCTGCGTTGCATTTGATACAGCAGAATGGAAAACAGTTCATTCCGAAGTCAATTTTTTCGTTTGACAAGGAGGATAAAGTGAGACTTTGTCGGTGGATCCAGGGCCTAAAATTTCCAGACGGATATGTGTCAAATCTGAGAAGATGTGTCGATCCGAAGGAAAACAAATTGACGGGTATGAAGAGCCACGATTGTCACGTATTCATGGAGAGGTTAATTCCGATTGCATTTCGGGAATTCTTACCGCAGGCAGTTTGGGATCCATTGACGGAGCTTAGCATATTCTTCAGGGATCTTTGTTCTAAGAAATTGCTCGTTGATCGTCTAGAAAAGCAAGAGAAGGACATTACGGTAACACTATGCAAGCTAGAGAGGGTGTTTCCTCCTGGATTCTTCGACTCTATAGAGCATTTACCGATTCATCTATCCTATGAGGCACGTGTTGGTGGACCCGTCGAATATCGATGGATGTACCCGTTCGAGCGACATTTGAATCACCTAAAAAGAAAGGTGAAAAATAAGGCACGGGTCGAGGGTTCTATTTGTGAAGCCTATGTTCTCGAGGAGATTACAAACTTTTGTTCGATGTATTTCAAGCCTCATGTTACAACTAATAGAACGAGAGCTTCCAGAAACGACGAGAGAGATCATGAAAGTAATGATACAATACTGAAGGTATTCAATGCTCCAGGAAAGCCATCGGGTAAGATGAAAAAGAGATATCTGAACGATGATGAGCTAAGGGCTGCTCAGGTGTATGTATTACTCAACTGCGACGAGGAGGAAGTAGAGAAACTGGAGGGGTAAGTAATTAATACGTCTATATTATTTTAATAGTGTTAATTATTATACTATTACATTAATTGAACGATGTTGTTTTCAGCATATTTAATGATGATGTGAGGTCGGGTAGGCCACACATAACAGAAGAAGAACTAGAACAAGAAATGAGGCATTATTTTCCATCATGGTTGAGTGCATATGTAAGACTTGAGAACTCTGTAATTACCTTTTTGTATATGCACTTGATTGAGAATGAGCTTAATTGCTTCTTTCGTGGTATTTAGGTCGATCGTCCATACGCAAGACTTGAGAATGAGTCTATTAGAACGCTAGCCAAGGGACCAATTTATGCTGCAAAAATATGGCCAAGCTACTGTGTTAATGGATTTAGGTTCAAGTCAACAACTTGCCCGATCAGAGACAACTTTGTGGATCTCGATTCCACCAAAAACAGCTGTTTGTGTATCAGATCTTCGAACTACAAAGATGTTGATGCGGGCAACGATTTCTATGGCGTGTTACGGGAGATTGTGGAGCTGACATATAGTTATGGAATAGAGCCTGCTAAGATTGTGTTATTCAGGTGTGATTGGTTCGATCTGATTGAAGGTCAAGGTTGGAAAGTAGACAAGCACGGTCTTGTTGATATAAACTATCGGCGTCGATATCAAGCCTATGAACCATTTGTCCTATCAAGTCAGGCTCAGCTCGTGTACTTCACAAGTTATCCTAAACGGGGAACAACAAGGTCGGACTGGTGGGCAGTATGCAAGACCAAAGCTAGAAATACCTTTGAGGTTGACGATATAGCTTATCAACAGGATGAACTACCTCTTGTAACAAATATTATAGAAGTGGATACGATGGAAGTTTCCTATTACACATCTAATTGTGTAGAGGAAGTAGAATTATCTGAAGAGGAAGATACAGATGAAAGTGAAGATGTAGAGGAGGAAGAAGAAGAAGAAGAAGAAGAAGAAGAAGAAGAAGAAGAAGAAGAAGTAGATGAGCTAAACGAACTAGATGAATTTTCAGAAGAGGATTAAATCTGTACGTTTGTTTTATAATCATATTTGACACTTTAGTGACACTTCTATCATATAAATCAGTGACACTTCAGTGACACTTTATTGACACTTTTATTGACACTTCAGTGACACTTTTTGACTATAATATTTTTCAAAAATCTGTGATGTCTATCATATAAATATGTTTTTTTGTTTTATTGTCATATGTTTTATTGTCAGGTATGACTAGACCATCTGGACGACGCGGAGGATTATATATTAGGCAGCCCCGTCAGCCTCGGGCTGGGGATGGAGAGGGCAGTTCCTTACCCTCATCCTCATCTCCGAGTACGCCAGTGTACCGTTCTGTTCCCGATCTATTACCGGGACAGGGCAGTTCTAGCAGGTTGGCGACTCCTCCCTCGTCGTCCAGCCTTCCTGTTCCCGGTCCATTACCGGGACAGGGCAGTTCTAGCAGGTTGGCGACTCCTTCCTCGTCGTCCAGCCTTCCTGATCCCGCGTCCAGCATCCCTGATCCCCCGTCCAGCATTCCTACTGTCGACGGCTCTATGGAGGGAGCCCACGCCGATCATATGGAGGACGGCGATCAGACTGATCCTGCCCAGGCAGGAGGTGAGAGCGACCCTCCATGCGCTCCCCCGGGCGAGACGTGTCACGCCCCAGAACCAGAATACTGGAGAGCGGGGGCACACATAGCCATCTACGTATAACGGAATGGAATTCACACCGCTATACGGTCACGGCTGTCTAGATATGTGAGGGTTTCACTACAATTCATCAGTCTCTTAAGGTCATAAAATAGCCTATTGTCTCAATCTCAACCAACTAATGATAATCACAAGATATCAGATCACCAAATATACAATTGTAAGGCGTCCCAAACATTACATATCCAGATGATCATGAAGCTAGTCGTACAAAATGTAAGGACTAGCAAGAGTTTAAGTCATACATGATCAACCTCGAGTTGCCAATCATGCTTACAGCCCGTAGGCAGACAGTAAATAAAGTTACAAACGAGCTAACACTTGCTCGGCGGCTAAACGCCTCAAAAGAATAATTTTACAATAGAGTGGGAGAGCAAAAATAAACCCACTCGTTGCCCTGGTTACGCCTGGTGACCACCATCGGGCTGAAAAGAAGGGAGATCCTTTGGTGCTGCTCCGGTATCTGGCCATACAAAACCAGCTGGGTCAGACCCCAGAAAGAGCAAGTACCACAAAGGAGGCTTCACTTAAGAACTAAAACCAGCAATTAGCACAAGAATATAATTACATAATAAAAGGCAGTAGTTTAAGAAAAAGCATGATGGGTAATTATAAAAGACAATCTTGTATAGAATCACTAAAAAAAAGCATGACAGGATGATATACGATGAGATAACCATGGGACTATTCAGATAGCCAGGTTACAACCCGTAAACCAAACAAGGACCGGGGTTGTAACCCTTCGTCTGAACGGAACTTGGTTTCTCTCACCACTTATCGGCAAGATAAATATAAGAAATCAGGTCAAGTAACATTCTGGAGTGACAATCATTATAGTGACAATCCGGAGTGACAATCATTATAGTGACAATCTGGAGCGACAATCATTATAGTGACAATCTAGAGTGACAATCATTCAATCATTCTGGTACAATCTTACAATTAATTAATTCTAGACAATACTATACTGGACTAGACTCCATCCAAGCAATCACGGCCAATCATTGCCTACGGCTTTCTAATTTAACTAACTAGGGTTATCACAATCCTAGTTACTAGCAAGATGCAATGAGATGCTCCAAGTAGTCACAGGCCCTGCAGCTATCCAGGTTATCCAGGCAATCATTATAGTGACAATTCAGAGAGTACAATGCATTAGAGTGACAATAGAGTTCAATTATTTAAGTGACAATCAAGAGTGCCCCACATGACAGTGGGTGGAAATGTGCCCTACTCGTCGGCAGGCTACAAGTCCAAACATTTGCGGCCGGGATAACGGGATCGCCTGTAACTGGGGAACATCTCTTCATGTCTAGTGAATTATACTAGTCATTAACCTTAGTCCATTTCAGTAGGTACTCCTGACCGTGGTACTCAGGAGTCCCCTCCTAGACATGATGCAAGACAGGACTGGATTATTTGTACAAGCACAATCGCCCACGGTGTCAGGATCAATTATACAAGTCATGTCATGTCAGGTAGCCGTCGCAACAGCTATTCGAGAAATCATGTCAGGTTATCATGTCAGGTGTACTTTGTCAGGAGTGCGCCACGACGGACCACTATCAGGTCATGCCAGGTTATCATGTCAGGAGTGCACCACTACGGGTCACTATCACGTCGTGTTCAATTATCAATTCCAAACATACAAATGAATTCATGATTTTCAAGTTCAGGACAAAAGGCGTAAGGATATAAAATGAGCATAAAATATCTAATAGAGGTAAAGCGTACTCATGTTGTACTGAAGTTACAAGATACATAATAATAATAAAAGAACAATAGTAACAATAGTAGCAATAATAATGTAACAGGGCACGACAGGGAAGTCCATACGGCTGGGTCCAGGCATAATTCTATGCGGCTGAGACAACAGGGTCGTATGCGGCCAGGGATAAAAATTCTTATGCGGCTGGGAATAACTTCCCATGCGGCTCAACTGATATGGGTTCATGCGGTCAGGTTGGACGAAATCCCATGCGGCCCAATTTAGATGAGTCACATGCGGCTCGGGGTAACAGAGCCTATACGGCTCGCGGGGAGTGAGCTCCATGCGGCTCAGAGAATTAGTCATATGCGGCTGAGGCAAATTAAGTCTCATGCGGCCAAGGGAGAATGTTCCCATGCGGCTGGGCAGGGCAGGGTCTTATGCGGCTCAGCGATCCAGATATGCGGCTGGCGGAAAACCGAATCCATGCGGCTCAAAATGAATACTTGCCGCATGAACTTGTCATGCGGTCAAGTGCTGCCATGCGGCTCAGGACTGTGCTTCTTCTCCAAATTTCCGAGAAGAAGCACACCAAGAAACCATGGCTGCCATGATGCATAAAACCCTCATCCGGAGTCCAAATCTGGACTTCTTTAGGTCAAAATGGGGTAGAACGAGCTACTCTACAACATGGAACCAACAAAACTTGAAAGTAACAATGTTAAATAGATCAAAATCCAGAAAATCCGAAATTAAAATAAACTTAGATCTACAAGAATCTAGCCATGGAAACGAAAAATGTCAAGTACTAAAGAGTGTTAAAATGCTACAAGGAAGAGAATAAAACAATAATATTTGGGTTCCTCCATGAAGCAAGATGCACTTGCCTAGACCTCTCTCTCCTCTCTCTGGTAGGTAGGGAAGTAAATGAGGAGGAAGAAGATGATAAATGAAGAGAGAGAGAGAGGAGAAGGGGATAATAAATATGAATGGTGGTGGTAGGTAGGGGGTTCACCCCTTGGTTCATGATGAACCAAGAGCAATCCCAGACCGAACCAACCAACCCAAATCAGGAATAAACCAAGCCAAGAAGGAAATTAAGCAAGAAAATCATGCAATACAAGAATAAATACGTACACGTATTCCAAGAATACAAAATACGAACACAGGCATTACAAGACGCGTATGAAGATTTGGACGGACGGGCCTATGAAGTAAGTTAATTAATTATTATATATTTCTCAAATGATTATATGTACATATATATTCATGAAAAATTATTATTGTATAGATATCGGCCTTCTGCAGTACAGAGACAGCTGGGGACATTTGTGAGGCAGAACTATGGTGGGCCTTGGCTCAACTACTCAGATGCTCCCGCAGATAGGAAGGCCTTTTGGTTCGCCCACTTCAAGGTAAAAAATTTGTTTATTTTTAAGTTTTAATAATTATTTGTGTATATTATACAACTTTTGTATTTTACTTCTTGTAGAGGACCTATTTCTATCCACTACACCGGGCGGCGAGGATCGAGGGCCAATTTCCTGCCGTCATAGTCAAGCTCATCTGTGATGCGATCGACGACCAGAAGCGTCGTGATCGCACCGGACGTCCGATCCAGGGTTGGATTACGCCAGAGCAGTGGACTGCAATGAAGGCTAGATTCAGCGAGCGCCAGTACCAGGAGCGGTCTGAGAAGGCCAAGGTGGCGCGGTCGAGCGCCGGTAAGTGGTGTGGCGGCTCCATTCCGATGACGGAGTATTTTTGTCGTCTGGTACGTTTCCTATGACGGACATTAATTTATATATAGTTCAATATAATGTTTAATACTAATAATATATAATATATTTTAACAGGTAAAGAAGGGTGAGGACCCGAACATGGTGACCGTCTTCCTGGTCACCCATCGGAGGGCTGGGGACTTCATTGACGAGAGGGCGATGCAGGCATATGTACGTTCTATTCAACTAATATTAACTGACTATAATTTAGAAAACAGGAAAATAGATATTAATATAGACTTTAGTAAACACTTACACGTTAGCAAACATGTTCTAGGTCGAGTTTGTTCGGCTACAGAAGGAGGCGGCTGATGCTGCTGCTGCTGCTAGTGTGCAAGCAGAGGAAGGGACTGGTACTTCCTCCCAGCCGCCTGCAGAGCCATCGTCGGACGAGCTCTGGATGACCGCCGTTGGCGGTCTTCAGAAGGGTACGTACTACGGTACGGGATCCTACGACGCGTATTTGGCTTCGGAGTCATCCTGGGCCCCCTCTGTCAGTGCGCAGTCTCCGGCTACGCAGGCGTCGTCACGAGCTGAAGATGTTCGTCGTCAGATCGAGGAGCTGCGTCGCGAGTTGTAGCAGCAGATTTCTGATGCGGTCGAGCGACGATCCGACCCTCTGATCGTCACCGAACGATTTGATGCGGTCGAGCGCAGTATACAGGAGCTGATGAGTCTGCATCAGGCTGCAGCAGCCAACTTGCAGACGCTCACCGAGTCTACGCAGCATACGGAGCGTAGACAGGTCGAGCTGGACGGATCGCAGAGGAGCCTTTCTCTCTCACTCGCTCAGTATACTGAGAAGGTGGTGAGTACCCTTGCTGTGCATAGTGAGCGACTGCGAGAGCTGGAGCAGGTACGTCCTCCGGGTCCATCGACGGCGTCGACTCCAGATATTGCACTGCCTCCGGCGCCGACTCCAGACATTGTACTGCCTCCTACTGCCCCTACGGTACAGCTCTCCCAGGAGCAGTATGACTACATTCTATCCCAGTTGCGCGGCAGGGGTCCGCAGTGATTTTATTAGTTTTTTTATGACTTGTATGTATTGGCCCTATGGGCAAATTATTTATTCATACACTGTTGTTTATACACTTGGTGGAAGACTTTTTATCATCTTTCATTTTTATTTGACTCTATTGGATGTTTGTAAGGATGTGTGTCTGTGATATTTACTTTGCACTGCCTCCTATTTTTATTGTGATATTTACTTTGTGATATCTGCGACGGGATGACAAATATACCTACGTTGGGTTATAAGCGATGATCTGATATACAAAGAAGATGCTGCCGAAATTTTAAAAAAATATATTGTGTATTTTTGTTATGATGTGTGTCTGTGTTTACAGTGAATGTGAAATACAGTGTTCGGAACCATCGACAGTTTTGATTACTGTTGTATGTTTTATCTTGGATAGAAATAGCAACAGTTCAGGATGCACTTCTGAGAGCTTCATTTTCACGTCCTTCACTTTCTCGGACGTCGTAAAGGTTCCCGAGAAGGTGAAGGACGTGAAGAGGAAGCTCTGAGAAGTGCACCCTGAACTGTTGCTCTTTCTATCAAAGATAAAACATACAACAGTAAGCGAAACTGTCGATGGTTCGAACACTGCACTTCACACACACTGTAAACACAGACACACAGCATAACAAAAATATCAATTACATTTTTTTAAAAAATTTTTTATATTAGCGACGGATAGCGACGTTCTGCGATGTACTGCGACGTCACACAGACGTCGCTATACGTCGCTAACTAGCGACGTTACGTCGCGCGACGTCGCTAATATACGTCGCTACGTTGCCCACGTGGCCACGTGGATGCCATGTCTCGTCATCATTTATAAACTTTTGAAGCGTCGCTAGTGGTCGCTTTACGTCACAATGTTCGCGACGTACTTATACGTCGCTATCTGTCGCTCATTTTGCGACGTCTAGCGATAATTAACTACGCGTCGCAAATAGCGACGTTTGGCGACTAAATTGCCATCTGCGACTTGCCTATAAGCGACGTAGGTTTTTCGTCGCTAAATACGTCACAAATCATTGTTAGCGACGTATTTCCTGTATTTAGCGACGTCTCCTGACGTCGCTAATTTGGGTTATTTTAGTAGTGAAGAAACGAGTCCAAAATCCACAAGTTAGAGCTAAACACAAATATCCAGTCTCAGAAAATATATATAATAGATACTACAACTAAAATGTACTAGCTGGCTCACAGGCCAGGCAAACCTAACTAACTATGCTACTCAGGGTGAGCAAAGTCTAGTGGCTCTACCAATAAGCCACGGTCTAACTCTAATCCATCAGACTCAACCCCATAGTAGGTCGGGCAATCAGCCTCTGAATCATCTGTAAAATTTGTCAACGGTATCCTGTCAGGAAAATGAGCAAGTACAAACACCAACAGCAGTTCCATATGAATTGACAAATTCTATAAGAGACAGTGTAATGAAATACAAGACAAAATCAACTGGAAATACATATCATGATGTGACTACTGAAAGGACGACAATATGAATGTATATAGGGCGACTTGGGAACTATTCGGAAGCCGAGTTATAACCCCTAAACCAAACAAGGACCAGGGCTTTAACCCTTCTCCCGAACAGAACTTAGTCACCAAGATAATAAATATAAAAGGTGCCTTGAATTATTAGTGTGTTATGTGATCGGCTTGGGAGAATATGATCAGGCTTTCCATCCGACCGGCTATGAACCCTGTATACAATAGAACGATAAGGCCAGTCACCATGGAAAGCTATGAACCGTATAGGGTAAGGCTTTACCCATCGTGAGGCGAGGGTATAACTATGAACCATATGTACCATAGAACCATATGGGAGTTTGATCACACAACCACTAATAACTCTCCCATCCCCGAATAGTACAATGGATCTGGACATGACACGTTATGATACGGGATTCCATAAGAGGGTAACAAGTCCCCTTTTGGAATCGGTATCTATACCAATACACTTAAATAAGACAGAATATGTACCAATATACCATGTAACTCTAGGAATAACATCCTATGTCATGATCCAACATATACTAGTCCGTGAACTGTCGTGACTGGAAATCGAGTATAACACTACAACTGAATCGGATATAGCAGATATCAAGACAATGAAAACTATCAGTGAATGTACTCGCCTGTGGTCCTGAGCTGATAAGGTGAACAGACGCTCAGAGTGATCACAGACCTAAAATAACATACTATGAGTCAAACAGGGATAAATACTGAAAAAGAAAGCTAATTCAAGTCATGAATGCAAGTCTAAGTCAAAACTAGGTCAATCTAGGTCAGACTGAGTCACAATAGATCATACTGGCTCATACTAGGTCATACCAGGTCACTGGGAATCAAACCAAGTCAAACTAGGTCAATCTGGTTTAAGGGTTGACTTACAGTTGACTTTTGGTCAAAAAGTCAACTCTGGTCAACTCTGGTCAACACTGAGTCAAACCTGGATCAACTCTAGGTCAAACAAGTCAAATGTTGACTAACATTTGATTTTCAGTCAACTGGTCAACTCTGGTTTGGTTTCGGTCAAATCGGGTCGCTTAAAGGCTAAGTTTGACTCTCGATTGACTTTTGTTGACTTTTGGTCAAAAAGGTCAACCGACGTCAAAACTAGTCTATGAGCACCATATTTGATCATTACCAACCACGGGAATCAAGTTCTAACTCTAACTTAGACTTCTAACACAAACACCCTATTCCTAGGTAGAATTCACATTACCTTACCAAGGTAAATCCCGATACCTTGCCCAATCCCAAGGAAACCTCGCTAATACCCAAGATACTAGCCTAGGCTCCTTAGGGTAGCTAGATATCAACCTTTCTAAGGTTTACCTACCAAGAAAAATAGGTATCCTAGGTATCTAGGCTATGTTGGGATACATGGGTATTGGTTTACCCTATTTTCTAACCTATCTCATGAATTTACCCTCACAACCTATCACACTCATCTACACACAACACTCTCACAATATACCACACTCACAAGGCTCTCCTATAGGTTTTTTCTACTAGTTTAGATATAGGCTATCCTATATGCCACTAGCTATACACTCTAGGCTCTCACACACACAACTCACAAATACACACACACACAAGGCTCAAATATGGCTGACATGAAGGGACCAATAGGGCTGAAATGTGGAGCACTTGGACTGATTTTAGAGTGGTGTTATAGGGCTGAAAATAGGCTAAGTGTTGGGGCTGTGATGGGTGGTTTATGGACTAATATTGGGTTAACAGGACAGCCATCTATGGGGGTTTGTTGGGACTGAAAATAGGAGCAATGAGGGACTGATTTTGTGTGATGTTCAGGGCAATTTCTGGACTGATATTGGACAGCAAGGAAGGGACTAATTTGCAGTAAGGGGACAGCCATGTGAAGGGGAAAATGGAAGGCTGTTATGTGGAGTTATATAGGGGCTGGTAGAGTGGCAATTTGGGGACTGATATGGGGTCATATGGGGATGTCATTTGGCAGTGAAGGGCAGCCATCTAATGGGGCAAACCTGGGCTGGTTTTCCAGGAACAATGGGACATCCATTAATGGCAAAACTGGACTGCAACAGCAGGTTTTTGGGGGACAATTGGAGCTGTCCTTGGACAGTCCAAGGGGACAGTCAAGGGCTGAATACTGCTGCTGCTGTTGGGTATCCCCCTCCCTTCTAATCCCACACTAACCACTCTTCTACATCTCTCTCTATAGCTCTCAACCATATCACTAAAATCCCTCTCTAACTACACATTCATTACCACTCTCATTCACTCACAACTACTCTCAATCTCCTCTCACCCATATCATCAAACACCACACATACATATCCCATGCTCCTTGGCCGAACCTGTAGCCTCTCCCCCATCCAACACAATGTATCACACACCACAACCATATATCCACATATATATATAAGCCACCCTATATATATATATATATATATATATATATAGAGAGAGAGAGAGAGAGAGAGAGAATGATATATATAACTATATATATATATACATATAGATTATAGGAATAGAATACATTATGATACATAGGAAAATACATTCCTAAACATATGTAAAAATCTGGAATAATATTAGAACACACTAAAATCAATGCACAAACAAATACATGTGTCCAAATAGGGGGTTTTCCCATTAGGACACGATCCTACACATTGGACACCTCTACAAATGTCCAAATGGACACGAAATGGACACCAATGGGCACCAAACCAAGGGGGTCATTCCTATGTGTCAAAATGAATCTAATGCATGAGAGAAATGAGAGAGGGAAAGGATTTATACCTCCCGGTGATTCGAATCGATCCCGAAACGCCACCGACACGTATGAATCCCAAACGGACACGAACAAGCTCCGAATCCTCTCAAACTTGAGGAGCTCCCTCCTTGGCTAGAATGGAGAAGGAAGGAAGAAGATTTGGTGAAGAAATGGGAGGATTTGGGGATAATTTGATTAGGGATTGCTCTCTAGAAAAATTAGGGAAGAACAAGAGAGAGAATGGAAAAGGAAATAATGAAGTGGCTAATCCCTATCCATACCAAAAGTGGCCAGCCAATATGGATGGTTTTGTCCTATTAGGAAAAGTCCAAAAGCCCCTTTTTATAGTCTATTTACTAATACATTGGTAAGGGGTTAAGTCGAGGGTAGTTTGGTCAATCCTAAAACACTAATCCATATTAATACTAACCAAAATAATTAGCCTAGTCACTAACTAAAATAACTATCATGTGGGCCATGGCTAACTAGTGTGTGGGCCCACTAGAGTCAAAACTACCCCGGGTCCCCGATACAAGTCGGAATGAGTTGAAATTCGAACCCGACTCAAATAATTCCAAAATATTACAATAAATAAATAAATAATTTCAAAAATATTCAAAAGTGAAAAATGACAAAAATACCCCTGTTTCTGGAAACTGGGGGTGACAGGATTGATTTTAAAGAGTTTTTCTCTTCGGTATCTTTGAAAAATTGCTTTAAAACAATCATAGCACATGTTGCACATTTTGATCTTGAGTTACATTAAATGGATGTCAAAATTGTGTTTCTCAATACAATTTATGGTGCATGTAGAAAACTTTGTGTCGAAAGACCCAAATAATATGGTTTGCATATTGACAAAATCTATTCATGGACTCAAGCAGGGATTCTCGTCGAAGGTACTTAAAGTTTTACCAAGTGATTATCTCGTTTGGTTTTGAGATAAACACTGTTGAAGATTGTGCGTATCACAAGTTCAGTGGGAGTAGGAATAATTTTCTGGTTTTTTATATTAATTAAAGTATTCAATGCAAACCAGGTGACACCTCTCGTTAAAGGAGACAAATTCGGTTTCAATCAAGTGCCCTAAGGTTAGCCTTAAAATTAAGAAAATACAATAGATTTTTTCTTCATGATCAGTTGTAGGGAGTCTAATGTATGCTCAAGTATGTACGCGTCAGGATATTGCGTATGTATTAGGAAGTTAGGCAGATATTTAAGCAAATATGGATGGATCATTGGATAGTAGCCAAACTACTTAAGTAATTAATAGAAAACAAAAAATTATATGCTCTTTGTAGGAGATCGGATAATTCTGGAGATCATAAAGTATTTCAACTCCGATTTTGTTGGATGCCAACACAACAGGAGATCCACATCAGGTTATGCTGACTAATGGAGGTATATTTTGAATGAGTGTCAAACATGCACTCATAATTTCTTCCACCATGAAAGCAAGATTTATAACATGCTGTGGGGTATCTATTCAGGAAATATGGTTGCAAAATTGTCACAAGGCCGCGCCTACAGTACGGTGTTGAAAGACCACATGAAATTATGGTGTGACAATAAATAAGCAGTACTATATTCCAATAACAACAGAAACTTGTATAAGTCAAAGGATATTGACATAAAGTTTCTAGTTGTGAAGGAAAGAATTCAGAATGGTTATAGTGTCCATATAGCACATTAGGACAAACTCCATGTTAGCGGATCCGCGCACAAAAGCATTATCACCCAGGGTCTTTCATGAACATACTGCTCATATGGGTGTTAATTAAGAATATGGCAATATAGTGAGAGTTTGTATTTTATGTATTTGGGTGCTATTTGGTTTTGGACACATTTATGTATTAAAGTATTTTGGATATTTATCTGATCAGATATATGAAAATTCAGTTCATTCTGTTTTCATTATGTTAAAGTATTGATCTCACTAAAGTTAAGGAGGACCAGTTGGAAATAGACATGTATTGATCACATTGCGTGTAATTTCCATGCTACACATCCATGATTGATCTATGTCGTTTAGCTATATTGGTATATGTGACCATTGTAGCGCCCCGCTTTCGATAGGCGACGGAACTTCATAATATGCTAGCGCCGAGTCAGATCGGCCGGGAACTCAGATGGCCATCTGACTCGATCGCTAAGCTTGGTAAACGTTAACGCCTTGCGGTATCGATTCAATTCGATTTGGACGGAAGATACGAGAATCGATCCAACTAATGGAACGACTTCTGTTGGAACAAGTCCTAGATGCAGCGGGCTGCGTCTCGGCGCGCGAGCTCTCTATAAGAGTCCCTTCGACGGGACCGGACCGCTGTATGGTTTTCTTGGAGCTTTGCCGCTTGGCTTGATTGAAGTGCTTTCGCGTCGTTTTCATGGATGCAATTACAAATTTTGATGCAAGGGGAAAAGAAGGAAATCTAACAAAGTGTTGATGCATTGCAGGAGCTCGCGTAACTAAGGATTGATGTTGCGTAGCGCTTCGACGACCTGCACAAAGCAAAGTGATCGGTGGGTGATTCGGCCCCTTCTTTTCTACTCTGTCCCGCAAACTTATTCCTTGCTTCGAATTCATTCAAATCGAACGATGCCAAGTTAATTGCATGCCAATCCACTAAGTCCAAGAACTCGGGAAAACGTATCGATTTAGAGAAATTTACTCTGAAAATACAAGTCTATCACATAAACCAGAAAGTTTAAGGTTCTAGTAAAAAGATAGACTATTTTACGTGCTGCAAAATATTATGAAACGTCGATCGTGGGTTATGATGCATCGGACAATTTGGTGCCTACTGGACGCTAAATCGGAGTACGGCTTGGGGAAAATGAAACGTTGTATGAGTTGGGGGAAATGATAATGTCGTTCTATACTGTCCGTGCTATACAAAACTGGTTGCATATATAAACTGTTCACGCATTGGCATGGTCATGGACAGCTTGTGCACAAGTTGATATTTTCCTCGAATCGATATCCGGGGCATCGGAATCGACTCGACCTAGGGGGAATGAATAATCGTGCTTCGGCACTGATGCATTGCGGGACCGTCAGTCAGGCTTGCAACCTAGACTGAGCGGGCCGAAATGCCGTTGAGATAGTCCCACGTGATGTGTAACATCAATGACCGCATATAAGATAGTAGCATGCTCACCTATTGTCTTATGCAGGGTAAATATTATCTCTGTTTTCATGCAGGGACGAGCACGGCCGTGGTAAGAAATATGATAAACTGCTATGTTTCACTGTATGCTTTATTACGCAAAGATGGCTATCGAATATGAACTGAATTCATTTAGTTCTAATAGAAAGACAACTCTAAAGCATGCCTACCCTAACAATCAGAGTCGGTTTAGACGAGTGGGTTCGTCTCGTCCACTTAGCAAGTGTGCTAATCCCATTTCCCCAATTTCCCCAGGTGCGACGGGCGCGCCCAACTAAACTGGAGCTGAAGTGCGGAGAGGCGTTTTGAAGCTCTTCCTATACTGAAGTATTTTGAAGCCAATTCAAGTCGATAGCTTATGTATAAAGGGGCGAATGTATGGGACGGCAAGCGTTAGTTCAGGCAACTTGTCGAATGTATCTTCTTTCTGTTTTCAATCAATGTAGCCGCAACGGCGTCCAATGTAAATTACGACTTGCACTTCGTTGCAAGCTATGAATGAAAAGCATTTCTATCTTCCTATACTGCGTCTTATATTCTGATGTGAATTGTGAAGTTTCGACTTGGCGTATTAATATCAAAATTTAACGATAACCATTTGAGAACTTGTCATCTTGCCTTGCACGAGCGCAACTCCAGGCTCGTGCGGCATCACGCCTTAGCGAGGACGATCGAATCGGCAAAGTAATACCGGGGACGAACGGTTTGTCGACTCGGGGCGTGACAAATTGGTATCAGAGCACAGTTATGTTTCCTCGGATTTTCGAAAGATGTTTCATTATTGGAATGTCCGTTGCGATGGCTCGATTGAATGCTTGTCGGCATGTTGCGTAAAATAAGAGTTCCATACAGGTAAGCCCGTAGATATTTTTGAAAAATACTAACGGGTTTACTCTGTTTTGTAGGAATGACTAAGAAAAGGAACAATCCCGTCCCAACCCAAACTGTAGATAGTACGTCGAGCACAAAAAGCACCGAGCCTAGCGAGACGACTATGCAAAAGATGCTACAGTTGATGGAGCTGCAGCAGCAGCAGCTTCAGACACAATTCAAAGCCCAATTCGAAGCGCAACAAAGACAGATGAATGCCCTGACTCAGATAGTCAGCAGAATGGCGGGCAACACGAAGACGACGGACGAAGGGCCCGAGGGAAACCAAGGCAACCAAGAAGAAAACGAGGAAGAAGAGACTCAACCGCAAATGATAGATTCTTCTTCCTTGTTCAAGGCAAAGGAGTTCCGCAAGATGAATCCACCGAAGTTCAACGGCCGAGCGGAGCCCGATGTGATCGTAGGATGGCTCGCGGAGATGGAGGACCTGTTTAATCTGCTTAGCATTGAAGGGTCCCAGCGGGTAACTTGTGCGGCGTTACAGCTGCAACTGAGGGCGTACGACTGGTGGGCCGCTAAAAAGCAGGAGATCTATGAAGCCGATACAGACGCCACGATCTCCTGGAAAATATTCAAGGAAGCCTTCCTCGAACAATACGTTCCTCGTGCCGTCCGTCAACAAAAAAAAGACGAGTTCATGACGCTGCGACAGGGAAATATGTCTGTCGACGATTATGATTCGAGCTTCTCAAAGCTGGCGAAGTTTGCCAGCGCCTTTCTGCCCAACAAGGAAGCCTGGTGTGAACGCTTCCAACAGGGCCTAAATGACGAACTGTGAAGGGACGTCGTGAATCAAAGGTACCAAACATACCGTGAATCCTATAATGCCGCTCTTAATAGTGAACGCATCTTTGGCCATATGTCGAGTAGAGGCATCCGTAACCACTTCAACAAGCGTCCTAACGACGCCGGCGTCGGGGGATCGGGAATAACAAAGCGTCCGAACAGGTTCGATGACCGAGGCCATGGCAGTCAGCACTGCACCAGGTGCGATAGGCGTGGGCACCGAACCGTCGACTGCGTCACGAGATCTTGCTATAAATGTGGCGAGGTAGGCCATATAGTTACATATTGTCCGCACAAAGGTCCGAATCAACACAACCCACCGAAGAACGTCCCGAACCCGCATAAAGCGCCGATATTACAAGGCGTAAATGCGGTGCCCGTCAACCAGCAGAACCAACGCCACGGAGCTCAAGGCCGAGTTTATGCCTTAACTCGGGACGAGGCGTACACGTCCGATACTGTTGTAACAGGTATATTACTCTACAAAAGTATACCTGCATGAGTCCTATTCGATTCGGGTGCGACGCATAGCTTTATATCTGCTGATTTTGCGAAAGAAAATAAAATAACCATGCAATCACTAGATATAAATATTAGCGTTAGCACTCCGTCGGGAGTCGATATGCCTGCGAACTTTATTTGTAGGGATGGCCACATTTGCGTCGGGGGAAGATATCTAACCTTGGATGCCGTCGTGCTAGACATAAAAGATTACGACATAATCCTGGGCATGGATTGGTTGGGCGCTTGTCGTGCAACGATCGAGTGCGCGGAGAAGAGAGTGGTGTTTCGCCTTCCTGGCGAGACAGAGTTCTCATATTCGTACGGTACGGCCTTGAAGACGGCGATGATGGTGTCGGCAATCTCGGCAAGGCGTATGCTGCGTTCCGGCTGTGCGGGATACTTGGCATCAGTTCGAGACACGCGGACGGATAATACAAACACAATGCAGACTGATGTTGTGGCAGATTTTCCTGATGTCTTTCCTGACGAGATGCCCGGGATGCCGCCGGATCGAGAAATTGAATTCAGCATCGACACATTTTCGGATACGCGGCCGATATCAAAGGCGCCTTACCGAATGGCTCCAGCAGAACTGAAGGAGCTGAAGGTGCAATTACAAGAGTTGCTAGACCGCAGATTTATTCGCCCTAGCATCTCTCCATGGAGAGCTCCCGTACTGTTCGTGAAGAAGAAAGATGGGTCGTTGCGGCTATGCATCGACTATCGGGAACTCAACAAGGCGACCGTGCGGAACAAGTATCCTTTGCCGCGAATCGACGACTTGTTTGACCAACTGCAAGGCGCGGCGATATTTTCAAAAATCGATCTTCGTTCAGGCTATCATCAGTTGAAGATCAAGTCCGACGACATATCGAAGTCTGCCTTCCGCACTCGATATGGTCATTACGAATTCCTCGTCATGCCGTTCGGTTTGACGAATGCCCCTGTCGCTTTCATGGATCTGATGAACCGAGTCTTCCGACCTCAAATAGATAAATTTGTAGTCGTATTCATCGACGATATCCTTGTCTACTCAAAGAATCGGGAAGAGCACGCGGAACATTTGAAGACGGTACTACAGATTCTGCGTGAAAACAAATTGTACGCCAAGCAGAGTAAGTGCGAGTTCTGGATGAGTAGCGTGACATTCCTTGGGCACGTAATCTCTGCCGAAGGTGTCGCGGTGGACCCAAAGAAGATTGATGCGGTGGTAGATTGGAAACGACCTGCCTCGGCTAGCGACATTCGGAGCTTCCTGGGCTTAGCGGGCTACTATCGTAGATTCGTGCGAAGCTTCTCAAAACTAGCGTCGTCTCTGACTCGCCTCACCCAGAAGGGAGTAGTTTTCGAATGGAGCGACGACTGTGAATCCAGCTTTCAAGAGTTGAAGCAACGGCTCGTCCCAGCTCCAATCCTTGCACTTCCAGACGGTCCCGAAGGCTTTCAGATATTCAACGACGCGTCAGGAACTGGCCTCGGGTGCGTACTCATGCAGAGAGACAAAGTCATCTCCTACGCTTCATGGCAGTTGAAGCAGCACGAGAAAAATTACCCGACGCACGACTTAGAATTGGCGGCGATCGTCTTTGCATTGAAGTTATGGCGGCACTATCTCTATGGTGTAGCATGCATAATCTACACAGATCATAAAAGCCTGAAGTACTTGTTCACGCAACGGGAACTCAACCTACGACAGCGACGATGGCTCGAACTCATAAAAGATTACGAGCTAACGATCGAGTACACGCCGGGCAAGGGAAACGTGGTGGCCGACGCACTCAGCAGAATGTTTATGGGAACACTGGCCATAAACAAGGAGATAAAGCGAGACCTTGAAGCGATGGATATCGAACTCGGAATTGAGTATCGACACCTGCACCTAGCTCAACTGAAGTTAGGATCGAGCCTGCTTAGCAAGATAAAGACCGCACAGGAGGACGACTCATTCCTGAAGAAGATGCGCGAGCTGATTTCAACGGGAAGGGCGACTGACTTTGCGGAAGACGGAGACGGGACGATGCGACTAAAGGGAAGGCTCTGCATTCCTGAAACTGCCGAACTCAGAAAAGAAATTCTGACGGAGGCGCATTATGCGAAGTACTCGTTACATCCTGGGAGCACCAAGATGTACAAGGACTTGCGCACAAACTTTTGGTGGCACGGCATGAAGAAAGACGTGGCTACGTTCGTATCGCAATGCATGGCGTGTCAGCAGGTGAAGGCAGAACACCAGAGGCCCGGCGGAGAGCTGCAGAATATCCCCATTCCCGAGTGGAAGTGGGACAATATCTCGATAGATTTTATTGTGGGATTTCCGAAGACGCCGCGGGGGAATGACGCAATTTGGGTCATTGTTGATAGATTGACCAAGTCGGCTCACTTTATCGCAATTAAAGTAGGATGGAACGTCGATCGGTTAGCGCAAATCTACGTCGATGAGATTGTTCGACTGTACGGGGTGCCGGCCTCAATAATTTCGGACAGAGACGGGCGATTCCTATCGCGTTTCTGGACGAGCCTCCAAGCGGCGATGGGAACCAAACTGAACTTTAGTTCGGCGTACCATCCCCAAACAGACGGACAGACGGAGAGGGTGAATCAAATCCTAGAAGACATGCTGCGTCTGTGTGCGATCGACCTAAAGACTAGTTGGGATACGCATTTGCCGCTTGCGGAGTTTGCGTATAACAACAGTTATCAGTCGAGTATTCGGATGGCTCCATACGAAGCGCTCTACGGGAGGAAGTGTCGTTCGCCGATATGCTGGGATGACGCCGGAGAGCGACAAGTGCTGGGACCGGAACTAGTGGAGCAGGCCGTCGAAAAGGTCCGCTTGATCCGAGATAGACTCCGCATCGCGCAAAGTCGACAAAAGAGCTACGCAGATCTTCGTCGACGACCACTAGAGTTCTTGGCCGGGGACCATGTGTTTCTGAAAGTAACGCCCATGCGCGGAGTGATGCGGTTCGGCGTTAAAGGCAAATTGAGCCCGAGATTTGTAGGCCCCTTCGAGATTATTGAGCGAGTTGCGACTGTTGCTTATCGGATCGCACTACCTCCTGCCTTAGCCGATGTGCACGATATTTTCCACGTTTCACAACTTCGAAAATACGTGCACGATCCAAGTCATGTGGTTAGCTTCGATCAGTTGGAGCTACGTACTGACTTGTCTTACTCGGAGGAGCCTATTCAAATTTTGGACCGCAAGGAAAAGGTGCTACGAAATCGGTCGATGTCCTTGGTCCGCGTGCTTTGGCGGAACCATACAGTCGAGGAGTCGACGTGGGAGATGGAGGCGGAGATGAAGGAGAAGTACCCTGCGTTGTTCGTCTAAATTAAGGTCCGACCCTTGTTCTTAAGTTTCGGGACGAAACTTTTTCTTAGTGGTATATTATGTAGCGCCCCGCTTTCGATAGGCGACGGAACTTCATAATATGCTAGCGCCGAGTCAGATCGGCCGGGAACTCAGATGGCCATCTGACTCGATCGTTAAGCTTGGTAAACGTTAACGCCTTGCGGCATCGATTCAATTCGATTTGGACGGAAGATACGAGAATCGATCCAACTAATGGAACGACTTCTGTTGGAACAAGTCCTAGATGCAGCGGGCTGCGTCTCGGCGCACGAGCTCTCTATAAGAGTCCCTTCGACGGGACCGGACCGCTGTATGGTTTTCTTGGAGCTTTGCCGCTTGGCTTGATTGAAGTGCTTTCGCATCGTTTTCATGGATGCAATTACAAATTTCGATACAAGGGGAAAAGAAGGAAATCTAACAAAGTGTTGATGCATTGCAGGAGCTCGCGTAACTAAGGATTGACGTTGCGTAGCGCTTCGACGACCTGCACAAAGCAAAGTGATCGGTGGGTGATTCGGCCCCTTCTTTTCTACTCTGTCCCGCAAACTTATTCCTTGCTTCGAATTCATTCAAATCGAACGATGCCAAGTTAATTGCATGCCAATCCACTAAGTCCAAGAACTCGGGAAAACGTATCGATTTAGAGAAATTTACTCTGAAAATACAAGTCTATCACATAAACCAGAAAGTTTAAGGTTCTAGTAAAAAGATAGACTATTTTACGTGCTGCAAAATATTATGAAACGTCGATCGTGGGTTATGATGCCTCGGACAATTTGGTGCCTACGGGACGCTAAATCGGAGTACGGCTTGGGGAAAATGAAACGTTGCATGAGTTGGGGGAAATGATAATGTCGTTCTATACTGTCCGCGCTATACAAAACTGGTTGCATATATAAACTGTTCACGCATTGGCATGGTCATGGACAGCTTGTGCACAAGTTGATATTTTCCTCGAATCGATATCCGGGGCATCGGAATCGACTCGACCTAGGGGGAATGAATAATCGTGCTTCGGCACTGATGCATTGCGGGACCGTCAGTCAGGCTTGCAACCTAGACTGAGCGGGCCAAAATGCCGTTGAGATAGTCCCACGTGATGTGTAACATCAATGACCGCATATAAGATAGTAGCATGCTCACCTATTGTCTTATGCAGGGTAAATATTATCTCTGTTTTCATGCAGGGACGAGCACGGCCGTGGTAAGAAATATGATAAACTGCTATGTTTCACTGTATGCTTTATTACGCAAAGATGGCTATCGAATATGAACTGAATTCATTTAGTTCTAATAGAAAGACAACTCTAAAGTATGCCTACCCTAACAATCAGAGTCGGTTTAGACGAGTGGGTTCGTCTCGTCCACTTAGCAAGTGTGCTAATCCCATTCCCCCAATTTCCCCAGGTGCGACGGACGCGCCCAACTAAACTGGAGCTGAAGTGCGGAGAGGCGTTTTGAAGCTCTTCCTATACTGAAGTATTTTGAAGCCAATTCAAGTCGACGGCTTATGTATAAAGGGGCGAATGTATGGGACGGCAAGCGTTAGTTCAGGCAACTTGTCGAATGTATCTTCTTTCTGTTTTCAATCAATGTAGCCGCAACGGCATCCAATGTAAATTACGACTTGCACTTCGTTGCAAGCTATGAATGAAAAGCATTTCTATCTTCCTATACTGCGTCTTATATTCTGATGTGAATTGTGAAGTTTCGACTTGGCGTATTAATATCAAAATTTAACGATAACCATTTGAGAACTTGTCATCTTGCCTTGCACGAGCGCAACTCCAGGCTCGTGCGGCATCACGCCTTAGCGAGGACGATCGAATCGGCAAAGTAACACCGGGGACGAACGGTTTGTCGACTCGGGGCGTGACAACCATTGATGATTTAGTTACGCTATATGTGACGAAGGCCGCTTTGATCCTATGTTGATATGGTTAATGGACGAGATTGTCCGGATATACCCTAAGGATTAAGATAGCAATTTATGAGCTCACTAAGGTTAACACAATTATAAGGTTACATATATGGCCCAGTGGGAGATTGTTGAAATTATTCAATAATTAAGGGACCACACATGTAAAATTAATTGTGTTTGGGCTATCAAAATAATTAAGCCAAATTAAAGTGGTCTATTTGAAAATTGGCTTAAAGGTATAATTGTCATGGAATTAATGTGTAGATACCGGAGATAATTCTAATTTGATGAGGGGCCAAATTAGAAATATCACAACACACATATCTATATATATGTGTATTCATTAGGGTTATGGTCCCCAACTTATACAGCCACCAAAAGAGAGGTTCTCTCTTTTTTCTCTTCTGCATCCCCATCAACAGAAAGAGAGGGACAAAGGATTCTGATTCACCTTTGTCATTAAGGGTCGTAGCAAGTTGGAAGATCGAACCCAATAAAGAGAAGATCGCTTCAAGATCCATCAAGCCTAGCAATGGATTCAGGTACGCTTCCGCAATCAATTTAATTTATGTTCTTCATCTCATGAATCGACGGGGCACAATAAATTCTAACATCTGCAACCTTAGCTTGGAAAAAAATTAGAAAAATGGGCTACCGCTCTATCTAGGAATACCTTATCCTCTACAACGGTGCCATCCGGCTCGAACATTCTGGCCCTATTGTTGTTAGCCCGATCTTCGATAATGGCATGATAAAAAGAAGAATTTATGTCTCCCTCCTTAATCCAGTCAACTCTAGCTTGGTCCTGAAGCATTTGTTCCTCCAAACTTAACGTAGCTTCCAGCTCTCTCTTAGGGGGCGTTTGGTACGCGGTAGTTTTTTTTATTTCCGAAAAAATTTAAGATGAGAATCTATTACCACGTTTGTTTGGCTTATAAAAAATTTATTTTCGGAAATTATAAATACCCGGATAAATAGTTTACCCACAAAACATGGGAATTCTATCCCTGGAGAATAGGTGGATATTTTTTTTTTCCCAAAAAAAAAAATTGTCTAAATTTTTTTCTTCTTTTTTTGATCAATTTTGATTAGTTTTGAACATTTTTGCTTTTTTTGTCGTTTTTATCGCTTTTTTGTCATTTTTTGTCGTTTTTACCAATATTTTGTCGTTTAAGCGATTTTTTGTCGTTTTTACTCATTTTTTGTCTTTTTTGTCACTTTTTGATTATTTTTTGTCGTTTTTTTGTCATTTTTTGTCGTTTTTACCAATTTTTTGTCATTTTAAGCGATTTTTTATCGTTTTTACCAATGTTTTGTCTTTTTGTCACTTTTTGATTATTTTTGTCGTTTTTATCGGTTTTGTCATTTTTTGTCGTTTTTGCCAATTTTTTGTCATTTTAAGTGATTTTTTGTCGTTTTTACCCATTCTGTCTTTTTTGTCACTTTTTGATTATTTTGTTATCGTTTTTACCCAATTTTTGTCATTTTTGTCACTTTTTTGTCAATTTTTGTCGTTTTAAGCGATTTTTTGTCGTTTTTAGCTTCTTTTTTTTTTTACCGATTTTAGTCGTTTTTGTCGCTTTTTGGTCATTTTTACTGATTTTATGGCGTTTTGTCATTTTTGTCGCTTTTTTGTCGCTTTTACCGATTTTTTGTCATTTTTGTCGCTTTTTGGTTATTTTTTTTCGTTTTAACCGATTTTTTGTCCTTTTTTGTCGTTTTTATCGATTATTTTTCGTTTTTGTCGCTTTTTGATTTTTTTTTGCCGTTTTAACCAATTTTTTGTTGTTTTAACCCTTTTTTGTCGTTTTTAACCGATTTTTTTGTCATTTTTTGTCGTTTTAACCGATTTTTTGTCGTTTTTGTCGCTTTTTGGTTATTTTTTGTCGTTTTAACCGATTTTTTATTATTTTTAACCGATTTTTTTGTCATTTTTTGTCGTTTTAACCGATTTTTTTGTCGTTTTTGCCGCATTTTGATTTTTTTTGTCGTTTTTACCGATTTTATGTCGTTTTTGTCGTGTTTTGGTTATTTTTGTCGTTTTTACCCTTTTTTTGTTATATTTTGTCGTTATACATTTTTTGTCGTTTTTTTTGGTCATTTTTGCCGTTTTAATCATTTTTTGTCTTTTTTCATCGTTTTTGTTGTTTTTCATCGTTTTTGTTGTTTTTTGTTATTTTGTCGTTTTTACCATTTTTTTCGTTTTTTTCGATTTTTTGTTATTTTGTCGTTTTTACCATTTTTTTCGTTTTTTTTCGATTTTTTATCGTTTTTACCGGTTTTTATTATATTTGTTCATTTTTTTTCGTTATTATTATTTTTTATTTTTTTCCTGGGAATATTTATATTGTCACCAAATATGGGAATGTAATTTTTTCAGGGAATTTAATTTCTTGGAATTTGATTCCCGGAAATATAGAATTCTCGGCTATATAGTATTCCGCATACCAAACGCTCCCTTATTATTGTTTAAATCTAGGCAACTGTTCTCGCACCAACTCATTTGGAGCTCAAGTTCCAGCCCATCAATCCGTTGGAGTAAATCCCTTTTTTTTGACGCGTAGGTCTCCGAATGTGTCCTAAGCGCGGATCTGAGCCTTCTAAGTTTAAAAGTCAGAACTTCCAATGGTTGACCCTCCGCCTCCATATTCCAATTAGCCCCCACAAAATCCATGAAGTTCGGATGTGAAGTCCACATCCGCTGCAACCGGAAAGGCGCCGGAGCGGAAGAAGTGGTCGTGGGATGAATGAAGAGGGGGGCGTGATCAGAGAATAACCGAGGAAGATGCTGCACAGATATTGGCGGCATTCGGAGAATGTATTGGTCATCGAACAAAACTCTCTCAAGCCTCTCCCACGTTCTCGGGTTGTAAGTGAAATCGTTGCACCACGTGAACCGCGGACCATAAAAACCAGCATCAATAAGACCCAACCCCGCTATAAACCTGTTGAAGTCAGCCACCCCACGTTGATTAATGCCATGCGGACCCGATTTCTCCGACGCAGCCGTGACAGTGTTGAAGTCCCCCGCCATGAGCCACGGCAGTGCATATATCTCAGTATTAGACGTGAGTGCAGCCCAGAGAATTCTTCTCTCAATTAAGGAGCAGCTAGCATAAACGATGGTGACGAGAACTTTATGCCCGATTCTTGGATCAGAAATAATGCAATTGATGTATTGTTTGTGTGTCTCGGCAACCTCCAGAGTGATATTATCATTCCATAAAAGCCAAATGAACTTATTCTCCTCTCCCCCATGAGCGAAGTTAGGCATATGCAGTTTGCGGGCAAGTTCAAAGAGGTTACTCGCATCGATCTTACGCTCCAGGATGGCAATAAGGTCCGGCGTATGTTTCTGGTTCAACGAGATAAGGAAGGATCTCGTGTTCTGATTTCTAATGCCCTGGACGTTCCAAACAATAGCTTTAAACATTAATGAGGGACGGTGGAGAGGCTTTTGGTACCTGATTGGTGCCTAGTTTGAATCGTGTTCGAAGAGTTAACTTTGGTGCTGGCTCTCTTTCTAGTCTGCGGCATGTTGGAAATATTTGTCTTTATCTTCAAAATTTTGTAAACAAAAATAAATAAAATTAAAGTTACCGGCCTCCGGGAAAGTCGCGCACGAAGCACTGCCCTAAGAGTTGATTCGGGTCTATGTGCAGACTTTGTCCGAATGCTCCTAGTGGTAAAACTCCCGCTCTACCGGTATCCCGTCATCGCACACGACTCGGGGAGATTGACCCGAACTTAGCTTTTGTCCAGAAGATAGAAAGAATTAGAATGGAAGTGAATGATTGAAAATGGAATGAATTTTGTAGGAGGAATAGACATAATTTTTAGAGGGTGGAAACCTTTTTTTTTCTCTTTTTCAACAACATAAAGGAGACATGTATATATAGGAATCATGTCACAAAACAATATATCAATGATCTTGTTGGTGCTTTATTTACATGGAGAGAGCTTGCTCTCAACATGCCTTGTAAAATTTTAGTCCCACATTGAAAAAGCACCATGAGTTATCTCAACATATATACTTGGGTGTGTTGTTGAGAGATGCACATGGGGTGGTGACCCTAAGGAGGAAACCATGTGGGTGATTTTACTAGGAGGTAAGAATAAGGCTGCAAGGATTAAGCATTAATGCTTTTGTCATTCTCTTGGATTAATTCCACTTGGAGTTAGCCCCAAAGGGGCTTAGCGACTCGGACTCGGACTCGGACTCGGACTCGGGCTCATGGGCTCATGAGGCGTAATGTGGCATTTTGTTGGCGCACTTTGTACTTAGCACGTCAGCAGTCATGCGGTCTTTATGCGGCTCATATGCGGCCATGCGGTCTTATACGGCATGCGGCTCATATGCGGCTCATGCGGCCATGTGGCTCATGCGGTCCATGCGGTCCATGCGGCTCATGCGGTCCATGCGGCTCATGCGGCACATGCGGTCCATGCGGTCCAAGCGGTCCATGCGGCCAGGCTGCTGCTGCTGCTGCCGCATGGAGGGCTACGCTGATTGTGCAGATTTTAAATCGGTTATGGAAAAGGTGAATCAATGCGATTAATTCAGATCCTATCTTTGTGGGATTTGAATTAATTTCGTTACTATCTTTGTGGGATTTGAATTAATTTAGTTCCTATCTTTGTGGGATTAGAATTAATTCGTTGCTATCTTTTTGTGATTTAATTCAATCTTTCCATAACTGAAGAGGCGGCTAGGGTTTCCACCCTCTCTCTATATATACTCTCTTCTGGCCTCCTTTGTGACTACTACAAAAATTACAAGTTAGAAAAGGAGAAAGAGAGAGAGAGTTGCTGCCGCCATTGCAAGTCCATCCGAGGAGTCTGAACAGAGGTGACTTCGAGCGTTCCACAAGTTCTTCAACTTGCTGGTTCCTGGAAGCAGATCGTGTGGGGCGAATCTTGCTTTGAGCAACGGTGTTTTGACACCCCAGCATTGTTCTTCTTCTCATCTCTCTCTAATTTTATTGTAACTCGTTCTGTCTCAATTGCAACACGTTTGCAAGGAAGAACGAGAGATCTTCTCTTCTCTTTTTCCCTCCTTCAGATTGTAATTTGGCTCTTTGATTCATTGTACCATCGTAGATCTTGAGTTTGATCACTGTAAAGTTTTTGTGTGACATCTCAGATCTCGATTGCATTTGTTTTTCATCTTTGATCAAGCCCCGGGAATAACAATCTCAAAGTAAGATCCGTATAGATGGAAAACATTAATGCTTCGCTCCTCCAATCGGACTTCTGCAAGTTGGAAAAGTTCGATGGAGAGCATTATCAAGTCTGGAAGAGAAAGGTGTACCTAACTCTTCAACTGAAAGACGTTGATCATGTTCTGTTGGAGGAAGAACCCTCTGTTCCAGACACTGGATCTACTGCCGCCATCAACACGGCTACCAAACTCCAGGCCAAGTGGAGAAGGGAAAATAGCATCTGCAGGCTTCTCATCCTGAATGCTATGGAGGACTCCCTGGCAGAATCCTACTCAAAGAAGGAACTTGCCAGAGACATATGGGAGTCTGTGGAAAATCTGTATGAAGAAGATAAGAACAGGAGCAAAATGTTTGTGGTTGAAAAATATCACAAATTGCTTTTTGAGGACGAAAAGTCCATGCTGCCACAGGTGAAGGAATTTTTGAAGCTGCGTCAGAAACTGGAAGACGAAGAGATGCCCATTCCCGACAAGTTTGTCGTCGGAGGGATCGTCTCAAAACTTCCTGCAGGATGGAGTACCTTCTATGCAAGGATGCACAGAAAGAAGCTAGACATTAGCTTGGGAGATCTACTTCAAGAGATCCATGTTGAGGACGAGATGCGTTCTCAATAGAAGGTGGACACTCTGTCCAAACAGTTGGCTAAAGCCAATCTTGTGCAGACGAGAGATTCCAAAGGGAAGCAGGCGGCTTCTCATCCCAAGAAGAAGGACTTCACTAATCTGAAAGTGAAGGGTCCTTCATTCAAGCAACAGAAGACTAAGTCCCACGTGACTTGTTACAATTGTGGCAAGAAAGGCCACTACAAGAGTGAATGCAGATCTAAGCCTAAACAATCAGAGAAAGGTGAGCCTAATAAGGTTTCATTGGTTTCTAACGTTGTTGCTATGATCGGACAGGTCACAACTGTGGGGGTTGACTCTGACTGGTGGATAGACACTGGTACGACTTGCCATGTCTGTTCTGACAAGGAATGGTTCGTCACGTACCAGCCGACATCTGAGAAAGTTGTCATGGCGAACCAGGTCCAAGCTGAAGTTCTGGGAATTGGGACTGTGGAGCTGAAACTCACTTCAGGGAACACTCTGACGCTTCAAGGTGTGAAGCATGTTCCTGCGATTGCCAAGAACCTGATCTCTGGGAGCCTGCTCTGCAACGCAGGCTTGAGAATGGACATCAACGCTGGTCAGATGGTTATGTCCAAGAAGGGAACATACTTCGGGAAGGCTTATCAAACCGAAGGAATGTTTAAAATTCAGCTTGTCAACCAGTTTGATGACATTAATGCAGTTGCATTTTCGGATTATTCTCTTGAGTTGTGGCATAATAGACTAGGACATGTTCATTGTAAAAGAATCAACAAAATGTCTAGTCTAGGACTTATCTCCAAATGTGGGGGTAAGGTGGAGAAGTTTGAAGTGTGTGCTCAGACGAAGATCACAAGGAAACCCTTTCATCGGGTCAATCGAAGCACAGATCTTCTGGAGTTGGTGCACTCCAATATCTGTGACTTCAAACATTTCTCCACGAAGGCCGGGATGAAGTATTTCATAACCTTCATCGACGACTTCTCAAAATACGCGTTCGTCTACTTGCTCAAGTCCAAAGACGAAGCTTTCGAGAAGTTCAGAGAGTTCAGGGCCGAGGCTGAACGGCAGACTGGACAACAACTCAAGAGGCTGAGAAGTGATCGAGGTGGGGAATACAGGTCTCATGAATTCGTATCGTTCTGTAAAGAACATGGAATCATATACGAGACTACTGCTCCATATTCTCCTCAATCCAACGGAGTAGCAGAGAGGAAGAACCGAACATTAACAGAAATGATGAATTCTATGCTGCTCACTGCAGGTCTTCCAAAATGCTACTGGGGAGAAGCTGCGTTAACGGCCACTTTCATTCTGAATAGAGTGCCATATGCAACTTCGGACGTAACTCCTCATGAACTCTGGTTCAAAGTCAGACCAAACTTGAATGTCATTCGAGTGTGGGGGTGTCTGGAGTATGTGAAGCTTCCAGATCTGAAGATTCAGAAGCTGGGGACAAGGACTACGAAGGCGATCTTCTTGGGGTATGCCGAGAAGAGTGATGCTCGGAGATTTCTTGATATTGAATCAAATCATATCATCGAATCTCGCGATGCTGAATTCTTTGAAGAAAAGTTTGCAAAAGATAAAAACATTGTTCTTTCGGACATTCCGGAAAATGATGTAGGTGCAAATGAGACTGAAATCTCATATGAGCCAGTAGTCCAAGAAGAAGCTGTTGTTGATGAAACAACTCTTGTACCAGAACTCGCAGAGCCGTCAGCTAAGCGAGCGAGGAGACCGAAAGATTTCGGAGATGACTTTGTCACCTATCATGTGGAAGCAGATCCGCTTACCTATGATGAGGCGATGAAGACCAGAGATGCTATCTTCTGGAAGGAGGCAGTGAATGACGAGTTTGACTCTATCACCTCCAATAACACATGGGTGTTGATAGATCTACCTGAAGGAGAAAAGCCCATCGGATGTAAATGGATCTTCAAGAAGAAGATGAAGGCAGATGGAACTATTGACAAGTTCAAGGCCAGGCTGGTCGTCAAGGAATTTTTTCAGAAACAGGGGATAGACTACTTTGATACGTACGCTCCAGTAGCTCGGATGACAACCATCAGGATGTTAATCGCTCTAGCAGCTATACATAAGTTGGTGATACATCAGATGGATGTAAAGACAGCATTCCTGAATGGAGAGCTGACCGAAGAGATTTACATGCAACAGCCAGATGGATTTGTCGTCAAAGGTCTTGAAGACAAAGTCTGTAAGTTGGTGAAATCATTATATGGTTTGAAGCAAGCTCCCAAGATATGGCATGAGAAGTTTGACAAAGTTATTAGGTCAAATGGCTACAGAGTCAGCGAGACGGACAAATGTGTTTACACAAAGTTCGCTGATGGAAGAGGAGTCATCGTTTGTCTGTACGTGGACGACATGCTAATCCTAGGTACGGATATAGGCTGTGTCACAGAGACAAAGAAGTTCCTCTCAACCAAGTTCAGTATGAAGGACTTGGGGGATGCAGATGTCATCTTGGGCATTAAGATCATCCGGACAGACACTGGAGTAGCGCTGTCACAATCTCACTACATTGAGAAGATGCTCACACGCTATGGGTATAAGGATCTTTCAGGGATCGATACGCCATACAGGTGTGATCAGAAGCTGAAGCCAAACTCGAGGGAAAGCGTCAGGCAGCTGGAGTATTCTAGCGTTATCGGAAGTCTGATGTACGCAACTACTGCCACAAGGCCTGACATAGCTTTCGCCGTGGGAATGCTGAGTCGGTTCACAAGCAACCCAGGGATTGAGCACTGGAAAGCTGTGAAGCGGGTGATGAGATATCTCAAGAAGACTCAGACATATGCACTGCACTACAGCGGGTATCCGACAGTAGTGGAAGGCTTCAGTGATGCTAGCTGGTGTTCAGAGGTGGAAAGCGAGAGATCCACAGGTGGATATGTCTTTTCCTTGGGTGGAGCTGCTATATCGTGGAAGTCGAAGAAGCAGACTATACTCTCTCGTTCCTCCATGGAATCTGAATTCTATACACTTGAAACTGCAGCAGATGAAGTAGAATGGCTTCGGGAGCTCATGTATGATCTTTCAGTGGTTGGGGCTCAGATACCGGCGATACCGATATACTGTGACAACCAGGCGACTGCGGCGGTAGCATCAAATGATCTCTTCAACGGGAAGAAGAGGACTGTGCGGTTGAAGCACAGGGCAGTACACGATCTTATCAAAAGAGGTGTAATTGCAGTGGTTGATGTTCGAAGTCAGGAGAACCTGGCAGATCCGTTCACAAAGGGCCTCAAGCGTCAGTTGGTCGATGACACAGCTTGTAAAATGGGCTTGAAGGCA
The DNA here is from genome assembly GCA_029216955.1 of Iris pallida. NCBI lineage: Eukaryota > Viridiplantae > Streptophyta > Magnoliopsida > Asparagales > Iridaceae > Iris > Iris pallida. The sequence continues at coordinate 301,890 of JANAVB010036615.1, read as the reverse complement.
TTCTGATAGTGTGTCTTTGTAATCCTACCATAAAGTTTTATGCTATTAGTTCAAAGAGAAATCTACTAGGCATCTAACTTTTGGTTCAAAGGAGGATCACTGACTGGGAAACTATCAGGTAACAGTGGGTACTTGTTCTCTGGAACATGGAAGGGATACGGACCCATAACCACTGTTGTCTACTATGTATTTTTCTGCGAAAAAATAGATCCTGTGGAAGGTTGGCTTAAACGTCTTAATGAGTTCTCAGGCAGAGTGAATGTCTGGTGTGTTTTACAGGAAGCACGGTAGAGCAGCAATACAAGGAGTGAAACTCCATGCTACAGTGGGATGACTCCACCATGAGGTTCCCAGGTAGGGGTAATGCCTCGGCTTTGCAAGCCAAGTCATAGCGACGTAGCACCGCAAATAGGCAGGTAGTCTAATGCTGTATGACGTAATTAAAAAGTTGTAGACAGCACTACAAAGGGGAGGATGGCCCCATGTTACAGTGGCACGACACCACGATGAGGTACCCAGGTAGGGGTAAAGCCTCGGCATTGCAAGCCATGTCGTTGCGGCGTAACACCGCAAGGAAGCCTTAGGCTTCATGCTGGGTAGTTTGGCACTACAAAGAGGCTTGTGACCTCATGCTACAGTAGTATGACACTACGATGAGGTTCCCAGGTAGGGGTAATGCCTCGGCTTCAGGCCATGTCATAGCGGCGTAGCACCGCAAGGAAGCGCAAGGCTTCATACCATATCTCTTTAATAAAGAACTCACCTATAGTGTATGAAAAGAGATATCAGGCCGTCTCTTGAGGGTAAACTTGTAGACGCCCAAAATTATACACTGAAACCAGGCTGGAACAGGGCCTTTAATGTGCAGCCAGAAGCACACGTAACTACACTTTGTGAGTGGGAAGAATTACAATTGTGGTGCAGAATTCAAGGCGTAGTCCATTCTTGTATCACATTGTTATTTAACCCATGCGGGAAGATTCAAGTCGTCAGCGACATCTATCCTAATGCAAAATGGACAGTTACTGTGGGGAACGCTCAACCCTGGACACATATATATGTTGTGATATGTGGGGGATTGTTGGTGCTTTATTTACATGGAGAGAGCTTGCTCTCAACATGCCTTGTAAAATTTTAGTCCCACATTGGAAAAGCACCATGAGTTATCTCAACATATATACTTGGGTGTGTTGTTGAGAGATGCACATGGGGTGGTGACCCTAAGGAGGGAACCATGTGGGTGATTTTACTAGGAGGTAAGAATAAGGCTCCAAGGATTAAGCATTAATGCTTTTGTCATTCTCTTGGATTAATTTCACTTGGAGCTAAGCCCCAAAGGGGCTTAGCGACTCGGACTCGGACTCGGACTCGGACTCGGGCTCATGGGCTCATGAGGCGTAATGTGGCGTTTTGTTGGCGCACTTTGTACTTAGTACGTCAGCAGTCATGCGGTCTTTATGCGGCTCATATGCGGCCATGCGGTCTTATGCGGCATGCGGCTCATATGCGGCTCATGCGGCCATGCGGTTCATGCGGCCATGCGGCTCATGCGGTCCATGCGGTCCATGCGGCTCATGCGGTCCATGTGGCTCATGCGGTCCATACGGCTCATGCGGTTCATGCGGTCCATGCGGCTCATGCGGCACATGCGGTCCATGCGGCCCAAGCAGTCCATGCGGCCAGGCTGCTGCTGCTGCTACCGCATGGAGGGCTACGCTGACTGTGCAGATTTTAAATCGGTTATGGAAAGGGTGAATCAATGCGATTAATTCAGATCCTATCTTTGTGGGATTTGAATTAATTTCGTTACTATCTTTGTGGGATTTGAATTAATTCAGTTCCTATCTTTGTGGGATTAGAATTAATTCGTTGCTATCTTTTTGTGATTTGATTCAATCTTTCCATAACTGAAGAGACGGCTAGGGTTTTCACCCTCTCTCTATATATACTCTCTTCTGGCCTCCTTTGTGACTACTACGAAAATTACAAGTTAGAAAAGGAGAAAGAGAGAGAGAGTTGCTGTCGCCATTGCAAGTCCATTCGAGGAGTCTGAACAGAGGTGACTTCGAGCGTTCCACAAGTTCTTCAACTTGCTGGTTCCTGGAAGCAGATCGTGTGGGGCGAATCTTGCTTTGAGCAACGGTATTTTGACACCCCAGCATTGTTCTTCTTCTCATCTCTCTCTAGTTTTATTGTAATTCGTTCTGTCTCAATTGCAACACGTTTGCAAGGAAGAACGAGAGATCTTCTCTTCTCTTTTTCCCTCCTTCAGATTGTAATTTGGCTCTTTGATTCATTGTACCATCGTAGATCTTGAGTTTGATCACTGCAAAGTTTTTGTGTGACATCTCAGATCTCGATTGCATTTGTTTTTCATCTTTGATCAAGCCCCGGGAATAACAGATCTTTCAATAGGATTCAATAGGAATAAAGGTGTGATAATGGGTACTAATGTGACCGTTTTAGGGGTTAAAGAAATGATTCATGATAGGACTTTTAATGTGAATAAAGGGGAAATAATATGGAGAAAAATTGATTTTTTTTTTCACCAATTATTACAACAATCCCCCCAAAAAATCAATTTTTGAAACCAAAGATAACAATATTCAAAAGGAGTAAGGATAGAAGAATTTCTGGGCAATTATATACTATGCATAGATGAGATGGACTACAGCCTTGAATCTCACTTAGTGACTATTGTCTTTATCTGAAGAAGTTCTTGATGGACTACGCCTTGAATCAGACTTCTTGAACCAGATTCAGAAAATAACACACATAGTACGCTAGAGGTTCTTGGGTCTATCGGGTGGCGCGTTTGATTGGCCATGCGTACTTTTTTATATTCATGAGAGTTGTCTAGGATCGCCCCATCCTATAGTCGCGGCCTTCACGACCTCTCACATAAGTAAGTCCTCAAAGGTTGGTGATAGGAATCAACCCTGCATATCATGCTTGGACTTATTAAGAGTTTAAACTCACCCTATCCATATCACAAAAGGAACACTGTCACCATAGGGATAGGGTATGAATGTAAACATGTACAGCCTCCTGGGCTTTATTTTAAAGAGAATTTAATCTCAGGTCAGTGTTCCATAATAGTCACCTAGTCCAGCTTGTTCCTACCCATTGAACCGGCTTCTTGGGATCTCCAGTCAGACTCGGTTGGATTGCCACTGCTGATGACTATACTATGGGCTTAACCCCATCCCCCTCGATGATTCTAGGATTAATTTTCTAGAAAAACTCTTCGTCAAGAGTAAACAGACTCTTCGTCAAGAGATCTGTAAAGTTCTTTATGACTTTTATAGTCAAGAACCACAATTTTGCCTTTTAGGCTCTTTTAATGTCTTGAAATGCAGCTGCAAGTACCTGTTCATCTTAGAATTCACAAGATCATGCTTTAGCAGTTCTTTAGCATAATTGATAAAAATGACAGGTACAAAATATGTATATCATGTATTTGCATAATAAGAAGCTTAATCTATTCAATACTTCATGAAGTCATAGTAAGAGTAAAATTTAGGCTTGGGTCTGTAAGATATCTGATCCATTCAGCTTTAGTACAAGCTATGGTTAAACATACAATTTCAAGTTCTTTGATACTCCTAGCTATGATAGTTTGTCACATGGACCTATCATGTTCTGAGTATCAAAGTTGTTCCACAGATAAAATCTTACACTGGATCTTAGTGATCTTTAGTGTCTTTATATTCGAAGAAAATGTCATACAATGACTTAGAAAAAACACTTAAGAATTTTATGAAACCAATAATAATCCATTTCTTTAGGAATCTTTGGTTTGACTAAGCCGTTTGACTAAGCCGGATATTTGTGTTACCCTTGAATCATATTATGAGTCATCAGAATCAACGTGTATGATTCCACTAATTGCTAGATAAGCCCTAAGATAATGAGCCAAAACGCATCTGAGTCTATCAACTCTTAAAGTAAGACACAGTAACTTTCAGTCTTGGCTCTAAAGATTTATCTTTACTAGCCATGTTTGCAAAAAATGACAATATAAAGTATTAGAATAATAGTTTAAGAGATTTTGCTAATCAACCTTAAAAAAATTTTAGTTTATCAAGTGTTGATTAATTTGGGTTAGCTGTAGGGGCCGGTTCCCAGCTAGCGGAGGTCCACAGGGGGACGATTAAGTACCGTGTCGCTTAGGGCTATTTACGCCCGATTGACAGAAGGACCCTTTCGGCTTGTACCCAAAATAATCTCAACTTTAACAACTTAGATTTAAAGGAATTGCAATTTCACTAACTATTTTCTTGTAACTAAATTGTCTGAAAGAATCAAAGAATTGTAATGTCACGAAATATAAGCAAAACAAAGTTTTTCTCAATATTGTGACTGAACAATATTGTAATAATTTTTCTGTTCCCGACTAGAAAGTCTAATATTGTGATAATATAGTTATTTAAGGTTCAAACATGTAAACAGACTAAGGAAAGAATATCACCATATTCTACATACAAAAACCTAGAATGATGCCTCACATACTTCATATATTTGTCCAACTAAATTTAGTAGACAAAATGAATAGAATATGTGAATTGTAAATTTTAAAAAATACCTTTCCACGTGATTGGAGCAATTTTGTACTTCTTGAATTCTGCTTAGTAATAGTACTTCAGAAGAAATATCATTTAGTACATTATTTTGAGATAGTTCTATAATCTCACATCCAATTTTGTCCAAGAATTTGGAAATGAAAAAAAAAATTATAACCATCAAGTTAGAATAATAAAGCAAAAACTTTGTACTACTTACCTTATATCTTAGCATGTTTGATCCTTTTCTAACATGTCATAACTTCTAATGGTTCTGACTTGAAGAAATAACATTACAAAGATCATATCGGAAAAAAAAAAAAGAAAAGATAAACATCTCTAACATTTCGGTCTTCAAAAATATAATTTGAACCAATGCACAACTTGTTCATTCTGACACATCAATGTGTATTGTTTACCATTAAAATAATTTAACAATATTTTTATGGTAAATATGAAAACAAGAATTATAAAAATGCTATCAGTATGCCCAAGTCTGACATATATTTTAGTTACATAATACAGTGAAAGAAAATATTTGATAATACTATATAGCAGCATGTATCAAAAAAAAATCTATAAATTAAATATTACATATACAATAACCACGTAACAATATATTTATACTTGGATGACTTTGCAAAATTATATTCTAGATGCAAAACTCCATAATTAATATTGAATGATGTAAAATTTTATTATTGATGCGTAGCAATACCTAATTTTGTATGTAAAGTCATTATTAACATGGCCTGACAAAATTCTATGTCATCATCCATAACATCGGGCTACTAAATAGTTATTAATAATATTAAATGAAAGAATTTCTCGTGATGCATCAGGAATAGATAACATGGAATTAGAATATGTGTTATGAACCTTGCACTTTACCAATGATAAGCAAAAGCAACAAAAATAAAATAAAATAAAGCAACATGAGTTTATCACTCCACGTGCCTTATTATATGTTACATAATAAAAAAAAATTACATATGTTAAAACATGTGCTAATCAATAATTTGCTCTATATGTTAGTATAATTATTAGCAACCAAAATTGTGCACATATAATAATCTAAATAAAATTGTTAAACAATATACATAATTAAATTAGATGCTACACAATATATATATATATATATCTCTACATACATTATCTAGGTAATAGTTCTTATCTATTTGAGAACTATTAAAATATTCTATAGAGCAAAGTTAGGCATATGAATTTAGATTTTACCAAAAAAAATCTTTGTTCTGCCAAATGCCTTTGCAAACGCATATACTATTTATAGAGATAAAAAATTCTATTTGTTGTAATTGCAAATAGCAATTTTGAACAAAGTAGCTTATCATCAAAAATAATTCATTGATGCATGCTACATATTGTTACCAATCAATTTGAAATAGTGGAAAGGCTAAATGCTACTGAGTTGGAATTGACAATATTCTCAAGATGTTACTATTGGCTCAAGTTATTGCAATGAATTTGAAAGTGAATTTTATTCATCCATACATGTTGTATATTATTTCTAATTGGAATAAAACAACAAATTCGTTCTGTGCTAACAAGTATAAGGATGATTGGAATATTTTGTGCTAACATAATGAACAAAATGAAGAACTATTATAGATGATGTGGAACATAATTTTCAACATCTATTTACAAATATTATGAACGAAATCGAAAATTCACTAGGGATTAGTTATAACTCAAACCACTATGGACTAAAGGAGTAAAAAGCTTGAGTTATTGTCAAGGCATAAATATTCTTAAAATTATTCATCATATTCATATATCAAGAGACATGAAAAATCCTATTAATCAAACTTGAAAGTTATAAACCATAACCTAAATAAAATCATGACTACTCATAATTTGACCAAAATAAACCAACTAAGTTCTAAGAATCCAACTTGACCCAATCTTCTAGGTGTACAAACTGGTGCAATAGTCAACCTTACCAGAAATAATAAAATGAAAGAAATCTTATATTTGCCATAAGCAAGTATAATTATTGGATTCATAAAGTTGTATAATTAATGTGAAAAAAAATATCTAAGTGATAAAATTGCACTAATTAAAAATATAATCCAATTAGTGTGATGTCATTGCATTAATTCAAAATGAAACATCTTTCATGCAACATATAGGACATGTAAGGACACCCATTATTGATGATCACAAATATATTGAATATGTATAAGATTTTCTATCATATCAATTTCAAACTACCATATAGTTTGATAATCGTATATGAATTGAATTTAGTGTTTTACTAACAAGTTGTATCATCAAAAAAAAATTATGAATCATATGTAACACTGTATCCGGACTCTATTCTATCCGAAAACATAACCGGTTGGGAGTGACAATCACATCTTCTTCTTCCACAAACTTTTGTTTATGCATAATAAAAGTAAGACATGCATAGTTTGCTTTATGCATGTGGAGAACCATGAAAGTGCATTACATAGGAGGAGCAATTTATTCTTGGAAAAACAAATAGAACTTCTAATGGTTACTATGGAAGAGCAGTAGATATCCTGCACCTTCAATAATGTTAATACTTGAAACTAAACAGCATGCTCTCTTAACCACGTATCTATAATGCAAAAATGAAGAACGAAAAGTGAAAAACAACATAAATTATTATTTTCAAATGGGCCAAAACTATTCTGTTAAGTATTTCTTATTCTACTCTCGTCTCAAGTCAACATGGCTTGTTCAGTTGTTTGATTAGCAATAAGGAACGTTCTTAGAAAAAAGTCAACGAACAGATGTGACAAGATTGAATCAACTTGTTAAAAACATTATGTTAAAGAATTACATCAACATAACAGACTAATCTTTAGAAAGAATTAATAATATTAAAAAATAATTATAAAGTAACAAAACACAATACTTTCAACCCATGGCTTTAATAATGGTAATATCCCACCACATTTGTTCCATGAAGAGAAATGGAAAACTTCATCCGTCCCAAGAGTATAGAAACTTTTAATTTACTAATAAAACAAAAGATAAAGAGAATTACTATTCATCTCTTTACGGACGTTAGAACAACATGTATCAATTCTTTCACATAGAACAATATTTAAACGTAATGTCTTGTAAGACAGGAAATAAAAATTGTAAATGGTTAAACTAACATATATAAAATGATAATCAACTCTTAGATTGTTGGAAATATTTGCCTTTATCTTCAAAATTCTGTAAACAAAAATAAATAAAATTAAAGTTACCGGCCTCCGGGGAAGTCGCGCACGAAGCACTGCCCTAAGAGTTGATTCGGGTCTATGTGCAGACTTTGTCCGAATGCTCCTAGTGGTAAAACCCCCGCTCTACCGGTATCCCGTCATCGCACACGACTCGGGAAGATTGACCCGAACTTAGCTTTTGCCCAGAAGATAGAAAGAATTAGAATGGAAGTGGATGATTGAAAATGGAATGAATTTTGTAGGAGGAATAGACATAATTTTTAGAGGGTGAAAACATTTTTTTTTTCTCTTTTTCAACAACATAAAGAAGACATGTATATAGGAATCATGTCACAAAACAATATATCAATGGTCTTTCAATAGGATTCAATAGGAATAAAGGTGTGATAATGGGTACTAATGTGACCGTTTTAGGGGTTAAAGAAATGATTCATGATAGGACTTTTAATGTGAATAAAGGAGATAATAATATGGAGAAAAATTGATTTTTTTTTTTCACCAATTATTACAACAATGCTACTAGAGTTCGTGGTCTTGGATGGCTCAGGCATCTGAGATCCGTTTGGCTTCATTTTCTCCTTTGCGGCGGCCTTTGACCCGAAGAGCTTCCCTTCTTAGCGGCCTTGCCTGAAACCCATTCATCATCACTCGATTGCTCACTATTGTCTGGATTGTTTGTGTCCTCATCCTCTTCAAGAGCTTTCTCCTTCCTAACCTCTGAAGTCGAGTGTATCCGGCTTGAAGCTTTCTCCTCCATAGACGGAGAAATCCCTCCTTTATGCTGCGAGTATATATGGAGATTGTTAAGTTTATCCGAGCTCGATGTGGAGTATTGCGCTTGAGGGGACTCCGGTCTTCTACTGTTGTCGATTTGTTCTTGTTGCATATTGGAGCCGGTTGCCATCTTCTCACTGCCTGGAGTAGCGACAGTATCCTTATTCTTGTATTTTTTGGGTAGCCTTAGTTGATACTGACTCTGCTATCAGATGCTTTTTAGTCTTCCGTCTGTAGTTCCGAATCAGCACCATTTCCTCATCCTGAGTATCCCGCGAGGTCGGAGACTGGGCCCCAAGCATATACGATTGAACATTCAGAACGGAATCTTGGATACTATGGAAATTTTGCTCCTGGACAAAGGACGAGTCATTAGAATTTTCCAATAGCCAATCTAGTTGATTACCTTCCGTGTAGATATTAGTTCGGGCTTCGTCGTGGACTTGGACCCCTTTATCTCGCTGCACATTGTCTGGGTTTTGATTATCTTTTTCCTCTTCCTGTCCCAAGCCATCCTGACTCGAGTCAGACAAAACGGGGACCTGTAGCTGCTGATCTTGAATGGAGTCCGAAGACTCGCTGGATGCACAAATAATATCCCGTTGATTTTGAGTATCGCTTTGGACCTTGTCTTGCTGGCCCGACCTAGGTTCCTCTACCCCTGTATCTGCTTCCATCAAATATTGAAACTTGTTAGAAATCAAAATAGACGAGGAACGTATGTCCTTACCCTTGCTTTCCTTGTTAGCGTCCCTGATTGTCTGAGCCTTGCCATTGTTCGAATCTCCAGGACTATCTGTAACTCTTCTTCCCAGATTTTTCAAAATTTTATTTATTTTTATTTTATTTTTTTGTTTAAAGATAATTTCGTCGAGACGTTGTGAATAATTTTATTTATACTTTTATCAAAAACTAGTTTAAATTTAAAGTACTAATTTGTTTAATTAAAAACATTTTATTAAATTATATTATTAGAATTATGAAAGATTTTTTGATATCATTTTGGATTTTTATCGATATTTGATTTCTAAAAAAAGTTTGAAGTCATAATTATTTTGATAATAAAATGGTTGGTCCATTACTTTTAAATAAAGATTTAGAGTTATTAAAAAAATATGCTTTGCAATAATTGATGGCATCGAGTATTATTTTAAATTTATAGGTTAATCAGTCATTTGGTTATATTTAAATTTATCTTGAAATGATATCGAATATGCTTTTAAAATTATTTTATATATAAAATATTATTTTGAATACTTATGGTGACTAATTGAATAGATTTGATTAACTAGTCTTAAAAAGTATTTATTCTTATCCTTGACTAATAAAATAAATAAAGGATTTGTAATTTATTTATAAATAAATAAATCAATTTTTATGATTTAAATTAGTTTTGATAAACACTAAGGTTGATTTAATTAATACAATTATAGTTACTGACCAATAAAATCTATTATTATATTATATTTTTATTTATGGAGATATTGTTTAAACTATGGGGATGGTACCAACTATTATTTTCAATAATCATGGTAACTAATTAGATTTGATTAATTTAATTTTTTCTATTATTATCTTTGATCAGTAAAGGATTGCCAAAGTTATTATATTAATTAAAATATATTTTAAATTAGTCTGATGATAACGGATATTATTTTAAAATTATGATAGTAATCAAATGTTTGGTTAAGTTTCGAACGTATATGATTCGGTAATATCGAACTTTAAAATTTATTGTTGCGATAATTTATAAGATTCCGATTATATTAATTTTAATGTAAAGGTTATTTGAATTAAATTAGAAGAAGAGGATTTATCTATTAGGATTCTAATCTTTATCCATTAAAAAGTCTCACCTCCTATTTAAGAAAACTTGCTTTTCCTAAAGCAAACAATTCCCAAAACAAAATCCAAACCCCCACAAAACTCCCAACCCCCTGCCATCATCACATCTCCAATTCTGTGGCCAACCTCGTGTCCAGCATATTCGTGTCTATACATTTTGTGTCCAGCCACAAGTTCGTCCGACCCCGGTGTCATATCCATGAAGGTCTCCATATATATCCCACAGTACACATTATCCTGTGTCCGACAATTTCGGACACGTTCAATCGATCAAACCCTTTCGACCTCCATATCGGACACCAAATTGGACACGATACAGTATACAAATCAAACCAGATACAACCGCTAAACCCAACCGTCTCGTTCCAGCGTCGCAAGTCATGTGGACGACCGACCACCAGTCGCATCACCAGATCCCTCCAGCCCCGTCAATGCTGTCGCCACCAACTTCTCCTCCCTAGGCGGCAACACCACCACCTCCGCCATTAACGCACCACCACCGTCGCCACCATACAAACACCCTACAACTCACCTCGCGGCCAAGCCACTGAGCTCCTCCGTGCCTGTGGCGCTAGTGTGCGCCGAGCCTCCGCACCCTCGCCGTTCCCGACTTCCGGCCAGCGCCAAGATAGGGTGGGCCACCGCCCGGCGATGCTGATCTGTCGAGGCGTCGCTGTTTGATTGATTGCCGCGAATTTACTGTCGCCACGTCCAGACCGCGCCACCCTGCAGCCCTCCTCCACGCGCCGAAGCCGTGCTCCTCGTCTCTGGCGCGAGCCTCCTCCGCGTCGCTCTGGGCTGGCGATCCCGTATTCCTTGCACGGCCGTCCACGTCGGCCAACCTCGAGCCCCACCTTTCGCGAGCGCCGCCCGCGCTCCGATCGAACTCCAAGCCAAGATCGACGGCTCCTCTTGTCACGACCCGTACCCGCTTTTCGGATACGAGACGTGTCCAAGCCAGCCTACGCCGCAGAGTCGGCGGTAGAACGCTGTCAAGCCCACAAGAAATAAATGCTAAAGAAAATAACATTTGCTGCTCATTCACATTTCTAAATTTATTACAACAGTTACAACATTTATATTTAAAGAAAATACAAAGTTTTCTAATTAATGAAATGATACAATTGCTTTCGATTTCTAGGTCGGCCTCAGCATACCCAAGTCTTCCCAATGTCAACAGTGATCGCGGCTAAACCTGAAAAATGTTGGTTATCCGGTCAGGATTGGAACAAGTACACAAACCGACGGCAATGCAAAACACAATAGAATTAACAATACATGAAAATAGCATATGGAATATAAAAGCTGGTAAGAAAACTGATGACATAGCACGATAGAGAAGTAAACAAGGAAAAACTAATAAAAGACATCTATCTAGGTGGTGTGAAATATCCGTTTCAACATGTGGACGGCTAGGGGGTAAATAAGGCACACTGCACGTGTCGTGCGCAGCGGCTAGCATTCAAGATTAGACATAATGTGATATTTCTGGGTAGTCCACATGCCTACTAAGATATTTCCCCTCCCGACTACTCCGTGTGACGAGCGTGTCAACAAGCAGCAAGATATATGTATAGACATGAAATGAAAAGACTACTATGAATCGGAAAGCAATCAGAAAGTGCACTTGCCTGCGGTCCTTAGCTGGAGAAACCAATATTGTACCACACAATGAGCCACAATCAATCAACACATGTAGAAGTCTCCGGATGCTGAAATAAATAGTACCAACGTTCTCAGAATAGTCAAATTAGCTAGGATTGCCTGTCCTTAAGTCCAATTCTGGACACAGGGGCAAAACGGTAATTTCGGACAAAAACGATGTCCGCCGTTGGACCCGCTTTGCACCGAAAAGCGTACCAAAGTCAACGGTCTCTAAAGTCGTCAAACTACATGTCTACGGATCCGGTTTTCCGATACGAACCCAACCGTATGTCCAAAGTTGGATTTCGGCGGGCTGTGCACAAAATCGTCCGTTGAGTTGGACTGCGGGGCCCGCAAAACGACGTCTGATTCAACTGTCTCAGAATTGGACCAAACTTGGCATGCAGGACCAGAAAAATATTACGGTCTTGTTGGCGCAAGTTTTATCTCGACTTGGCGAACGTACACGAAGTGATTGAGGTTTCACTGAAAATGTGCAACTAAAAATATCAAAAGAGAAAAGATTCTCTCTCTTATACTCCAAAGATTATTTCCTAAGGGCTTTTATGCAAATTGCGCATCTATGGTAAAGGCTAATCAATAGAGCTACAGGGAGCCTCTCTGATACTTTAGCTATGAATTATTATTATAGGAATTCTATATTTAAGGGAAGAAAATGTCTTTTATGCAAATTTGCCATCACTTTAGTTCTCTGAAAGTCCTTATGCATGTGAACCGTGCATAATCAATCATTACTCCATGTGACAATGCTAAAAAAATCAAAGAGAAAAAGAAAGTTTGTTCTACTATTTATTATTTATTATGTTATGATACTAAATTGTTAACAGTGCTCAAACCCACGTTGACTGTCCACGTGAACAGTAAATTCGTGGAGTCTATTTTTCTCCTCTATCTATTTCTTCTTTCTTAATTACTACATTGTAGGAATTAAAGGAAATGAAATTGAAGCTGCTGCTTCACCTATTAAATCGAACAATGGGGTTTTATAAGCAGGGGGTTTTGTTGACCACCGCCAACACTCACCAAATCGAAAGGAGGGGAAAAGGAAGCTGCTAGTTCCTTCACTCTCGTCCCCAGTTAATTTCGAGAGAGCAAGAGACAGAGGGTCGAGAGAGAAAGGGGAGGGGATCTCACCGAAAGGGGAGCCGCGGCAGGCGCTGACGTGGAGTGGCGGCGCTGCAGATCTGGCTGGCCGGAGGCAGCGCCGGGTCAGGCGGAGGGGCGCTGGTCCAGGCGCTAGAGGGACGCCGCGGCAGAGCTCGCCATGATAGTCCTGGAGGATAGATCCAAAAGAGCGGACGCTTGAGGACGGCGGCGCTCGCAGGGTGGTCGACGCCGGGCGGCGGACGGGTGTTGGAAGAATTGGAGTCGGCCGGGGACACATATGAGGGTCTATCTCTTACTTCCTCTCCTTGTGTAATGGTGGTGGTGGTGTTTGGCTTGTCTGGTGGGTTCGGTGATGAATATTTTTGCTTGTGGTGGCTGTGGTGTTCGTGGGGAAGGTGGCGGCGTGTCGAGTTTAGTCTAGGGTTTATGAGGTTTTTTCGATACTTTGTTTTCTCACGCGTATATAAGCAGGGTCGGGGAGGGAATCCCGCTCGGGCTGGGGTCTGGTCGACTTGGGCTTGCTGCTGGTATATTGGGGTCTAGGCTGCTCTCTTTGTTTGGATTTACACGCGACCCACTAAATAATATATATCTAATTAACACAAATCCGAACTTGTGAGAATTAATAAGTGGGATTCCAATTCACATAATGTGCCCTCAGGTCTCAGTGCTTTTGGGCAATCATATAGAAAATGTTGGATTTGATGACATGGATGGGCGGATGGATGGTTAATGGTGGGAGCATGCATCAAAAAGCTCAAAAATAACTAAATAAATAATAAACATGCAAGCCTCTCCTAGTTCACAAGCTGTCTATACTTGGGCACAATTACTCCGATTGTGGGAAAATAACAAAATAAATTAACAAAATAGAAAGTACTGTATAATGACCACAAATTTATGAGTTATACAATAAAATACATGTTCGTGCTCAATCAAATCAAAGCAACTTAAAAATAGACGTTGTAATTTTAACACAGTCAACATTTCATATTTCTACAAAATGAATTTATTCGGCCAGCCAGAAATTCATACAATATTCTAACGCTATTTAATTTTAATAATAATCTAAAATCACCATTAAATAAAATAAGAAAAATAAAAATATTTTCAAAATTTTCGGGAAGGGGAGCTACACCTCTCCACGTCGATCTCCACTGTGAGTCACCTTCCTCCTCCTTCTTCTTCTTCTATAACTCTCACTTTCCTCTTATTCTTT